>CM062824.1:9851080-9941809 GCA_031772345.1 Himalopsyche anomala | reverse complement strand
ACTGGGACAAGTAATATCAATTCTTAGTGGGGGGTGGTCGGCCAAGACATTCATATTCCACTCCACATATTTCAACAAACATAAGAATTGGTTTCCCATAACACGTGCTCGTGAGCTTAAATCCCAGTACCAACAGTTCCATAAATTGTTTTTCAACCGATTTCCGATCAATGATGTCTAAATTCTCTCTCATCTATATATATGACTTATTAAACGTAACCCTGTTACACTGCAAATAAATTCTACAGTAACAAATGATATCAATAATATTTTTATTATAGTAGAAATGGTGTATTAAATATATCTCTTATGGTTACTAGATATGACTAGGGTTTTTTTTGTGTATTTCGATAATAAATTCAAAAAAACTATAACAATTTTACTGCACTTGATAGCAAACAAAATCACTAAATTTTCAATGAATAATTGCAACCATGATTTGCCGCCTGTGTGGCCGAGTGGTCAGCGTTGTTGGCTTAGGTTACGGAGGGCACGGGTTCAAATCCCGGTACGGACAGTTTTATAAATTGATTTTTCAATCGATTTATGAATTTCTGTTCGAAGGCATGGATGTATGTGATGTCTTGAATTCCCCTCTCACACCCATCCTATCCTATGAACGGGGCATATCGAGAGCGATTAGCTTACCACTAGTCCTGTCCTAGCTCTATCCTTCTATCCCTACTATCTTCGGAAAAGGAGAGGTTGAGCAACTGAGTAACAAGCAGTTCTCGTAAAAGCACTTCTGTTGAGATAAACTCCATTAGTAGTCCATATGCTCCACATTGGGAGCGGATATGGTTTAAAAAAAAAAAAAAATGATCGCTATTATCTAATAAAAGTCTGGAATAGAGGAAATGAAAGACTTGAGTTTTCTACTAAATATTTTTATTAAAGAAATTAACAATTTATTTAGGAATATTAATAGTATTATAATAACAAAATTCAAATTAATAAAATATTAAAACATATTCATTTTCATCAATAATTAGTGTTACAAAAAAATATAAAATACATATTTGGCAATGCTCACAATTAATTTAATGTGTTTTATACTACTCTAGCAATATTGGTCCGTGAATAAAAAAATCAGAAACTGGGAAAATATCAACGAATGCAAGCATCTTTCGGTTGACGAAATACTTATACAGTAGATACCAAATTAACCGGAATGAACGGTGAAAAAGAAATTCCAGTCAATAATGGAAACAATAAAAGGGTTAATACACTAATTCATCCCAGAAATACAGAACAAATGATGTTTCAATGAGGACACCATAGGAAATAAATCCAATGTAGTTGTTTATACATAGTTAAAAAGGCAAGAATTTTAAAGAGAAGGGCAAAAGAAGCCAACAATATGTGCTTTCGAGTCTAGCATACTCATAAAAAAAATATTATTACAAAACTATATTGCGAGAAAATTCATATAATATATGGTTTAGTTATAAAAAAGTGGATAGAGTACTAAAAAAATTACACTAGGAGGAAGCAAATTCTAAAATTTGTTTTGTAACATTTATTTATGGCTAAACCACATTATTTTCTCTGTAAATCAAACACAAAACATTCCGTCACTCCCAGCATTACAAAAAAAAAATGAAATAATTAAATTGATTTAGTAAAAGAGCTTGGTATATAAATTCGTTGTTCTATCTTCCTAGAAATAAAACATAACTTTAAAAATAAATGCCGCTCGGGTAATACATCAAAAACAATTTTAATAACTTATAAATGATGTTAAAACAATAAGTTACACAATGATTGATTCGTGGGTTATATGCAAAAATATAATATATAGTGGACGGATATTATATATTTATATATTAGCAAGTTGAAAAGCGTTGAAAATACAGTTTTGGTATCGGTATGGTAGATAAGGATTATCCGAACTATTTGTACATTGGATATGTTTGAAAAATATATATGATGTAGTAAAGCTGATTTTAATCTATAAAATTGTTCACTGTTATATTTATCATAAGCTAGTCTTCTCATCGCTTTAAAACATTATTACATCTGAAAATATAAAATGAAAGAAAATGGATTGCATTATCGTGTCAAAATTTTCAATATGTGTTATGATTTAGGTTCAGAATTTAATGTTTTTTTGAGAATAATACAAGTAATTAAGGCCATAACAGTTTTGTACCACTTAAAGAATACCAGAGGAATCGCCATCAAAGGTTACCTGAAATTTCCCTTGGATAATTATTACACACCATATAACATATTTCGACACTTCCTACGTAAAGTATTGTAACTTCAAAGCGAAACTTTACAGGGGAGTTGTTTAAAGTAATAAAAGCTTAGTGTTAGTCGACTTTTGCGCCAAATTTGGGATTTTCATTTTAAATTATAAATAATATTTGATGTAAAACAATCAAAAGCTTGACTCACATCAAGCTTTTGTTTCATTAAACCAGGGTCGGGTCTTTCGAGTCGGAAAAATCTTACGACTCAGACCCATTAACCCTTTGAGCGGTGAGTTAATTTTTACTTAATTAGGTTTTTTCTTATATTTTGATTATTTGTAGTATTGCCACACACAAAAATATAAAAACATTTTTTTTGGATACGGACCAATCTGGGACGAATATTAGTTATTATTTTAAAGTAAACTAGATCTTTATTACTTTTGAATATTTTTCTAGAGCTATTACTTCGCTTTTGCGTCAAGATCTTTTTTGCTCTCATCTGTTTACATGTGCTGCTCTACAGAAGTCAAATCCAGAAAGGAATCGATCCGAAATAGAATTTTACGCTCAATATTATATGGCTACCGATTTGTTCACAAATGTTACCCTTTTTTAAAAAACCTTTTCTTCATTTGCAACACAAAATAAAAATAATGTGACAGCCAAGTCACTAGTGGATGTGTCTAGTATCCATATCTGAAGAAATAACAAATATTCAAAAAAAAAATGATGAGAATGGCAATAGATAAAAGATGACAAGCTACTCCGCCGTACGGGTACGGTAATACTCATCAAAGAGTTAATTATTTTATGATGTGTATTCAAACCACAAGAGTCCATAGTGTTGTCACTTCACAAGCTGACTGAAGATAATCTAATGATCTATGTATGTATATGCAAGTTGAAAGTTAATGAATGAATAATTCAATTGGAAGTCTTTTTTTTACCCGACTCCACAGCCCTACTTTAAACCACTCTCTTTACATAGGAGGTGTCGATATAAACCTAACTGTAAGCAGTGGTGAGGTTCAATTACAGTATCGTCAAATGGCTTCATTTAATTCTATATGAAAAAAATGTTTAGCACATGAAATCACATTAACATATAACAGAAAAATTTGAAAAATGTGGAACAAAAGCAAAATAATCTAATTGTTTTCAACTGTTTTAGAATATATATGGGAGGTCAAGGTCAATCAAAATCAATAGTACTTTTTTATTAAGCACTACACCACGGACTGTAAGCAAAACACAAGTCCAGGGGAAATGGACGTAAAAATATTCTCTAGAATTATGTCATGAACTGGAATGCAAGTCACGGTTGTCATAATATTATATTTTAGAGATGCAGTGATACAAACTATGTTAAATGTCGTTCATATCACTGAATTATTATTGATTGTAGGTTATATCAAATGTAAAATATTATAAGGCAAAATCTAAAAAAATATCAACTGTAATGTTCTACGATCAGTTAAATTTGTTTATATATTATTACTTAAGTTTGTTTGAGTGAATAACTGACACAATTCAACTGATTTACAGTCCTAAACAATTACTGAATAAATGTTAATTTTATTGATAAAATATATATATTTTTTAATCCGAACATTAAGGTATCCAACACAGGATTTTAGAACTATTCAGGCTTAACCGTGGAAATATACAAATAAAATACCATTGAAAATAATCACATTAGGCAAAAAAATAAATTAATATCATTCATGATCTAACAATATATATATAAATATTAAACGAATATAAATATTATATCCTTGAAGTTTAAAATCACAAAAATTATAAAAAAAAAAATTGTATACCCTACTTATATCTAATTATCATCTAGGTTATCTTGGGTTTAAAAAGATAATAGTTAAAATTTTAGTCATTAGCATAAATGCAGATACAGCAAAAGTTCCATATTCACCACAAATCTTTCCTAGCAGCAGTTCTATAAATTGGACCTATACCTAAGTGTGGTAAAAATATATGCAACTACAGTGATCAGTGGGGGGAGCAACCTTTTAACTGATACGGGAATCTTGATAGGCGTGCTTATGACAAAGCATCCTATGTATATCTTAATTTTGCTGGACGAGTTTCGAGATGAGTCTTCAAAATTAAAGGTGAACTCGAGAATGAAAATTCCCTCCCACCAGTCCTATCTTTTTATCTCTACTCTACTCCTTGACAAAGGTTGAAAAACTGGAATACAAGCAGTTCTTAGAACAGATTTGGTTGAGATAAAATTCATTAGAAGTACATATGATCTAGATTGGGAGCGGACATGATCAAAAACTTACTTCAAGTGTCATATTTAGTTAAACGTTAAGTGGAATAATGTTATTAAAAATAAATTTACGTAAAGAATCTATCAAAATATATAACTGGTTTCACTAAGGATCTCCCATCTCTGTAGCGATCACGCACTTCTGTCGGCAAAGATGGTAAGAGAATACAAACTTTCAAAACATTAGCGATGAAGGAGACTCGAAAAACTTTGACGCCAACGCACCCTGGTACTTACAGCGTCATAAATTTGATATAAAAAAAAAAAGAAAAAAAAATATATACAGTGCCCGTTGATGTATATTGGATGGCATCAAATTAAACAAAATTTAAAAACAATTTGATAGATTTATAATGCATCTTGCAATAGCAAATTACATATATATCTTTGATGCAAATAAAATGTCTCATTAAAATATAATAAAAATTTATATACTTAGCTGTATTTTATTGGCAGAAAAATTCCAATTTAATTTAGCGAACATGTTATCTTTCACTGCACATTATCTCAATAGATAAAAATACATATTACCATATTATACACATCATGTGCTTCACAAAAATTGTCATAAAATTAATACAATTTGGTCAATTGGTTACATTACAAATATTAAAAAAAAGGAATATCAGTTGTAACCGATAAATGATTTATTTATATCTGACAAACTCATCGCAATCTTTGTTAGTGAATTGTATTAAATGTTAGTTAAATATTAATTATCCAATATAATGAAACATTACATTTCATAATAATTGAAAACTTAATTAATATCTCTTATAGATGATGGACTGTATAAAAAAATAAATGCTTAGCAAATGAATTTATTAACGAGTAAGAAATATGAATGCTATAAATATTGCACAATTTATTTGAGGCAATTTATAATTATATATAATATTTATTATATAAACCTCATTGGTTTATACATACAAAGCTAATTTATTAGTTATATGTTCATTTAATTATGCCAGAAGAAAGATTTTATTAAATGCGAGTAGTTAATTTTGAAATTTACATGTGAACCAAATACATTTTATGGACACTGTTAAGTTGGCGGTCTGTATTATTTACATACAATACATTTAACAAACCTGAAACTCAGAAAGTTAGATCAATAAAGAATATATATTATGTCAGCGGTCAGCAAACTTTTTGGGCTCACGGACCATTAAATTCACAATTTTAATTCAGCAGACCACTAACTGGACTTCTGTGTTAAATATTATATATTAAAAGTGTTAAAATGTGTCTAAAAATGCACCTAGTTCAAGAAATAAAACTGTCAATTAAAATCAAATTATAAAAGCTTTATTCATTTTTAATGTGATGGATGTTCCCGGATTTTCGAAATGATAAAATTAATATTTGACTCCAATGATTTAACTGCAAGACAGAGTACTAAATCTATCTCAATCCGAGTTCGATACTATGTTTTGTTTGTTGTGACAGATGAAAAGGCTGTTTCGCATGAATATGTTGTGGAGAATTGAATTAGAATTTTCATCGCCTCTTCACTAAACAAAGGGTATTCACTTTTTATAAAAAGCGATAACTGAGGTCTTAATAAGGATGAATGAAATTTAGTTTTGAGGATATTGTCGGATGAAAAATTGATTAGGCTTTCTTTTAGCTTCATGCATAAATCAGTATCTTGAATGTTCGCTCCAAACGGATCAATTATCCACATTTTACCATATCTAGGATCTTCATATAAATTAAAATAATGTCAGATTTCTCTGCAGACCACACTTTGCCAACCGCTGTTATATGAAGTGCAATTAGCCCTTTTCTGAGGTCTGATTACTTCATCAATCACACTTGTATGGGATAAAATGAAATGTGATTTAGTTTTATTTGAATGCCCAGCACAACCAAGACATGATTTGTTAGTGCAAAAAAGGATAGATTTAATTTGAATAGACAGGAAAAGTTAATCTGCGAAAGTAGTTGTAATTTTGATACATCAGTCTAAATATTTCTCATTTTACAAATTTTAGATAAAATTTATGTTTATTTCAGAAGACATCGGTTTCCATGCAATGGAGTGATTACTTAACTGTTGGCAATTATAATGGCTACTTATAAATTAAATTGAAGAATCGCGTGGTTGTAAATTTGATTCAATAATATAAACTTTCGTTGAAATGCATCACACAACTTCTTTACGAAAACTAACATCTAGTCTTAAATAAACTGTTGGTGCAATGCTACTAGATTTATTATCTAAGCATATTATTAGAAGCCCTGACAAGTTGAAAGCTTTTAGAGTAATAATTGAAAATACAAATTTTATTTCTCTAAGTAGCCAAAAATTCAAATGCTACGAGGATATGTATGGTTTGTTTAATGTTACTACAGTTATGGTTTATTCAAACATAAAACCTTGATGATTATTAAAAAAGGTTCAAATTCAATGAATGTCATTGGTATGAAATAAACAAGACGATTTTTAAATAAATTCAATATTACAAAATGTTTAGTTTCGATTACCATTTCTGTGAGCTTTTCACGACTCTTTTGTTATATACATAGATAAAATATTAAGACAGATTTTTTGTCTTGTACCAACCATTTATTGATTGTTATTTTTCATTTTATGAAGTAGAAAATTTTCCTCTTGTTTTAGTAACCAAAATTGCTTTCACATTATGTTAGGATTGAAACATATTATTAAGGATTCGATGTTGTTTAACGTATTCTGAGTGAGGTTGGAGCATTTCCCTCTTCTCAAATATATTGTTCTTAAGTTCATTATCAACAGATTATAATAATCAAATCGATACTGAAGATTGTTACGATTGCAGCGATTATCAAAGTTCAACATGACGTTTGGAAGCCTCCATTAAGGGTATCATTAATTGTTAATTTGTCAATTTCAAGGAAGTATTATCCACATAGGTGTCGCTTCCACATAAAAAAATCATTGGGTTTTTGGTGACATTAAGAATAGCATCCCTACTCTTACTCCCCTTTGTTTTTAGGTAGTCAGTTATCACAAAAAAGGCAGTAATTACAATTTGTTAGGAGTTTCCAGACTGTTTGCGCACGTTTATTGTTTATGGTACATAATTCCAGGTATACGTTATCCATGTTATAAATGGTCGATGATATTAAAGTTAAAATGTAAAAAGTATGAAATGTTAGGCACTGAGTTTGACCACTGTACTATCATGGTCATCGTTATTTCATTATACGCAGCATCTATTTCAACTGTTGTATTTTTTTTTCTAATTTAGCTCGAGCGTAATGAACAAATAAAAAAAATGTCAACATCACTAGTAATGTAACGGGGATCACTGAATGTTTTGATCGATGACACTTTGCAGATCGCCAAAAGCGGCCGAGATTCTCGGATGATGGGGTCGCCGCGTTTCGAGAGTCGATCGAATCGCCAGGAGGTGCTCCCGGCATCTCACGCAGCGCGCCACTCGCTCTTCCCTGGAAATGTCGATTCCTCCGGCTCCAGCGCGGACATTGCTCATTATCACGGATGCAAAATTTCTCAAGATGAGACGTAATGCTGAACATCCAGTTGTCATGTAGCTGAAAAAAATAAATATGAAACTATTTTATTGCACTAAGCACGTAGGGTATTATCCATAGGATGTACTCAGTGGAACTGAAAGATTGGTTGTTGGACCATCACTATATACTCATCCTAGTTACAAAGTTGAGCCCAGGCTTGAAGAATGTATATACCACATGTTTGTTATGGCAGTTGAAATTGATTACTAAGTTTGAAATGAATTGAAATAATGAAATTGAAAAAAGAAACTTACGATTCATATTTGCTTTGAATGAGGTTGTGAATTTGCGGAAGAATAATGGCACATATATCCAGAGTCCAGATTGACCTAAAAATAAATACAGATTTGTTTGTTGTAAGTAGATAAATTATAAATTTTGGTTTAAATAAATTAAAAACTGGTTTATATTATTATGGTAGTGATATTTCAATTTCTCAATACAAATGATACTCCCAAAACATATAGGGTAGGATTTTGAGTTTAGATTGAATTTGGAATTTTTAACCATACTTAATAAGCTTATCATGAAATAGAAGACATTGAAAATTAAATATTCATAGCAATTATGCCATGCTAATTAATTGCATATAAAGAAGTATATTGGTCATTCGATAGTTTAAAACCAAAATATGTGTCGAGTTGTAATGTTTTATTACTTACGGTCTAAGAACTATGACATTCAGGATATCTAAAATAACAGGCAGATTGTCACCGGCTACCGTCGATTCTAAAGCCACCTTTAAATTTTTACTCATCCACATTGAATGGAAAACCTGAGAAAAGAAAATAAAATATTGGTTACCGAACATAAACATTTCACATTGGGTACTCTACTTGCGCGGTTAATGCATTCCGAAGGATTCAGTGTAAGTCAAGGAATACTTAAATTTTGATATATATTTAATGTGTAAATCGTATTCACAGTTTCAAACCGTAGAATATAACATCATGTTAGTTACAGTAAATAAGAATAAGCATATAATATCGCCCTTGAAGTATTCAGGCTCTACAGATGATCAGTTCTTTATTTAATTTTTTGAAATATTTATGACAGTTCTCTTTTTTTAATAATAAATAAGTTTATAGCAGACAATTGCATCCTGCACCGCTTTATGCACTTTTGTAAATCAATCAGTATCAGAAAATTGTGCTTCTAATCCATACATTCCTCAATCTATCATATGAAAGCATTCTTCCAATTCTTTATTAACAAATTCAGTTACAAAATCCATAGAAATCGACATAACTGTTTTTTTTTAAATTCTTATCCGCATAACTATGAAACCACATAAGTAGAGGACCTACTGTAATAACAATGGTAATATTCAAAAAAAATCTGTACTAATCAATATACATATCTCAATTCCTTAGCATCTAGAAATCAATATACATGTCGTTGTAGTTTTACAATAAAAACCAATACAGACTAAATACTAGATCTAAAATGTGGACGATATAATTCTTACCTTTTTATGTCATATGCTTTGACATAAAAAAAAATACATTGTTTTATTCAATCAAAATATGTGCCTAAAAGATTTCATAAAATAAATTTTGTTATTTAATTGAACCCTATTTGGCTATGCTAATATTATAATCAACAATTTGATTTGGAAGTATTGTGAGCATAACATATTTTTTTCCATTTATATAGTACCAGCGCATGGAAACAAATCCACATTACTGTGCTGTGGCTCTTGGCAGCTCAAGACAATAAACTAATTAAGTGCTGTTACCTGCAGTGATCTTTGTCTGGTTGCCAAAACAGACATCATCGACTCGTGCCCCCTCATTATCACACTGAGAACTTCTTGCTCCGACAACTCTCCTCGTGCGGGCCCAAAGCCTGGCCGTGTTTTCTAAATTCAAAAACACAACCATATAAATATGTCAATATAGAGATAATATGTATATACATATCTACTGTGGAAAGGAAAAAGGACGTAACCCTCAGTTTTTCTAAAACAGCTTTTTTTTGATTATCACAATGTATGCAACTTGACACACGTTCTATCAAAAGGATGGAAGCTGAAAATGCCGAATTGGTATCTAAATTTAGCTTTTAAGTTTGAAAAAGATGACCTTGTAAAAAGTTAAAACCAAAAAAAAAGACTGAAATAAAGGTTTAACCTAGACAATTTCTTTAATTAATATTAGGTTATGTCAATTAAACACCAGCTTAGAAGTCTCCATGCACTTCAAGGTTGTGTATAATTCATAATTTGCATATGGCCCAAAGTCATCAAAACATGTGTGGGTTACGTCCTTTTTCCTCTCCACAGTCGATATATATATAGTATGTCTTAATTAAATCGCTGATATCAATAGTGTTTTGTGTAACAGAATGTGTTTTATAAGAAAACAAATTTTAACTTTTTCGTTGCCGTAAATAATTAATAGTAATTACCTAGCAGGCCGGCTATAATTTGCGACTATTAATTTAATTAGTTATTGATGAGATAACTCGTATTTGGCCTGTTGAGCACGAAAAAATTCACGAGATATCTCGTATGTGGCAACCATCGAGTTAAATACTCATTGTTATTTTTTTCTATTGTATTTTAACAGCTTAACGACCGCACGTTTTTTATAGAATTTCACCTGGCGGCCGAGCAATTTTGTGAAAAATTCGCAAAAAATTGTTATTTTACTAAATTCACTATGATTTGTAAAACCAATGGAGATATCTTTACCTATTTTAATTTTCTAGTTTCCAGATACTTTTCAATAGAATGGAATGTATGACGTAGGACGCATATATGCGTCCTCCAGCCAGCAACCATTGGTTTTCAAAGTCTTAAATATGCGTCCAGCGGTCGTTAAGCTGTTAAGATGATTTTATGAAGACATTTTCAAATGGCACACTTTTACAGAGCTGAAGTAAAAAATAAAGTCTACAATTTTGATTATGTAGCTTGGTGTTGATATATAACTGGTATATTATGTAGTTGTATAAATATATATTTTTTCCGCCATGTTCGCTCTCAACATAGAGCATATGGACTCCTAATTGAGTTTATCTAAACAGAAGTGTTTCTACAAGAACTGCTTGTTATTCAGTTGCTCAAACTTTGTCTTTTTTTTAAAGAGAGTAAGGATAGAAGGATATGACTAGGATGGGACTAGTGGTTAGCTAATCATTCTCACTATATTAATTACTCTGTATTAAATTTACCGGTAGGAATTCTTCCAAGTCCAATCCGACTGGTCTGTCTGACTGTGTTGGAATAAACTCCGGAGAGGCTGATCTTTCTTGCTGTTTTGGTGGATGTAAATTTCTCGAAGGTGGCTGACTAACGTATATTTCTACTGGAGCGGCCTTGGAGCTGGTGAAAGAAATGAAAATCAATTTTTTTATACGATATTTTTCTAGTATTGATTACAAAAATGATTTTGCGAGTTGTAGCTTTTTCGATAAAAGATAATAATCATTTAGCTCTGTATAGCAGCTCCCTATTGTGTCTTCTATAAATCTCTTTCTTTTTGGTAAAGTGGCAAATTCAGTTGCTCTTAGCAGATGTAAAAATTATCTGATTAGAAGAAGAAACAGGTGGGATTGACATGGAGTACAGGCATCAGCACAAAATTATAAAGAAAAGTCTGTTGACGATTTTTTAAAAATATTTTTTTTTAATTTTAAGAAGGTCTCGTTAGTCTGCTTTAATATATGAATTCTTCTAATATCTTCACGCAAGCATCTGCATTCAAAGCTCAGTATACATTTACCCTGAGCTTTCATGAAGTGCCATGGATTGTAACAATAAGGGCTTATTCGTACAAACATTTAAAAAACACCACATTGGCGTTGTTTAACAAATGTATTATACAATATACCAGTTGAGTATTTCTGTTCACACTAGGTTAGTTTTTCGCGCGTGATTAAAACTAGAGAACTTGTTACATTTTCGATGCCGTAGTACAAGGATGGTCAAGAAAGTACCTTATGTTTAAAGTATTAGTATGTTATCTATGGTTAACAATTCTACCACTCGTGTGAACCAAACCCTGAATGAGAATCGTCAGAACGCATGAATTAAATAATCAACACATGGTCTGTGTAACTACAAAGTGAGTATCAAAATTTCCCATTAAACACTGGTTGAATGTGAATACAGTGATCCTTAGTCAGATGGAAAACTCTTCACGCGGATTACCATGTTCGGTGGAGTGTAATTGAGTGTCTGAAACTGTTCTGTTCCTACTTGTTAGAAAGCAGTCTGAACATGGATAGCAGCAGTCCTAGACCACATTGGTTTTATTTGCATTTATCAATCAGTGGTAGTACAACGTTGACAAAAAAATAATTATTTACCTTCTATTATTGTGCACTGAATAATCCCGTGAAACTGGTGCAGCCGATGTTTCTTGTGCGGTACGAGCAGGCCGACAAAATGAAAGTGATCTCGGCGGAGGGGCAGTCTTCCCTAAAGACATTTCACTTGTACTAGTTCTGAGAGAGCCAGGTCCGCTGTTGGCGTTTGTGTGAACAGTGGCTTTACTTTCGCCATCAGAATGCTGCCGTCTCAGAGGTCTACTGCTTCCGGCAGAAATCATCTGCGGCGAGTCATCTATAGTTTTGGTTTCCCCTTCCGAGTCTTCATATGGTGTGTGAATGCTTTCGTAAGATCTATAGTAATTGAGAAAATGTATTTAATTATTTATGTACATATCATTTCTAATATCGAGTAAATATTTATAAATGTTATAGTCTGCAGCATCTTGCAACAGTTAAGCACTGTTGTATTTATGCAAATATATGTATGGTTTTTATTTTCATATATGCATTGCAAAAATCGATTCAGCAATACATTTAAAACTCCAAAGTGATGCACTGTGTTGCATCAGGAAACCCTTCACAATCAACCGGTATAAGGTTTATAATGAAGAAAATATCTTGACAGAATGCCAAGCATTGTTCTATTTGCCAGGTTTTATTTCATTTTTAAATATTAATTTATTGGCAAAATAAATTTATACTCATATTCTGAAGAAAACAGTATCTTATTCTGTCAAAATGATTTCTAACTCAATGCATTCAGAGTGATAATACCTGTGCGAATGTTGTGTAGCAGCATCACTGTTAAGAGATGTGGGGGCGGAGTGATACGTTGGGGAGGGTGGATCCATCGAATTTAACGACAACCCACGTACTTCACTCGACAGTGATGATGGTTGATTGGTATCTATAGTACAAATTACGGCATTCAGTCACATTTGATAAAATGATTTTTTAATTTACCCATGTCAATATAATAGGTTATTTTTATTATATTACATTGATAAAGTGTTTAGATATAGTAGATGCGCAAGGAGGTAAAATAAGTTGTCTGTTAAAATACAATGGATGAAAATATCATAATTTTATCTTTTCCAATCATTGAATAGGTCATGCAGACCACACTTCAGAAACGGAGCATTCAGCCGATTTCACCCGTATGCCTTTCAGACAAGTGTGTTACACAGATTAATTGAGTATAGCTATATTCTTAAAGATTATTATTTGACATAAACGTGGGTTAAAGAAAAACTCTGCAATGTTTATGTTTGAACTGTAAGAAGTACAGTTTGGGCATGATATTTTTTTATCATTTTGTATCAATCCTTCGTTTTTAATATATTTCAATGAAGAATTCATTTCTCTTATTTCATAATGGTCTATAAGATTTAAAAAAAAACGCTGACTCTTGTGGTGTGAAGGTTAAGTTCATCAGTAAAAATAATATTATAAAATAACAGAGATTGCATAAATAATAAATAAAATATGTGGTGCACTAATCGTGTTAGTATATTAGTCCAAGCACAGAAGTGTTTTGAGGAGTGGAAATAACGTGCTAACCTGTTGCCAGCCCTGGAGGGGGGCTGTCCGGAGGGGCAAACAAACTTGTGCTTGGTGGCGGTGTGCGATTTACTGTCAAAACATATCACAATGTTACACTTCATATTGCATCAGCGTGACGACAAGACGGCACTCGTTTAAAGCACAGAGAATAAAAACCTCATTAACATGTTGAAGAAACTTTTGATCAACTCCAAATCCACCATTAATTAATCAATAAATCGTAAGCGACTTTGTTTCATAAACAAACAAATCTGGTCATTGGTATATCAAAACAGTGTTTTAGTCCCGCAACCTGCGACCTGTAACCTGTATCATCCCCGAAGTCCAATGATATTTCTTGATAATAAATGAAATATTCATTTTTAGTGAAGTTCCAAAACAATTTGTTGGAGGGAAACATTCCTTAATAAAATTAATCTGCAAAAACTTACATACATTTATAGTGCTGAAATTATTATGCTTTGTAAAAATTTCAGTAGCAGAAGTAATAATCATACATCAACAATCGTCGAAGAGATAGCAATAATTTACAATATGTACATAACATATATTAATAGTGTTTAAAAAGAGACAATGGACAACTTACGTGCTCGGCTGGGGTGAAATATTTCTGTGTAATCAGTAATATTAGAAATAACAGCCGACGGTTCCTCTTCTTCAGTACCGGATGCCGATTCTTCGACAGTCCTTTCGTCAATTAAAGATTTTCTGTGAACGACTGTGAAAAATACGAAAGAAACATATTTTTTTGTAATTTCAGATGAATTATTCAGATTATTTTATCGCTAATGAAACAAGATAACCCTTCATACTACACGGTCACATCATCAAAAAATTTACTGTGTCACTTTGATGATGGCTTTACTGTTTAGAAATGGCACCATAGAATACAAAGGGTTAAAAAAACAACAATACGATAGGAATATTTGATTATAAAAATGTATTTCATTGACTTGCCGCCATAGTAGTGGCATTCGAGTGCAAAGAGTTGATTTATTCTAATTATATCAACTTTCATAGGTTTTTCACATATACATAAATGAGGTTTTACTTTTCGACATCTTCGGGTCTTTTAAAATAAAAATGGGCCCAATCCGACATAGAGAAGTGAAAAAAAATCATCAATTCAACTGCGATATTCCAGTAACAACAATAACATTCAGCCAAAAGTAGTAATATACAGTGATCCCCCAAGTATGCGAAAGTCGGGACAGCATTATTGGGATTCGCGTAATTGGAATAGTGAAGATCATACAAAAATTAGGGTTACGTTTTTTCCGCGAAAAATGCAAAACTGCCAAAACAAAGAATAAATAAAAAAAAATATGGATGAAATATTTAGTTACTAGGCGGTAAAATGCATAGTTGCCCGCCAAAGTTTGACTGTATGCACGACACAGACAGCTGCTTGGCTGTGTGTGTGCCGAACACACACCCGCACACCAACGACAATAAAATGCATCTGCGCAATTGGAAAAAACAACTGTGAATATTTTTAGAATTTGCGTAATTCGAGTTCGCGTAATAGGGGGGATCACTGTACATCTATCCTAAAGCTTTTCACATTACGAAGCTTACTTTTGTATGGGATGAGTTCGTGTTTCTATTAAATTTCCGGTAAAATTGTAATAATAAATTACAGTGAATATTCAATTTTGTATGAAATCTTTGAAATGCAGTATAGCTCGGTGAATGATGAAATATACAACAATCAATCAAACCTTGCTTAGAAGGACGCTCTTTGGAAAAACTCTTTCTCACAGAAGAATTTTTTTGAAATGGCGAAGCAGGTTCCACAGCTGGCCCAGGAGGAGGTGGACCACCAAACGGATGCACTTTTGATAGTTCCACTACATTCAAGACTACGTTTGTTGAATGAAACCACCCAACAATCTGCAAATTGATGTTCATGTTGAATGTGCAGTTTGACAAGTAATAAGAATAAAATGAAAGTAAGTGAGCGTACCAATTTATTGTGAGCCACAGTCATATCGTGTATCTCTCCCCAAGACGCAGGAACGGAATCAAACTGTCGAGTCGGTTCCCAACCTAGAACCTGTAATCCTTCACCGCCGGCTCCCAAAAGACAAGCGCCATTGTCAGAAAACCACACTTGCCTGGAAATAAGTAAGGTCTGTTATTGGCGATCACAGAATATGAAGATTATTCATTTTCATGCGCTCAAAATGAATAATTTGAAACAATTGAGTAATTCGTGAAATTGATACAAATAAATATTACAAAATAAATATGGATGAAGAAGTCATTTCATCCCAATTTTTAAGAGACAAAATACTTATATTCCATGATATATGAATATAATGGTCACCATGTTATACTTACCTTTCATCATACATATTTTGTTTTTTATTTAAGACTTAAATGATTTACAACCAGTTCTAGTTAAACATATTCAGTTGACATGGTTTGTTGGGAGTCTACTGACTTAACATTGCGCTTGCTTTGGGTAAAAGCGTATGCAAATATTTAGTTGTTTACGCCATGTTGATATGCTGTGCACGTGAATCAAAAACCACTCCCAGGGACGGACATGTACTCGGGACGCAAAAACAATGCCTTGTTTTATCTTCCATTTATAAGAGCAATAGTTAACCGGTTTCATTCAAATAACTTGATTACTATAAATAATAGATTCAAAAAAGTTCTCAACTGATAAATTGAATGTTTTTCTTGAGTGCTTATGAGTCGGCGGCCGGAGCTTTTTGAATTACCGGCTAGGCGGTCTAAGAGATATTTTTAAATAGAAAACTACTTGACAATCACTGGTGACATACAGTAATTGGCCTGAATATTTTTTTCAAAACAAAAAAAAACAATTTATCATTTAATTAATGTGTCAAAGCTGGATGCATTATGTTATTAATTGGAACCGAAAAACCAAAATTCTAGTAGCTCTCAGTGTTAATCGAATAAAAAAATAATATAAAAGATAATAACTTTACCACCGTTTCCGTAAAATAAATATGTTACGTCCCTGGAACTGAAAATCGATTTAAAGTTGCAGAGCCTGGAGATAATATAGAACATTTTCAACTGACCTTATGGGTGATGCCTGTTTTTCTGTACTGGATACAAGCTGAAATTTCTCCATATCGAAGAAATTGGTTATTCTATCTGAACCGCAGCTTGCGAGTAGAAACTCATGGGGATGAAATCTAACACAAGTGACTGCACTTTTGTGCTCTGTAAATTGTTGTAATACTTTCCCATTTCTAACATCCCATACTTTTACGGCACCTACGGCAAAATTCACAATATTTATTTAATCACTTTAATTGAAATATCTTGCCAGCAAACCTGTAACAATATTTTGTTCAGACTATAAAAAGCATACCTTCTTCTCCGCCTGATGCAATCCACTGTCCGTCAGGACTAAATTGTAAGCTATTGACAGCCATTTTATGACTAGTGTATGTGAATATGCAACCGCGTTGCCGAGTGTCCCATAGCTTAATGTTCATGTCGCACGAACCGGTAGTCAAATATCCACCGTAAGGATGAAAGTCCATACATTTTATTGCAGATTTATGGCCGGTAAGGGTTCTTATTAATTTTGCCGCCTCCAAGTCCCAAATCTTTAAAGCTCCTACCTGTGAGCCAGCACAGACCATGTCCTCTGAATGACCAAAGGAAACACATTCTACGGGTGATGTGTGGCCACTAAGACTCTGAAATATTTAAAATTATGTAGATAGATATTTGAATTTGAATCGTTCAAATTTAATATTGAAATTCCACCAAGCACCTTCAGTCGAAATCTTAAATTATAGATATTTGAAGTAACAAAATTTAAAATTTCTGAATTTCGACGAAAAATATCACAATTTGTTTTACAAAAAATACAAAGCGTTACATGCTTAAGCAATATCAATTTTTTTATAGGTAGAGTAACTCAAAGAATA
Source organism: Himalopsyche anomala (assembly GCA_031772345.1). Classification (NCBI taxonomy): domain Eukaryota; kingdom Metazoa; phylum Arthropoda; class Insecta; order Trichoptera; family Rhyacophilidae; genus Himalopsyche; species Himalopsyche anomala. The sequence goes on along the minus strand of CM062824.1, from coordinate 9,924,032 downwards.
AGCAATTTAGAAACTAATATCAAGAGTCCATTTAATTCTTCTTGAATTGTTTTTGAGAGTTGAATTTTTTTGGTGTGTTGTGCATGACTCAATAGTAATTTATAAATAGTAATACAATAAATCATCAGTGATAATTGTATGTTAGAAAAAATATTACCAATAAGCAGCCATGTCGCCCAATCGCCCACAGATTGACTTTCTGATCATCTCCTCCGGTGGCCAATACTTGGTTGGATTTGTGACCCATGGCTAAGCAGTTGACATTTGCCGAATGAGCCGAAAACTCCTCTGAAAATCAAAATTCCAAATTACTCGACTAATAGCACTAAAAATACAGAATATTTTAGACATTGACCGAATTTAACCCCTTTCTCTCATACCACCGATATATCAGTGGTGTATTGAAATATTGTAATGTATTTTTATGATCTTTGAACTGATCATTATTATTTTTTTTAATGACACATACGCAAAGCATTCTTCATTCATAATAATGAAATGATTACAAGAGCAACTTTGGAATCTGATATGTACCCAAAACTAAACGACTCAAGCCGGCGAATAATTTTTAGGCTATAACTGACTTAGGAATCAACCTAAAGCAATAAGTTAAGTTATAATTGATCCATTTATTGACACCTGCAAGTAATATACAGCTGTATCAAAAATTAAGTTATGAAAAAAAAAACAAAGAGCCCTTTTAGTTTAGATGAACTTTGCGTGGCAGAAACTATCAACACAGCAATACATACATATAATAAATCTTCTATGCATACTGCATTTTTTTTTTATTGCAAAATATTTGAACCATAATAACGTTTTTACAATGTAATGAATTTTTAGCATATACTTTTATAAAGGCCTTGAGAGTAAAAGAGTTTCAAGACCAATGTGAGGACAGTATAATAGATTCTGGCGATAATTTATTATATACTAGAGCAATACATATATTTAAAATGGCCTTACATATTAGAATAAGTCATTAAAAAGAACAGATGGTATAATTTTAGGTTAGGTTTGAATTGTTGTCATTGAAAGTACCATGATAAAAAAACAAGTTTTTTTGTTTACTAACTACAACAGGGGTTAACTCTATACATTGGTGAATAGAAATGTAGCAGACGTCAAAATATTTCGTATATCTAATGAAAAAAGAGGGCATAAAGGAATTCTAGAAAGTAAAAAACTTACGCAGCTTCCATGTTCGCTTCACATTGGATCCCATTATGCATTGGAAATTTTAATTTCGCACAATAATTACGCTTATTTGAAATATAAATGAATTTCGTAAAACTCTCGCTAATAATATCGTAGATACTGAAATCAAAACTCACAAAGCAACAAATTATTTTAGTTGCAAACTGTCAATGTTGTAGGGATACCAGACGACATAAAAGAAAATATTTCTTTAGCTAATAGTTCGTTTACAATCAATATACGATGAAAATATTGATAAGATGAGAAAATCTATTTTCGATTTTATTATAGTTATCCAAAAATCACAGAAATTAAAATTAGACAGAGAAGCAATTATTTTCATAATGATTTTTGTGGCTGCATCTTTAACTCTTCTGGCAATTCAGATGTTTTTATGTCAGTGTGACATTTCTAAATAATTTAAAAAATATACATTTAGTAACCGAGTTAATTATACAGTAGCACAATACTTGCAACAAGTCTCAATTATATGTTATGAAAAGTAATACATAGCCTGTGGAAACCATTTCTTATGATAGAAATTCAAAATGTTTTTGATGAGAATTCCAAAATCTTCAATTTTTTTCAAAAGATTACCATTGAATAGATCTGTCAGCTATGTTCAGGGACAGGAACCAGAACCGAAAATCAGAGAATATTTTTACTACATCGATCACCAGGGCATGGTTGGTTTTTCTTATACCATTAATAATGAAATAATTCGTACATGTGTTTAGGTTGATTCGGGTAATTTTTATTTAGCAGTTTCAAAATTAGTTCAACTTTATCTTTTGTAATAACAAATTGATTGATTAACTGGATTAAACGTCGAAAACGATCAATCAACTTACATTAAGATATTTTAATGCTATTTACTGAAAATGAATGTTGTAAACCCTAACACTAATATAAATATGATCCATTTTATTTCCCTTTCATACAAATTATTTTGTTCTTTGATTACTAAACAAAAAAAACATTATTTTTTATATCAATTATTGATGTTTGTAAAAAAAATTAAAATATGCCACGCAATTGTTGGATTGGCTTGCTCAGCCTTTAATTTTTCTCTGCAGCTAACGTCCCATCTTAGAGGGAACATTGATTACTGCTAAATCTGCTTGAAAATCATACAACAGATTTGATGTTGCATTTTGTAAGTTAGGACAACTCAATTAGATGTCACTACGCACACCCATGCCTCAGATCTCAAATTTAAATGATTATGTGCTTATTGGGACTTAAACTCAGACCCGCTTGGTCGTTAGGGCATAACTCTTACCAATTAGACCAGCCTTTCACAAACTTTTTTCCCTGTGACCCAGTTATTTTAATATTTCTCCTTTGTGACCCACTAAATTTGTTATGGCCTATACTACCACCTTTAGGTAAAATAAAACAGTATATCGATGTCCATTCAGTCTTTATATGTTATAATACCAAATAATTTACTGTGATAAACCTATAAATAAATCAAACGTACCAATAATTTAGTAATGAGAAGTGTGCTGCTGTTTCTTGTTAACTAAAAGCTTCAGCTTTAGAGAAAAGGGTGATAGCTTTATTCTTAGATCCGCTACAATTACTGACTACAACACGACTATTTTTGACCATACACAGCATTACGTCATGTTCGCTTATTACGAAATAATATCGCAAATATACAGATTTATTGTAGGAAATTGGCGACTCGGCATTTTGCTTTCTGCGACTCATAATTTGGGAAACTCTGAACTAGACTATAGAGGCGACATGAAAACACTATTTCTTTTGTTGAGTGGCAACCTGTTAAGACGAATAAAGAAACATAATTGTAATAGACTTAATATCGATATCAACACTTATTATAGTCATAAATTATATTATAATACAAACCAGATACTGAAATACTAACAAAATTGAGCGGCCTGTACTTAATATTTTATCTTTGTGTTTCCAGCTATTTCTGGATGACAGTAAAATGAAAAACTTCACATCATGTTACAAAGAAAAGATGTTTCTCAGTATATTCTTTAGAAATCTTAAGAAAAATCTGACCGGAAGATATGAAGAGGATTTTCCATACATATCATTATGCGGAAGGGAAAGGAATTTTATTAGATGCGATGACTATCCTATCGTCTACACGCATATAATAAAGAAAGAAAAAGATAAATATTCAAACTATTTGTCTTACGGTTATGTTGGAGAATCACTCGCCACTGAGTTTTTACCTGATAAAGTTTTCATGCTTCCTGAAACCGGACGAATATATCATCCGGCACATAAAAAAACTGGATCTATCGGTCTAATAAGATCTAAATTAGCAATTGAATTGAGCAAAAACTTCAAATTTGAAGATGGTGAAAACGTGTCACCCACACACATCTGTTGGGAAGGAAAAACTTATGACTTAGATAAAGATTGGTTTAGATTAGCCAAAGAAAGTGAATAAAAATACTTTTTTTTAAATTAAATATAAGAATATTTATTATACATCACAGGGTATTTGTTCATTTTGATGAATAATATATTTATATTTGTATATAAATGCAATATTGCTATTTCTCTTATGTACATTGTTCTATAAAACTAAGCTAATATTTTGTAGTTATTGCCTCATCAGTTTTATATTATTCTTATGATTAAACTTTCAGGCCAAAAAATGGTAATCAATAAATTCCAACAAGAAATTAACACATTTTTCAATCTCAGGTCCAAAAAACTGGATGTTGGTGAATATATTGATTTTATTATTTCAAAAATAGTTTTACATCCAAGTATTATGTCTACAACTTCTTATAGATAGTTGAGCAAATAGCTGACCACCAACCCCTATAGAAATAGTTACTGTTATGAAACTGCAATACTGGTCTAAGAGCATTGACAAATGTCTCAGGAAGCTAAGACCCGTATAGATTTTATGGCCGGAAAGAAACAGAAGTCATGTATAATAGTGAATATTTTAATAGTATTACTCCAAAATGTACTCAGTCTAATGTGTCAGTTTTTCATAATATGAAAATAATATTTTGATAGAATATAATTATTTTGTAATTGATTTGTAATTTCACTGAATATAAGTTGATCTTTTAAAAATCTATTGACAGAGTGCACTTCTATAAAATGTACAGTTTGTAATATGAAAAACTGTAATAATCTCAACATTTGGACATGGTACATTTTGGAATGTTTTCATATTTTTTAAAAAATCTTAGTGCATATTTTTATAATAATAAAGTAGCGTGAAGATTAAATAATACATGGACCTATAAATTGTAAATCCATCCACTAGATGTCTCCTAAAATATTAAATAACATAAATAAAGTTTAGTCAGAAGCTGTCTTTTTCGCAATGTAAAAAGTATAATTATGTAATATCATTTTTTTGATGCAAAATTTAAGTCTTTAGGATAAACATTACTCTCAACATCACAAGTGAGCAAAATAATTTGGACATGCTTTGTTATACGCCGGCAAAATTAGTACAGCTAATCAATTTCATAATGCATTTTCATCTGGCCTCTTCATCGGTAGGTTTAGAGAAAGGTTTGAATGTGCCCGGCTGGACCCACGACAGACCCTGACTGGGTACAATTGATGCGGGACTCGAAGGATTAAGCATTGAGATCTTGACAGAGTCATGAATGGATGGGTCGTATGGACTGAAGCAAATGTAGTGCTTGTCGTCTGTAGGAGGCTCGTCATATAAATGGTCCATACTCAGCATAACACTCTCTTTGGCCTTTTCGCTGAAAACGATTTTATTTGTTTTGTACCTGAAATTAAGAATAGGACAAATTTAAAAAAAATCTTAACTGGTAATAAATTTTCGGTAACAATATTTATTTATAAATGAATCAAGTAAATACAGCTTCTATTCAAATCATTACAGCAAATAAATGATCACTTTTAGGTTTTTCACTGTCAATACTTGGTGGAATGGCATTATATTAATAAAAATGCAATATTACTTTATACCACTTTATTTAAAAGGTCGGGACCGGTTTCGCTCATTGCGAGCATTGTCAACTGATCCTGACCTTTTAAATAAAGTGGAATAAAGTAAAAAGGAATATTGTATTTTTATTAAAATAAGTAAACGATCCTTTGTATTTTTTTTAATGTATTCCAAAATATGTTTTTTTTTACGATTTATGAATGTTTGCATTCTATTTGTATGGGTGCTCTGGGGCTAACAAGTCCAATAAGTCTGCCACTGTTTAAACTGATGTTTATGAGCTAACATAAAAATGGTTTGTGTAGATACATCTGTCACTGTGTATAATTTATGTACTGTATGTTCTCGATTATAAGATGCAAACCTATTCTGGAATCATTAAATTCGGAGCGTCTTATAATTGATTTATAAATTTACTTGATAAAATTTAAGGTACTTTTAGCAACTTACTGTTTCAGAGCTTCAGCATTAAATGGTGATTTCACATTGATGTTTTGGAACGTCCAGTGAACATATTTTAATATTTGCCATATATGATTACTTGATTTTGTCCATTTGGGAAAGACTTCTCCCAATGCTAATACACCTGTATTTGGGTCAATCGCCGGATGAAATATCTGCGATTGAAATGTAACAGTCTGGAATGATAAAAGAATTACATGAACATAGGGTTTAAATAAAATAATATAACGGGTTTAAATCTTTCAACATAAGTGTACTAACCGGGCATTCACAGTCTGGAAAAGTTTCTGGCAATGATAGGATGAATCTAAAAACACCACCCTCATAACAACCACTTCTTACAAAGATGACGCCATACCATACTGAAATATAATTTATTTAATTTAAAAACAGTTACAGTTTGTCAACATCATTTTTTTGGGACACCCAGGGTCAATTCTTGGTGGATAGGCATTATATTTATAGATTAAAACACATATTTTTTTAGCAACCATTTGCAACATTAGAAAAGCGAAACCGGTCCTAATAATTATAGAAAATTGTGTTTTAATTTTTATACATAAATAAATACTGATGACTTGTAAGGAGACTGGCAGGGGACAGAAAATTTTGCAAGAACTGTGTAGTGGCCATATGCTCTGAGTAGAGAATAGATAAGGTTAAAAAATGTTCCCTATTAATTTAATAAATGAATTAGTAAATATCCTTAAATATTTACATGAAAAACTTAAAAAATAATACTTTGTATCGAAATATCAAGTAAAACATCATTTCCAGAAGTCATCCCTTCAAGTATAAATGCATCGTTAAACTTATTTATTCAGAAAAAATATTGTTGGACTGGTGAATATGAAAATGTTTCAATATTATGTTCATTTCTTCTTTAATTTTCCCGATCAACCTGTCCGATCCAAAAATGGGGCTTAGCGAGATCAATTAGGTAATCACCAATCCTGTCCTAGTCTTATCTTTCTATCAGTACTATATTAGAAAAAATGCATGTTTCACCTTGGGATCAGATATGTTTGAATGAAACAAAACTTGTTTATTATATATATGAGATGTTTTAGAGTGACAACAATGATTTACAGCAACGGTGGGCAAAAATTGTATTTTTTATCAAATCAAATGCAAAAGAACATTTTTTTCTTGACTCCAATACAAATTTAATTACTCAAAAACTTTTTTGATTAAAAATTTTATTGGAAAGACTACCCAATTTAATTTAAAAGCGAGCAAATACTGTTTTAAACAGGAAATATGATGTAAGCCAGTGATGCACAATAGCGGCCGCATGCGGCCCTTTTTGAATTTTGTGGCGGCCCTTAAATCTCTTTCTCAAACATACTTTTTTCACGTAAAACATTTATTAAACAAATTTAAGCAAGCTTTTTCTTCAATGAAGGAGAATAAATCGGTTCATAGAAACAGGCTTACAAATATTATGTCAAATTAAAAAAAAATAGTTAAAAATTAACAAAGACCATGAACGCATTAACTTATGAATTGCATATAAATGAAACATAAATATTTTACAATGAAATGATTTTTAATAAGCAAGTACTCATGATCTTTTTTTTGCATGGCTTATTTATTTTCTAAATAACACCGTCAAAATAATAAAATGGAACCTATCTAAATTCTTTATCTAAATTCACTTAATCTTTTTTACATGTTTTTAAGGCTGTTTTACATGGAACATACATATTTTCTGTATAAAAAAAGGATTGAGCGTACTTTAAATCATTTTTTTCTTTGCGGCCCGAACCAACGATAAATTTGTTTTATACGGCTCGCTAGAAGGTAGAGGTTGTGCATCACTGATGTAAGCCATTCAATATATAATCTGCTCACCTATGTCTTACAGCACTGTATGAAATGTGCCTTTTTAATGAATGACCAATTCATCTACGCTCTACGGCTTCATTACGTGAAAAAAAAGTATTCAACAATATCATCTATAAATTACCCAACTTGAGGTGCTTTGACTAAAAATAAAAACAGCCAACACTGGCCATACTTACAAAAGGAATTTTCAAATGAAGGTATGACGTATACTCCGTGCATATTTTCACTTTGCAACATCTTACTAGAAAACAACAGTGATATTAGAAAAAATACTCAATTAAAATCGTATAGTTTGACATGCTAAGATTTATAATACAAACTTTAAGACATGGGGAAGATTAAGTCTAGAATTAATGGAAAATGTTATTGATAGAACTTTTATTAAAGAACAAAAATTTAATCATTCAATATAAGGTTAAACTATTTAAGCAATTGATAATTTATCTTTCGAAATAAAAGAAAGTTTATTTCATTAAATTTGATACTGTTTTATTAATTAAGGGTGTTCAATAAGTCAGTGCTTCCCAAAAAATTCATACCACTGCCCCCGAAATCTGAAAAAAACAATCCACGCCCCCCCCCCTCAATACAAAACATGTTCTGCAGCAGCCCCCAATTTGGGAAGCACTGCAATAAGATATGCAATGTTTATTAGCAATATGTATCAAATTATATAAAATTATACAGTGTGAAAATAAAATACCAACTAATAATAGTATGTTTCTTATCACTTATTAAACAAACCTATCAACAATGCAAACATAATTTGTCAATAAACACTGATCAGTGATAATATTAATCTGTTGTAAATATTTTCCCTGGCAATTTATCAAAAAAAAAACTCAGGTTGTGCCAAAAAAATAATCATGACACAAAAGGAACTTATTCATTCAATACATAATAATTGTTTTTTTATTGTTACAGCTTCAATTTGGTTAAACAGGCTAGGTTAATTTGGTTATTTAAAACATTATGAAACATATGGTTTTAATAATGAAGATTTATTTTGTATTGAAATTCTATTTAAAACTAGGAAAAATATGCTTTCTGTCACTTTTCTCTGCGAAAAATTACATTGTTATTGCAGATTTTATTTTGACAATAAATCTCATATCGATGGCCAAATACATGAAGAATTTAAAATGAGTGAATGGTATAAATGTTATGTTTGAATATTATTTCATGAAATATAACCGCCCCTGCATATATACAAGGGGTGCATTGACCGGCCGCCGCTGCTTTTCAGTGCTTAGATGTTGCCATGAAGTGGTTTGAGAGCCAAGAAGAGTGTAATTCAAGATAACTTATATGTCTTAAAAATATTCGTGATTTGGCAGCTTCAAAAAGAACAGTTGGTTGCATTAACCAAAAATCAATACTTGAATTTCTTAATAAAACATAAATTAATACTGTAGCTATATGTACAAATAAATAATATTCAAACTGAATGTACATATATTTCCTTGTCAATTATGTTTTTTTTCGATTATCTGGATTTTTCCTTATCATGAAGAATACTGAAAAAAAATCATTATCTTAAGAGGGTTTCTATGCATGAGTGTATATTCAGGGCGTGCAAGGTATGCACCGCACACCATAGAACTCTAGAACATGAAGCTATATATTTAAACTAGATTTTTAAACAGTAGTATATTATCGTATATGTATTACGCAAGGCGACCGGAACAGCCTGTACAACTGCATACGCAAGACAGACCATCTCGAGAGTAGTCTGGACTAATTTTTGATCACAGTTTTATCGTTCAAAGGCGACCTTTTAAGTATCAGCTCCAGATGCTTATCTTAGTCTCGAATTTATCCAGCGTACTTTCAAAGCTTACATGATTCCTTAGTAATATGCAACTTTTTATTTTGGCAAACCTTATAATAGATTATTATATTGAATAATTATATTTTTATTTCTATATTTCATTTTACCTAATATTGACTAAGTGTCCAAGAAATTTTGAATACTTTCAAATAGAAGTTATAAGATGAAATTGATTATAATAATAATTGGTAAGCAGCGCCTGCAATAAGCCTTTCAATTAAAAAATAATAATAATTATCGAGCTAATGCAAAAGGGCACATTTTACGACATTGTTATTGACAAATGGTTGTCGCGAAAGCGAAGAATCAAATTCATGTATAAATAATAATAAAATTTATTTAAAAAACGTATTTAGCATAATTTATCAGTGATCTTCATAATAACACCCATCGTACGCCACCGTTTCTATGACCACGAATCACAAAAACATGGTGTCTTCCCAAAAATAATAACTTACGTTTATATATTAATATATATAATGATAACTTACTATTCAGCCATTATACAATACTCCTGTTGAAATAATTTATAAAGTCTTTTCGTATCTGGATTGTCTGAAATTGATTTATCAGACAACAAATTATGGTCAGTTCCTGTGTCCTGGCTCATTCTTTTTTTGATCGAGTCGTGATGTGCATATCCGTCGGTTGATTCCCGGTTCTGAAATAATTCCAAATATATACACGTATCACAATGATTGATAACCATCATTGTTTTTATTACATCTTCCTGATCAAAAATGTCTGTACTAACCTTGGAACTGGCAGCGATAGTTGTATACATGGTGGTGAGGTTGGCACTGTGGTGGTTATTATTAATTATTTTTCTAGAATATATCACCACATAATTCTTAAATCTTACTACCGTCAATCTTAAATGGCTAAAAATCTGGTGAGCATAACACAAGACCAACTCCTTTTTGACATATACTCAAGCAGTATCATAGACATTACACTAATCATACTAACAGTGGGTATAATCAACGAGATAGAAGCCATAACCAAAAATTAGCAGTGCAATTTTTTTAAAAAAACGAATCAATTATACTCAGCTTAATATCATAATTTATCAAAAAATTGAGTTCTTAAACGTCAAAATGTGCTCTAGAAAATTAAATTGATTAACACAAGAAGCTTGTAAAAATATATTAAAACACGACAAAATGAATAATTTATTTTGTTGATAGGTTTAAGCAGAAAAACGTAATTAATTCAGTTAAACTTTATTCTGTTGAGATGGTTAAATTATGAAAGTAGATATTCAACATAAGAGTGTATATATATAAAATTATACATCATGATTACTTCTTGGGCGCTTATATTATTCCATTCCTTTTTGTGTCGTAACATGATTACGTCTTATTGCAGGAGATGCAGTTCCAACAGTCAATTTGAAACCTAGCAACATTGATGCAGAGACAATAATCCAAACCAATCTTTGATGGCACATATGACAACTCTCACATGTAGCTGTCAAGTTTAAAGCCGAGCAAATTTGTTTTTTCCCACGTGTTAGCTACATTTTAATAATAAAATATATCTAAAGTTCGTCAATCTGATAAAAACTATTTTCATATATTCTGTTATATTTTGATTTTATAAAATCCAAAATGGCTCGAGAACAGAACAAAACAAAGCTCTCCAAATCAATTTTGGAAATGAAGTTTATGAAAAGAACTAAAGAGAAGGTAGAAAAAGAATTGGAAGACAACGAAGGACAAGAGATGTACTCGCATGAGATAACCGCAGAAATGAGACAAGGAGCCGGTTGCTTTACAATAGAACCAAGCTTCGTACGCTGCGAAGAGTTGTTGGAAGGACGGTTGTCATATGGTGGAATGAATCCAGAAATAGAGAGAATAATGGAACTTGAGAATGCCGACGCTAACAGATTAGCCCAGATGCAAACGGAAACCGAAATATCAGATTTAGAAATGGCTTCACATTATAATCCATTGGTTAAAACGATGAATTCTAAATTTAATAAAAGAAGTCACGATCATATGGAAACCGCCGCTCCCAACACACATCATAGGAAATATGAGAAATCTTTTTCATCAAATATGAAACCGAATGCTAACAAACGAAAGTGGCAGGAAAATAATCAACATACGAATTCACCTACACAACACAAAAATAAAAAATTGAAGTTTCTAAAACCAGCCGCAGAGTGATACAAAATTGATTTGTATTTTAACAATATTTTTATTGGGCATTGCGCAGTTCTTATCACAATTATTATAGAATTGTATAAGTACAATAAGTGTTATTTACTATTTACCTATAGAAATTATTGTAGACATAAGATTTTCAATCTATCAATTTTGAAAGACTATTTGATAATTCATTTACATGCTTTGAATGGATGTTATTTTTTTTATTGTGGAAACAAATCGTCAGTAATTTTCTACAAGTTTTCAGAAGACACATAAATGCACATTATTCTACTGTTATCTCTATATTGTTATAAAACACCACTGGAATGGTTTTGTCCTTAATATCTTTGAGGAAGTTATTAAGGAAGGAAGCAAAGACGTTTCCATCCATTCCACACTCTCCTTCATGCTTCATATGGCACATGAGCATATTATTCGCCAAATTTTTTTACCAACGTTTTTGTTTATCAAGTATGTTTTTTTTTTTTTTGGGATATGAGTTAAAAGAATAGATGGGTAATGAAATTCTGAATTCATTACATCAAAACTGACAAAGTGTTTGTTGAAAATTAACGACAAAATACCACTGTTATATGTGTACAGTTTTTCACATTTTTAAATACATGCATCATAGTATTTAATAATATTAGACCCATTTTTTATTTTTACATTTTTCAATGTACAATGTTAATAATGAGTTAATATTTTTAAAGTTTTTACAAACCAACAATTGATAGATTAGAATTTCACTATGCGAAATTTGACATTTGAATACTTAGGTTAAATATTGTAATTGTAAAGTTTGACAGCCATGTGTTTTATTTTGATAAATCTTAGTTTAATTGTTTTGAGGGAATAAAGTAATAAAAGCGTATTATTGAAACAATTTATTTCTCAGTTTGTACATTTATATACATAAATCAATATTCAGTAATTGATTACTAAGTGTTTATATTCAGCTTCTTAGAAAGCAAGCAAAACACAATCATTTGAAAATATACAAAAATAAATTGTTTCTTGATCATCTCAAATCTGTATTGTTCAACCTTTATTACTGTAACACTCTGATTTATGATTATGACTGCAACCTCCATAAAGACTGCCTTTCACTACAATAAATGATGTCTTATTTACTTGTCTGAAATCTTAAATGGCTAGCTATTATAATGCCCCTTTCATTAAAATTACACATTGATTGTTATTGAAATAATTACACTGCACACAAATTTTTGAATCAATAAGTACTAATGCCAGCTTAATTAAGTTACAATAAACCTCTTCAAATAACTTGTTTATGCAATAAAAAAAGCTGAGTAATTGTTGCACTGGCTAGCCTTTATTTAAAACAAAATAAATTACATATTAAATCATTTTGATTCATACTATACAAGTATTGTAACTGTAATGCTACCGATATTATAATAAAAAAAGCATCTGTATTCTTTCGGTTTTTATTAAAATATAAACCAATAAAAGCTAAATATAAATATATTCATTTTAAGACATACATACAAGTGTTTTATTGAAATCACAGCGGAATAAATATTTATGGTTTTGTCAGTTTTTAAATAATTCTGCATTCAAAATTGATTTTGAAGATCACATTTAACATTTGAAATTTTTCACATTGCCAATAAGCTATATTTGAATATAATGACACATTCCGAGCGTTAATAATATGATACCGGTAGCTGTGAGACCCAAGCACAGATATCGTCCCGTGATCGGTAACCTGAAAAGTCTAGCAGACAACTGAAGAGACGAGGCGTACAATAGAATAGCATTGAGGTCTTCTTGCGGTGTTTCTTGGTGCAGAAATGGACGGACGCTTAGTTCGTGACCTACTCCTTGCGTTACCGAACATGCTGTTGTCAATCGAGCAGCCTATTATTGAAATAATAAAAAAAACATTACAGCTATTAAAAATTTGATTTTATGACTGTCCAAGAACATTGATTGTAACATATTTAACAAAATCTAATTTGTGTCGTTGCCGGCACATTATATTTTTTAAGACTTTTCTACTCTCAAAGTAAAACATCTACACTGTTTAATTTAAGATTTCGACTGAAGGTGCTTGGTGGAATTTCAATATTAAATTTGAACGATTCAAATCTACTGTTTTTGAGAAAGTTGGTAAGTAAAAAAATCAACAATGAGGTAAGTTAACCGTGAGATTCTTGTATATCGATTTTTTGCGTCCAATAACTCAGTAAGTGCATTTATTCTACAAAAACTGTAATTTATTTCATCGGAAATTATTGTTAATGTAGATTTCCAGGCAGGCAATAATTCTCGTCGATAAGTTCCTAACTTTATTTGTGTCAGATCTTTATAAATATTTTACTAGTGAGGTATTTCAGTATATGTTACCGACCACAGAGCTAAATGACAAAAAAAAAATGAATAAAAAGATACCTGAAATATCTCAACAACTTGTTTTGGAAAATACAAGAAACACGTTTCTATATTAGACATACTATATTTGCAAACCTAAGAAATAGTTAATAATGCATTCATTGTTCAATCAAAACAGTACTTCATTCATTCATCTCTCGCCAATTACAGCTGCATATTAATGAAAGGAATCTTTTTAAAAGGAAAAAAGTAGTTATTTAACATATCGACTGTGAAAAGGAAAAAGGACGTAACCCACAATTTTTTCAAAACAGTTTTTTTTCTCGATAATTACAGTGTATCAAACTTAATACACGTTCTATCAAAAGGATGCAAGCTGCAAATGCCGAATTAGTATCTAAATTTAATTTTTAAGTTTGAAAAAGATGAACTTGTAAAAAATTAAAAGAATGAAATAAAGGTTTTTCCTAGACAATTTCTTTAATTAATATTAGATTATGTCAATTAAACACCAGTTTAGAAGTCTCCGTGCACTTCAAGGTTGTGTATAATTCATAATTTGGATATGGCCCAAATTCATCAAAACACGTTTGTGTCTCCTGTAAAATTTGATAGGTGTGGGTTACGTCCTTTTTCCTTTCCAGTCGAATTATCAATTCAATCAATAAGTCAGACAGTTTTAATTAAAAATTTCATAAGAATATGAAGAAATACAATCCAACTTACAGATATAAAAGGTATAGCTGAGGCCAAAATCCATAATAATTCATTTAAAATGCTTATTCCAAGATTTGGCAAATTAGTCGTATCAATTTTATCCAAATTCAGAAGCCACACCATACCAGAACAAGCCCACGATATGTTTACTAATGTAAACAGACATATCGCAGGTGCTAATACCTCATTTAGATGCCGCAGCAATTTCTTGAATTCTGCGATCTCCTGTAAAATATAAGCAGTACAGTTTTGCTTGCTTTATAAGAGAAATGTTTGTAATCATTACATGATTTACGAACATACCCTCATCCAGTCCAGAGAAGAGATAGTCCGAGTCAACAATCGGTTCCGTAGAAAATGTAAGTGTGCCGTCAAAAGTTGAGCTTGTAAACAATAGCTCGTTATGATAGTTGCCTGCACCATATCATGAGTGAGAGTGGATATTGCAAGGAATACTTTAGCAACTGATTTTATTTGTGCAGAACTGTAAAATAACGAATAATCAGAAAATTGCCAGAGCAATATGTTTGTTAGATAATGGTTAAAAAATTCTCCAACCTTTGATTTAGCCATTGAAATAGAATAGTACCCTTAGCCATCATCATATTAACCGTAGCTAACGATAGCACCATCCAGACCAAACTAAAAATTATGTAAAGCCAGAGGGTTCGTACTAATTTTCGTGGACTCGTGTACGGAGTACCTTGCGGAGGAAATGAGGAAAGTAAGAACACCTACAAAATAAAATATTGCGATTTATATTGTTTTGAGTGGCTTTAAATTAACTCTGCATTGCAAAATAAATTCTTCAGTATACAACCGTTTAATTATAAGTGGAACAAAAACTAATTAAACAAGCTCATGCTTGCGGGATGCGCTAGATCAGGCCTGGGCAAACTTTTTAGCTAAAGGATCGCATTGCAAATTCAAAATAATTTATGAGCCACAAGATAAATAATGTTATTAGATACACATTATTTTTTAACGTAAAAAGTTATTTTAGCATAAAAAATAAGTGATTCTCTAATGACAAATATTTTTTTGTGAGATGCAGGGTTCACTCTTTAGCTTGTCAAATTGTCATTTTTGGAAAATGAAGGGGACTCTTGGGGCTATACATTAAAAAAAAAAAAAACGAATTATATTGAAAATCAACAAGTATTTGTCATCTTTGCAGACAAAAATTGTTATTAATTTATAAAGGTATTGTCACTACAGAATACTTTCGTTTTATCTTTTCCAATACTGAATGCTGTAAACGTATGCCTTATTCATTTGATGGACTGAAATTATAATTCACAAAAAAAAATATTTCTGATATCTTTGAAAAAAATTACAGTAAATCCACCTATTGTTCCATATATTGTTCTTTTATTTATCTTTCTTACTCTTCCTTAGTTCTTTAAGTAAAATATATTCTATCGCTATGTTTACATGGTTTTTTATGGAACATAATATACCAATAATGATATTATCTACCGTGTAAAAATATATAAATTTATCCAACTTGTTTTATATTCCTACACAGTGGCGGGTTATCCTATAAGCGCATGAGGCGCTCGCTTGGGGCCTCTGAATTTTAGGGGCCTCAAAAATAGTTTATATTATATTACTCATATATATTTTGTTCCGATTTTTATAAATTTAACATGATTTTTTTTGACGTCCTTATATTATCTAAAAAACAGGGCCTCCAAAAATTTTTGCGCCTGGGGCCTCTCTTGTGCTTAATCCGCCACTGTTCATACATAACCAAAATACAATAGATCTTTTTTTTAAAGTTAAGATTTCAACTAAAGGTGCTTGGTGGAATTTCAATATTAAAACATTCACAGAAGTTTTGTCACCAACGGCCCGGGTTTCGCCTTTCGGTATCTTTAGGTGTTCAAATGCAATAGATGAACTTGAACTGAGAATATACAATAAATCTTGTTTGCGGATCATATTAGGTTTTTTTAATTCTTTGATGATAAAAGATTGCAATTACCCTTTCCATTAGATTTTGCAGTTGTTCATTATCAGATATTCTAAACAAATAAATCGCGTATATGTAGCCAGCAAAATGAAGAACGCTCGGTCCTATATAGCTGAATGTAGGACTTCCATAGCAAATTTGATTATACGACCCATCTTCTACATGAGATGATGGTCTCGAATAAGGTACTGTTTTGTAGCAAAACCCACGATCTCTCCTGTAAAATTGATAAAAAAGATAAAATGTTCCTTAAACTACGTGACATCTGTTTTCCATATTTTTGAGTTTTCAAAGTAAGCTGTATATAATATCAAAAGATTAGCTTTATACAAACCAGGAACATAAGATATCTTAAATAAGAAGAGCTTTTTAAAATACATAGTAGTTTTTAAGTTTTGTTTAGAGAATTATTTCAGTAATATTATAAATAACAACATTAGCCTCTATTTTCCACTTACTAGAAATAAAATACACAAAAAGAGACATTCTTGACAAGCCTGTTTTCACTTGTGTGGCAAGATTAGGCAATGCGACTAGACAATTAAGCCAAGTACATAACGGATGGAAAATACAATCCAACACTGGGGAAAATGGAGCCGACTGACTCAACTCGTGATCAAAACATTTACTGATGTAACTTTTTATCTTAATATTAACTATTATTAATTTTGTGTTGACTTACCGATAGCAAGCCATATATTGTAGAACATATCCCAAACAAACCAGAACAGTTATTTGAAATGTATGATAGTGGGATATGTACAAAAATATCTTAGAACTTTGCAGTTGATCTAGTGAAACAGGACGAAGACCCATTAGAGCCAAAAATTTAAGATATGGATAGAGTATCTAAGAAATAAAAAATAATACTATTATCATCTGATTATTTGAAACTATGAGTAGTATCAACCTTTTTGATACCACGGAAATTTGATAGGTACTGTCGTAAAATACTACTTTATACAGTATTTCAGTTTTTTGGCAATACAGGTAGTCCTCAACATACGACCGAGATACGTTCCTGAACTTTGGTCGTATGTCGAATTGGTCGTAAGTCGAATTTCATACAAAATATGTCGTTGCTGAACATCAAATATGGTATACATATGTGACGATTTTACGAAAATTAACTAAATATACAGTTTTTTCTCAGCCTTCTAAAGCAGTGCTCTGCAAGCTTTTATCTTCCAAGGCACACCACAAGTAAAAATGTGCATAATATACAGAAATTACATTAGTTTGTGTTTATATATGATTCAAACTACAAAAGAACCATATGGATATTTTATAACCATGTCCACTATCAATGTAGAGCACATATACTCCTAATGGAGATAATCTAAAAAGAAAAGTTTCTGATTATTCAGATTTATTTACAAAAAAAAGAATCAGTCAAAAGGCTGCACCAAAGTAGTGAAAAGTTCGTTAGTTTCCCACTTCAGTTGAATTTTTAGCATTGGCTATTAAAATGTTTCTAGCAATTAGTGGTTACAGTTATACTAAAAAATAAACATTTTATCGATTTGGGTATACATACTATTATGTAAGTCTGCGCAAAAATGTTTCGCGCAACTTACGAAAATTCAGTTATGTATTTTAAAATGTCTTTAAAGAACACAAATGAATTATATCATTACAAATATGTCAAAACATGTATTCACATCTCAAATATTAATGGCTTTACATTTGATACAATTTTTAACAGCTAATAATGAACTGATGATAGCCCAGGTAGTAGAATTAACAAATTGTTGTATTTATTCATGTTAAGTCATCTCAGATTAATAAATTTAGGGGAAAAAATGGGGGTTGAAAGTAATTACAAACATAATTAAAATTTGGGAAATTTTTGACAAAGTGATAAAGTAGACTCGTTGCTGATGTTACGATGCTCGTAATGAGCGAAACCGGTCCTGACATATTAAATAAAGTGGAATGAAGTACAAAGGAATATTGTGTTTTTACTAATAAATGAATAAATTATTTTTTGATAAAAAAAATCATATCTTCTGCATACACGATTAATAATTCCATTGTCATAATATGTCCACAACATTCACATACATGTTGTGATCATAGAATCTCATTATTAAATTCTGTTAACTTGACACTAGTGACTAAAATATTGCCTAGTTATCAAATTTGAATAATTTTCAATAAAATATTTTGACAGCCAAATATTAAAAATGGTACATAAAACGCAATAAAATGCCATTTTCTTGTTCAAAATAGTAAATATTTGCATTATGTACATGTATTCTAATACTGAATAAAATATTTTCCTCTAATTTGTGCATAAATAGAAGTGTTATTTTCCGTTTCGTTTTTTTAAGCAGTTTTTATCGACTATCTCCGAATGCACCCAGAGTCACATATATCACATTTGATGTGCATCGACGATGTATTAAAATAAATCATTTTTGTATTATTTTTTTATGTTAAATTTGTACATATGAGCAAATGTGTATTGCATTATCATTGTAAAATCATTTTACTTTACGTAAGCATCTGCTGTGGTGCCCCGTGATGCAATTCAAATTTTTTAAAAATGCTATTTTTTTTCGGTCGTAAGTGCGAATTGTCGTAAGTCGAACCGTCGTAAGTCGGGAACTACCTGTATTGTAATATCTTACTTAATAATGACAAATATTTTTTTTTATTTTATTCATAAAAAGAGTTCTTATAATGAATATGAATGGGGAGGCGTGGACTATTGCAAAGAGAGGCGCAAACAATCCAAAATATTTATTTACCTTTTAAAACGTGTCTTTATTACTATATGAAATAAAGGATGGGGAGGCACGATGATATTTTTTCTTTCAAGGGAGGTGCAATACCATGAAGCTTGGAAACCACTGCTTTAAGCAATGAATTTGGAAATCATAACATAAATGTGAAAAATACAATATTCCTTTATACTTAATTTTCACATTATTTATTTATATTGGAAATTAAGTAAAAAGGAATACATATTGTGTTTTTTCTTAATATAATGCCTTTCCACCAAATATTGACAGTGAACACACTAAAAGTGATAAATGTGATGTACAAATTTCACTACTTCGTATTTCTAAGATTTTTTTTCTTGCTTTTACCTGTTAATAAAATTATTTTGTACAACCTACAGTAGACATTTTCAAAAACAATTCTACGCGTGCCTATCATTGGTAACGGTTATGTTAATTAGTTTTGAATTTTAGTAGCAAATTCTCCGACTGTAAATAATATTTATATATTTAACAAACTTTCTGAGTACAAAAAACATGACATATACTTAATATGATGCTCTAATAATGGAGTAAAAAGTATAATTGAAGCAATCGGAACATGTTGTAGGTTTATTAATGGTATATTTACCTTTGACTTGCAGTAAAACAAAACTGCTGATGTACTCATCAAATCATTGTCAGTTGCTTCTGTTATTTCTCCGATCTATAATTTTTAATACACCATTAAAATCGACAACAAAACATTATTTGGTTGTGATATTTATTATCTTTTAACAATGACATTATTTACATCGAGGCTGTTCATATCCAGACATGATGGTGTTGATATTTCCACTGTTATTGGTTCAGATGTAGGAGTTGGTTTATGTTCTTCCATTTTTTTTTCACCTTCAAAATCTAAAAGATAAAAACTAATACATCATACAATACAAATTAACTGACTTTAAATGTTTACATTGTGGATTATCTGCCATTTTATTATTGACAGTATTCACACTTGTTATTATATTTGGATGTAACAATAATCATAATGCTACCTCTTAATTGACCTAATCCCACCTGAATATTCTATCAGTGGTTCAAACATTATTTCATTTGTCAGTTATCACTTTTTTCTGAATGAACATAAACCGATTCTAATTTCTTTATTGTGTGACAGTGAAATTCACAATGCAACATAATAAAGTGACTTTGGCATTGAAATTAACTCGACAAATGAGTGATAACCTTATACTGAGATAGTAAATAACCTCATAAAGGTGAAATTTTATGAGAAAAATCTCGTTGACAATATATACATTCTACAATTAATCATTAAGTTTAGCAACTATATTACAGTAGAAACCGGTGATAAATTGAAGCTTATTTTATTCATTATCCAACCCACTGAAACATTAATTCTGTTCAAATAAATGAGTCGTCTGGTATCAAAAGCAGAACCGCTTTTGATACCAAACAACTCAAATATTCTTAGTCTGTTTTGGTTTGGTACTCATATTTTAATTCTCTTATCAATGATTGATAAATTATTTGACACTACTTTTACATGAAGTATGTATATTCAGGTGTTTAATTAACTTGTTTGTAATGATAAAACATTTTTACGACTTCTGTAAAATTTTGAAAACTTTTGGACTTTGGACAGGACGGGTATCCACTCGCTTATATTAATTTATAGAAACACAAAAAACTATGTATGTTAATAGTCTTTTACATTTTTTCTTCTCCTATTGGGTTCACTTCAATCACACATTGCTATTGTTAAATATTTTAGGCCATAAAAAATGATATTATTAATTTCCTTTCAGATGGTTGTGATGTGAACATAATATATTTCAAAACTGCCAAAATCTTTTATTTCATAAATTAAAATCTAGTGTCAGTTTACCACATATTTATTACAAAAGAATCTCGAGTAAAATCAAAAAACTGATTATTAAGAAATAATCAGGCGTATTTTCAGAGAAACATCGCATCATGTTGGATGTATTGCATGCGTATATGTATATTATACCCAGTAGAGTGCTGCTATGGGTTAGCACCGGCTCTGCTGATGCTGGTTCCAAAGATAATTTCGGTTCAGAGAGCCGGTTCCTAAAATAATTTATCATTCCTTAAATCATGTGTCAGAAGTCGATGACAGCAGATAATAGACGAATAAGACCCGTCACGGTTTGAAGTATATCCGTAAATTCCTGTGATTTTGGAAGAGCTAAAAAAAGAAAAAAAACGTCCAGCCCTGAAAATTTCTGGGTTTTTGAAACCAACATGAAATTGTTTGAAAATCCTAAAATCGCTGAATAAAGGCGCAAGCCGGTTAATAAAATTTTAGCAGCACACCACTGATTATACCCCTAGTTATATTTCAAGTATTGCAAAATCTTTTCATGCCTTTCAGTCTTGATCTTGATTGATATCAATGAGATACATTAACTATGTTTATGGAAGATATACTCCAGCATTTTTTTTGATTTTTCAATAGCATTTAATAGAAGTTTATTTAAATATTATGTACACATCTATGGCTTAGTTCCATAGTGCTAGAGCAAGAAATTGGTAGTTTTGAGATCTGGCTTACCAAAGTTTTGATGCACCTAAACTGAATTATAAGAAAGTAATAATTATTATTTCTCATCTTTTGGTCAATCATTCTGTTATTTATTCTGTTATTCAAATAAAATTTAATTCAATGTTGACATAACCATAAAACAATATGTCACGTTGTATTTATATTAGGGCTGCCAGGCGTCCCGATATATCGGGATCAATGTTCCCTCTGAGCTGCGCGCTCGCCCGGCCGCACAGCAGTTTTAAAACCCCCGCGCACTCCAATACAGCTATTTAAATTGGAATAACATTAATTGACCGAAATAAATTAGAAATTGAACAATTAGATACTTAAATTAGAATTAAATTCTTATCTATTATCAGAACAAGAAATTAATCTAAATGATACTACAAACTATGTGAAAAACTAGAACATTTTAAACAAATTCATAAAATATGTTAATAATTTTATTATTATTAGCGACTGTCTATTTGTTGCATTGTGCTTATTTTCATAATTTGTTAAGCTTTTATTTTATATAAAAAAAAGCTGAAAGCATTCTGTATTATTTAATATACCTATTATTAAAAACATTTTTTATTATGCAAATTAAATAT
This sequence comes from Himalopsyche anomala, assembly GCA_031772345.1. NCBI lineage: Eukaryota > Metazoa > Arthropoda > Insecta > Trichoptera > Rhyacophilidae > Himalopsyche > Himalopsyche anomala. Next base: position 9,901,654 of record CM062824.1, on the reverse strand, counting down.
AGTATACCGCGCATTTGTTGCATTGGCCCGTGCAGCCTTTGGATTTTCCGCGTACCTAACCTCTCGTCTTAGAGGGCACATTGATTGGGATTGTTCCGGTTTCAAGCCTCTTGTCCCAATGTCCCGGGACAAATCAGTACAAATCCAATAAAAAAATATGAGTAACTTTATCTTCTTCAATTTTTTTTTCCTGTTTTCTTTCTTTTTTTACATAAGACTAAAATAAAAGGCTACGACGTCTAAATCTTTTGTGAAGTGTAAATAATCTTCAGTAAAATAAATAAAAAAAATCAATCAAATACGATTTCAGATGTATATATAGCGACTATATATATTGTACACACCCGTCACAAACAAATCTTGCAGCCCTAATTTATATAGAACTGAGAGATTGTTTAGATCTATTTATTTCCATATGCAAACATCCGTTTACCAAGCGAAAACTAGTATTTCTTTCAAGTTGTACTTTTGTAGAGCTATAGAAGAAAAATATTCGAATATATTGGGAAATATATAGTGGTATGGCAAGAGGGATGCAGGAAAGGCGGACGTCAGTTCGAGTTCATCCGTGCTCTTGAACGCCTGAAGATGCCGAAAGGCGAAACCCGGGTCGTTAGTGACAAAATCTGTGGGAGTGTACATAATTTGAACGATTCAAATTTAATATTGAAATTCCACCAAGCACTTTCAGTCGAAATCTTAAATTATATCCATTAGAAGAATTACAAATGATAAGTTTATGACTTTCTAAGTTTATAAAGTGCGTAAAAAGATTAAAATATAGTAGAAAAAAATAGTAGTTGGCAAGGAAATAGATTGAGTAAACTCATCAGTGTACTCATCTGAACATGCTCATATTTGCGTGAAATATTTTGAAATTTAATGGGTGGGTAGTACCTACCCACCCATTAAAATATATTTATATATATTGGTTTGTATAACATTAAAAAAAAGCTGGAGATTTAATATTTGTTTTAATATAAATAACAAAATATAATTCAATTTCATAAATGTCAGTATCATCGTCGCTTCCCAGAATTTTGTTTAAATTTGGGACGAGCAAGGTGTCCTGTCGGTCGGTGGACTTTTTGTCTGTCTTCTCTGTGCCTTTTATCTTTATCCCGTCTCTCTTTTTCATGACGGTCTCCTCTCATACTGAATGTCATCTCACGGTTGCCGACTGATCCCAGTAGTTTGATGTTGACGTTTTCATTTTTCAATCTATCACCGAGACTGCTCCTGCAATATAACCACAATTAATTTTGATTATCAATGAAATCAAAATTCTGAACACTTCTACTGTGACATGTTTGAATGTATTGAAGGGAAAAAATCTTATATGAAACTATAGCAGTTTGGCAGTTATGGCAACCAACAACAGATATTTCATTATTATATGCCGGTCTTGTAAACAAGCGGTAAGCATTCTTGCACATTCTTTCTAATCAGATGCAGGGGTGGCAGATGAGAATATCACAATGATTTGTTGCCTAGGGCATGGATGTTTAATCGCCTTTCTACACACCTCCTATGCAATCCTTAAAAGCGGGTATACATATATAAAGCAATTAATTAATATTCCTGCCCATTCCTAACCTCAATCCTTTTATCCTTCTCTCTGAAAATGATAGGTTGCCTGACTGAATTCCAATCGGTTCAATACAAAGTTTAAACAAATGATATTCATATGTTATCAGATCTATGAAATTGTTTATTACATGGAATGGACCAAAAAAAATACCTAATTCATGAAAAATGCAAGCCCGTAATTTTATTCATGAATTAGGCAAATTATTTTCTAAGTTAATAGTAGCGCTGCGATGAAGATTTTGCAATTAAGCCAAATAGCATTTGATTATATAAAAAATATATCAATCACTAAGATATGGCTATTCAGAAATCACTGCAAAATATTTTTTACACTCAATGCTGTTATCCTGTGAAATAAACAGTGCAAGAAGGGTTTGAAACGGCATGAGTTGGTGTCGGATACAGTGTTCAGTATCCTTAGAACTATTAAATTCCTCTAATTATATATGTAGTCAACTTACTTGTCGAATTTCCTTGATAATTTTCGAATGCCCTTGAAACCACCTCTAAATTCTTGATTTGCCTTCAATTCATAAAATTTGGGTTCAGGTTTGCTCGAAGCTTCTTTTCTACTCGCTTCACGGTTTCTTTTATCTATTGCTTGTTTAGCTACTTTAAGTTGATTCTTGACGTCTTGTGTCCAGGTATGCTCGTCATCTGAACTGCTGTCTTTCCCATCAGAGTCATTAAAGTCATCATCAGATTGAGGCTTTGCATCATCGTCCTGTAAAATATTTTTTTTAGTTTCCATTATAAACACATTGTTTAATTTTTTAGCATTAGAAAGTATGGTACGAAATACAGTTTTTTTAACTCAATCAAGAATGATATATGTAATACCAGATGTATGCAGTGATACACAATACATTATACAGTCTCGTAAACAGGTGTTTCTCACAATACTGACAATGATGTCAATCCATCAATATTAGGATTGACGCATTAATTTAATTAACAAAAAATCCTCTTTTTATCAACATTTTAGCATAATTGGAATATCTTTATAACTGCATTATTTTATTACAAAAAGTAACCAATAAATGCATTTTTCTGTTAGGTATGCAGAATTATTCACTATAGTTTACTATAATTCACTATAGGTGACAGTGGCGGTTCTAGGTACTGGGCTAGGTGGGCTAAGCCCGACCTGCATTTTTCACCCAAAACTTTAGATGGCTGAATAAAAATGAACAGCAATTCGGCCGCTGAACAAAATAAATACATTTATAAGCGTAACTAACCTTTCCCAAATGAATGCAATATCTTTGTTTTAATTTTCCTCTGTCAATATAAAACAATTTTACGTCTACCTACAATCATATTACCGATTGTGTTTTTGTATTACAATTTTATACTGAGCCGGCATAAAAAAAACAATAACCCTATAAATACTTCACAGGGAAAAGGCAACGTCACTCTGGCAACATCACTCAGGGGCTATTATATGTTAAGACCGTAACCACAGACAATACCATGCAATTTTTCTTTGGACTGGGGCGCAATCAAGCACGATTAGATTTTTTTTGTATTTGTATGTACGGAAACGTCATCAATCACAAACGATTGTGTTTCAATCTGTCAAACTTCTGTTGATCGTTGGGGGCTGATCTGATTCAGCCCATTACGCATACTTATGCATTGAAACACAACACCAATATTGTTGTATTGTATGAAAGTGACAGGTATTGACTCTCACTGACAGCTAGCTCTGTATTGCTGTTAGTACTTGTTTTTTCACTTTAAGAGAGACGAATTTAAGGTCCCGTATGAATTTTTTAAATATTTCTTACTTACATTAGCATTGATTATATTATATAATAATTTATGCATTGCAGTAGTGTCGTAGTATTTGTTAATTTGCTTGTAGATTAATGTATTCGGTGAAGTGGAAATATGCTTTTCTCTAGCCCACCCAAGATTTTAGGTTAGGAACCGCCACTGATAGGTGATGAAATACTCTTTAATGTGCATCACGGTATAAATGTAAAAAGTAAAAAAAAAAACTATGATAAATTCGACTTGTTGCCTATATAGAACAAAATCTGATATAATGCTTCGTCGCCAAAATGTATTAAATCTGTTATGTATACTCAACACCATAGCATACTTTGTTTTATTCTTTATGACATTCTATTTTCAAATGTGTTTTCGTGCATTAGAATGAAACAATTAAACTTTAGTATGAAACTTTAGTAGGAGAAAAAAAAATTGCAACCTGTCAATCTCACCATTTTCTTCTTGATTATAAGATTGATTTATAAGTGTAAATTATGTTATCAGAATAAAGTTGAACTAACATATAAAAGTGTTTCAGTAAAAATTATAAACATAACAAATCCTTACTCATGTCATGAAAGAAATTCTAAAAAAATAAACACAAATCATTTATTATACATTCTGGAAGCAAAATCAATCTATGGCTTTACCTGGATTGGATCGAATTGTTCGCTGACTGCAGACTTGGAAGATTTTTTCATCGACTGCAACGCTGACGTAATAGGATTCATGAGTCGATATTCTTCACATTCTTTATCAACCTCAAAGTCTTTATTAACGAACAGTTCCTGTGGACGCAAAGACAATATAACAAAATTAGTCACATTTAAGATGTGTTTGATATGACCTCACCATGTTGGGAGGAAAATATACGTTGGAAGACTCAATGACTTTATGTCACCTGTGTGGTCGAGTGGTCAACGCTGTTGGCTTCGGGTACGGAGGACCCGGGTTCAAATCCCGGTACGGACAGTTTTATAAATTGATTTTTCAATTGATTGACTGTTCAAAGGCATGGGTGTATGTGATGTCTTTAATTCCCCCCTCTCAACCATCCCATCCTATGAACGGGGCATATCGAGAGCGATTAGCTTACCACTAATCCTGTCCTAGCCCTATCCTTCTATCCCTACTCTCTTTGGAAAAAGAGAGGTTGAGCAACTGAGTAACAAGCAGTTCTCGTAGAAACACTTCTGTTGAGATAAACTTTATTAGGAGTCCATATGCTCCACATTGGGAGCGGACATGGTTTAAAAAAAAAAAAAAAAAAAAAAAAAAAGACTCAATTAGACATTCGTGTTAGCTTCACATAATTCAGTTTGAGATCATCTCGACATTCAAACTGTACGCATATCCCCAACGATCATAGCGTATATAAACAGCATGCTTGCAATATTAGGGTTGTAATGTTTTGAGTGGAGTCAAGAGTTGTGAGAATATCGGAAGAATATGTTTACCGTAGTATCATTTCGTCATCCGTATGTCCTGCTTCTGTCAAATAAACGTTTAACTACTGTTTTTTGACTGAGTCATACTTGCAAGTAGGGCTTCCAAACCGGTTAACCGGTTTATCGCGTGTTTTGAAAAAACCCGAAAACCGGTTTATTTCTCTCGGTTAACCGGGTTGTATCAAAAATACTCTTTTCTTATTTTTCATTGTTTTTTACAAAAAGAAAAATGTTTTATAATGAATTTACTGCGTTATATAGGAAACAATTCACAAATTAAAACAAACATGTACATATATACATATATTTTGTAGAATAATCTACTTCTGTCTCAAAGTTGTCCATGTTGTGAACAGAAATGACTCTTTCAAATAATTTGACATTTTTTGACAAGTGAATATTTTGGTATTCTACTCTATTTTTGTCTAAACATTGGATTTCTTGACTTATTTTGTTGGTATTTTTTAAAAATTGAATGCATTTAAACATCATTCTTTTGGTAAGTTTTATAATCAAGCTCTATTTTTTTATTTGACGTATATTTTTTTACCATAAAATATTTTTTCACATGTTATAGTAATTGTTACTTTGCCATAGCAAACAGGTTGGTAACTAGAGTCCCATTTTGATAAATGTCGTGTTTTTTGTTTGAAATTGGAGTATTAGCTGTTATGCCAAATATTGAAAAATTTCTACGTTTTTTTTTGCATACCTACCTAATCAAAATACATGATATTTCGGTTTAAACCGGTTACCCGGTTTATTTGTCAGAAAAAAACCGAAAACCGGTTAGTTTAAATGTCCGGTTAATTGGAAGCCCTACTTGCAAGTCATCTCTCATCTCACGATAGTATTTATTATTGTTGTATCATTAACTAACTATATACTTATACAGTGGCATTACCACAATTTAGATACCCAATTGAACCAACAAATAAGCCCATTCTAAATGTTTATCTCCAATGGTAAGAAAATCTTGAAAGTTTACTTTTAGATGGCTTCTATTCTTGTACAGCGCACGACATGTAAAGCAAATAAAGTGGGTTTGAAAAAATTGTAACAAAAATTACTATACTAGCTATACTCAACATTTTCTTTTGGTTAATAGGATTGGATTGAAGTTGGAAAGTTGTGGACTTTCAAATATTGCTTTAAATAATTAAGGAAATTAAAATGAGCATGTTTTACCTTAAATCTGTTGTCAGACATAATATCACCAGTTTTATTCTTCTTCCGTTTAGCATTGTATTCATTAGACATCAATTTAGCTGCAAGATCACGGTTAACAGATGGCAGACTTGTTTGCAACTTCAGACGGGATGGGCGATCTTGTTCCAACTTCTCACGGATCCTGCTTCGTTTGAATTCTTCAAAGGCAAATGGATCAGCAATAGATTTTGCTTTTTTATATAATCGTACATCAACAAAATATCTGTAATATAAAAGATAAATTATATAAGTAAAAGTATATTTTTTTAGCTAAAAATGGATTTCTAAATAGAGTATAAATTAGTTGCTTGATAGCGAAGCTTAAACTGTTGGAATGGAGGGATTACTTCAAAACTAGTTCTTTCTTGAACTAATCCAACAAAATTTTGAGCTTTTACATTTTCTACAATCATTTATCATCTTTGCCACAAATTATAACAACACAATTCCTACTGTAGGTCATGACAATATTATTGGACGGCCTGGCATTTAATTAAAGGCTCGTATTTAAACGGTCAGAATTTTTAATACATTGGTCAGAATTTATATTGTACTGGTCAGAATTTATATTAAATGGTCATAATGTATCGGTCAGAATAACAGGCATAAGAAATAATTATTGTCGAATTTATATTAAGTGGTCCATAATATATATTAAACTCAAATTTAATTAAATGGTCCAAATTTAATAGGACGGTCATGAATTTAAAAATTGAACTCGTCATATTTATTTTGACCGATGGCTGAATTTTTTCGAAATAAATGTCATCAATGCGTTTGCTATTGGGCAAATTGAATTCTTACGCAAATCTCCAATGGGCGATTGGACGAGCGTTTGCTACTAGCGCCCACGTCATTGAATAAATCACTATTGTTGCGCGCCCACAGACAATTGACAGTTTCTTATAACTAGTTGATAGTTCCCACATCCGGCGCGTAAACTGCGTATAATTCAATGATTGCATTTAATAATGTGTTCGGTCCAAAACATATTTTTTATTTAAAAAAATGTACACGGCATTTCCGCTAACCGATATTCTTTTGGTTTATTAAATATTTTTAATAATCCCAAATAGCAACTATTTTTTATTTAGTTGTACAATTCGATACATTGTGACTCTCTGAAGACAGTAAAGAAAGATAATATTTTTGGAAAAACATTTAAGATAAAGAATTGCTATGCGTACATTTCATAGCGATGTGGAAAGAAAAAGGAATAAAACCTCAATTTTCCCAAAACAGCTTGTTTCCGATTATCACAATGTATACAATTTGACACACATTCATCAAAAGGATGTACTGAAAATGCCGAATTAGTATCTAAATTTAACTTTTAAGTTTGAAAAAGATTACCTTGAAAAAAATTAAACGAAGAAAAAAGACTGAAATTAAGGTTTTTCTAGATATTTTCTTACTTAATATTAGATATGTCATTTAAAACATCAGTTTAGAATCTCCGTCACTTCTAAGTTTTTATATTATTAATTTGCATATGGCCCAAAATCACAAAACACTTTTTGCACCTTTGTACAATCGATATGATGGGTTACGTCCCTTTTCCTTTCCACATCATATAATACACTTATTGTAAGAAAACACTATTTTTTAAAATTGAAAGAATGAGTATTTTATTGAAGTTAAAAAAGTGAAAACTAAGCAACATTCAACATAAATCCTTGGTCCTCTTGAATCCTACGTCCACTGCAACTCTGGGGATCCCTACCAGTTAATATAAACAAACCGAGGTAGTAATCAGAATCGTTATTGTAATAATAATGAACATTAAAGATCCGCTTTTCCGCACATAACATGAATGTTGAAAAAAAAGGATTATTAATTTCATTTTTTTTTTATTCTGATCGAAATATTTATAAAATCTGACCGTACAATAGATTTTATTCTGACCGTATATTAATTTTATTCTGACCGTATATTAATTTTTTTATTCTACCGATTATTAATTTTATTCTGACCGTTAGTATTTTTATTCTGACCGTTAACATTTTTATTCTGACCAAAAATTGAATTTTATTATGACCAAAAGTTGATTTAAATTCTGACCAGAAATTGATTTAAATTCTGACCGTTTATTTTGTTGCCTTAATTAAATCTTAATTTTTCCCATTGTTTCGACATTGGTCAAAACTTAACATTATCAAAAACTGGAAATAATGCGCATTGTAATTACGGTTAATATTTTTAAAAAAATGTATAAATACCCATGCATGTATGCGCGAAGTAAATTTGTCCCTAGCAAATGTCCTAATCCTAAAGTATCCAGTTCTTGTCGTGTAATGAACTTGTAGTCATCATAAATATCTTGAGAAGCAGTTGTTTCCAATTCTTCCGTCAAATTATCCAAGAATGCACACCAGCGTGGAGCAGGACCTGGGTACCGCATTACAATTCAATAATCATTTATAAAAAAAAATAGTCAACAAAATATTTTGTATGGATGATGTAACTTACCTAGTGAAGGAATATAATACGAAAGCATTTTCGGATCTTCATTAGCCATGAATAAAAGACCAGTACCAGGAACAACACAAAGGTTGTTAAATTCATTTGATGCCTCAATACTAGTGAACTGTTTGCCCTGAAAATTATCAACAAAAAAATTGTCAGAAATCGCAAGCATTTTAATAATTTATGGGTAGACATTGACATCATATTTTGTTTTCATGGTGTGACATGTGTTTCACTTGTTTGAGAAACATATTCGAACTAAATTAATGATTAAGAAATATCTATAACTAAAATATCGATACTTATCTCTAAATTACTGAACATAATCAAGAATAAGGGGATATTAATGTCGACGTGGAATGGAGGGACCCATTACTTACATCAGGGTTTCCCAAACTCATTGTGCAATGGAACACTTTGCCAATCTGGAAATGTTACCGGAACACAGATTATTTTTTAGGTCGGCTAAAATTCAGTAAAAACATTGAAAAAAATATATGTTATTAAATCACTTATTATTTTTGTTGTTTATTGTAACATGTTACATAAAAATGAATAAATAAAGCTCTTAGTGATTCAAAATCTCTGCCTGTACCTAGATATTTGAGGTTTTAAACATCAATGGAGATTTATCACCACTCTATTTTTAATATGAAGTAGATGTTTAAATGTGTTGCAGCGTAGATTACCATTCCAAATTTTTGCGGAACACCTCTTTAGGTCCCACGGAACACCAGTGTTCCGCGAAACATAGTTTGGGAAACCCTGACTTGTATTAATAATTACTTGTGAGAAATAAATTAACAAGTGGGGCTCCACTCCATTGTCAACATTAAAACCATCCCTTGATTTCTAGTATGTTGAGTAATTAAGGGATTATAGTTAACATTTACACTTTAAATATTTATCAAAAAATTGTTGATTTTCTACAAACACATATCTCAACATTTGTCAGTTTTGAGTTTTTTTGGTGTAATGAATTCAGGATTTTAACCCTCCAGAGACGAGATTTTCTTCGAAATTTTTTTTTTTTTTTAAACCATATTGAAGTCACGGATAACTTTTATTCCTAACAATTTTTTTTTTAAAAAAAAAACGCAGTCGTTGTATAGAAACCTCGCATGACTATATGGTCATGCTCATCCTTTTATTAAACATTCGGGGTTGAAATATAGCTAAATGTGAAATTTTTTAAAATATTTACAATTTGACCTCTTTAGATCAACATATTTTCAATACAAATATATTATCAAAAGAACTGTAAATAATTGATGTTTTGATAAAAAAAATAACTAACAGTATCAAAAAGTCCATTAAAAAAAACGGAAATTCAAAAAATCGCATGTGCTTTTGGTGGCCGTTTCTGTCCCCGCAGCTGATGACTAATTGAAGTCTGTACCTTTCTTAACCAAATATGAGTGAAAGCAACGATATTCAGGTAGAAAAATGATGAATAGTGGGATCAATAGACAACGGTGTGTACTGTGACCATATGGTCACGCTCGTCCTTGGAGGGTTAATGCACACATATTCGTTTAACTCGTAATAATAGAATAATAAGGGAACCTTACCTAACCTAACCTAACCTAATAAAAAAATGTTTGCATAAAAATATTATGGTGCTAAGTTAAGGGTGGCATGGATGGAAATGTTTTTGCTTCTTCCCTTATTAACTTCCTCAAAGATATTAAAGACAAAACCATTTTAGCGGTGTTTTATAGTGATAGCAGTAGAATAAAGTACATCTATGCGTCTTCTTAAAATTTGTACTTGAGATAGTAGAAAATTACTGATAACAGAAAAAAACAAAAATTTTGTCACAAATAGAAGGTCATTGGATCTAAAAAGTTGTCAATTTTATATTCAAATGGCATTTCTACCAGTGGCGGTTCTAGGTACTGGGCTAGGTGGGCTAAGCCCGACCTGCATTTTTCACCCAAAACTTTAGATGGCTGAATAAAAATGAACAGCAATTCGGCTGTATATTTATAAGCGTAACTAACCTTTCCCAAATTAATACAATATATTTGTTTTGATTTTCCTCTGTCAATATAAGACAATGCTATGTCTACCTACAATAATACTCTCGATTGTGTTTTGTATTACAATTTTAAACCGAGCCGGCATAAAAAAAAAAAAAAAACTCTATACATACTTTATAGAGAACAGGAACGTGACGGCAGTCTGCCAACACCTACGTATTAACATTAATAACAAAGACTCGGGGGCTAAATCTTTAAAGCTCAAGTTCTTTCTTTACAGTGGGGCACAATCAAGCACGATTAGAATTTTTTTGTATTTGTATTTACGGAAACGTCATCTAAACGCACACGACTGTGATTCAAAATATTAGGCTACTGTCATATGTTACGGGCTAAATCGAATCAGCCCATGCCCCATACATTCAAACACAAATATCGTTGTATTGTATGAAAGTGACATCTATTGTCTCTCAGTGACAGCCATAGATTAATATGTGACAGCTCTGTATGGCTTTGTGTACTGGTTATTTCAATTTGAAAGAGACGAATTTAAGGGTCCAGTATTATTATTCTATTATTTCTTACTTAAATTAGCATTGATTTTATTATATTATAATTCATGCAATGCAGTATTGTCGTAGTATTTGTTAATTTGCTTGTAGATTAATGTATAAGGTGAAGTGGAAGCATGCACAATTTCGTAAATAGTATACAATGCTAAACTTTTCTCTAGCCCACCCAAGATTTTAAGTCAGGAACCGCCACTGATTTCTACAAAGTAACTGTTCAATCAAACGAAAATGACATTTTTAAAATTACAGCTTATTTATGTACATGTAATTAGACCAATGAAAATGTATATATTTCTTAATAAAATAAATGTTAATATAAACTGATGCCGTTAAAATCCTAATAAAATGAGTTACCGAGTTCCTATCCCATATTTTGAGAATAGATCCATCCATTGAATAGACATAATCTTGGTTCTTATGAAAAACAACATCTTTAATAGGTAATCCGTTCATATGATCTTTGACTAGTAATGGTTTACTAGACCTTATATCATAAAGTATAACGTGTCCTGTTGATGTCCCCACACCCAAAGATAGGCCTCCATGACAGCTCAAAGCTGTAATCGAAGGGATAGTATTCATTCTAGAAAAATAAACGATTAATCATTAAGAGATATGTTTTTGGGAGCATATTTTCATTCTGAAGAAAACAGTGACAAATTTTTGTTGTGAACTATTTCACATATTAATGGCTTTTATTTACTTGTTATCTATGTCAGCACAATGAACAGCACAGTCCAAACTCGATTGGCGAGTTCGAGTACGGGGATCCCATCCTTCTAAATGTCCTTCTTGTGTACCCACTATCACTAAGCCGTGTTCTTGATTTATAACACATTTGTTGATGCTGCTGGCATTTGTGACAAAGGGTGACATGAACTGACCCATTTCTAAGTTTAATCGGTAAACTTCCTAAAAATAATTATGATTATAAAATAAAGGATTTATTTTTAAATCCTCATATCTGATGGGTTACTCCAAGTCTTTTTATATCCAACACGAATTGCAGCTTTTCCGAGGTACTCAACATCGTGCCTGCCACCGTGTGCTACAAATTTACAATACATTTTAATGGCACTATAACACAGTACGATAACCACATTCAAGCAATTTCCGACATTGTCTCAGGGGCACTGAAGTCAGTGGAGTAGCAAGGGGGATGCGGCAAAGGTGAACCGCGCTAGGCGGCACTTTTTTGAAGGCGGCATTTTGAAAAATAAATTTGTCGAGAAATTATATTTAAACATAAAGTAATTAAGTCACCTGCAGTAAAAACTCTTAGTTCATAGATGAAAATAGGAGTGATTTAAAAACAAAATTAGAGGAAATAAAGGGGGCGGCATACTCAAGGGCCACCCCAGGTGGCAGGATCACTTCCTACACCGCTGACTGAAGTTGTTATGCACTAGTGAAATATGTGAAAAAAGCTTTCATAAATAGAGATATAAGATCTCTCTGAATGATGCCACAAAGTTATGCAATGCATTGTAATTCAAACACAGCAATCTTATAAAACATACATATTGACAGTTAATGCATTTTTTTTGTTTAAATTTATACCACAATTTGATGGCTTATAGCTAAAATATTGTATCTTCAATTTTTATTTAAAATGAGTTAAGTACTGAAATAGACCAAAAATAGCCTTTACATGTGTGTTAAAATATTTAATCTCGAAACCTACTATTTCAAAGATTATATACATATTTTAATATGTTGTAAATCCTTCAGGATTATTTTTATAAGCAAAAATATTGTATCTCCTTAACAATATGTAATATATCATTATATTAAATGAAAGTCCAATGCCAAAATATTTTATTTACAACAGATACAATGTTTTCTCTCCTGCCGTGATACAAAAAAAAAAAAACATTTATCTTGCGATTTAACCTTTTAGTAGCCGTAGATAATTAATAGTAATTACCTAGCAGGCCGGCTATAATTTGCAACTATTAATTTAATTAGTTATTGACGAGATAACTCGTCTTTGGCCTGTTGAGCACGAAAAAATTTATGAGATATCTCGTCTGTGGCAACCATTGAGTTAAATGAGATTTGCAAACTTTCAAATTCAGTTTTCTCAATATTATGATCTATGGAGATAATATTAGCAATATTTTAACTCTAAGCCATCAACATTTTTTTTTGTATTTTTTTACCGAAGATGCTCCAACAACATATAGGTCACAGGTATGTTTGTGATACGCAATATCTCTTCCAAATCTCGGAACCCTGAGACGATAATGCCTTCCATGGCCAACATGAAACTCAACATAGCGGTCACATTGTAAAAACACCAGCTAAAAGAAATAGAGACATTATTAGATAAAAGAAAGAATAGACATGGGAATTATTAGATGAACATCAAAAAAAAAACAAGATGTTTTTCTGATAAATAATGGTAAATGTCTTTTTTTGCTTTCAATGCAGGCAGCCAGCATTCAAGTGTCATTGTTTTAGTTGCATCATGAAAATAAAAATATGGGTGTAAATATAGCACTAAGAGTGAATTACCCTATACTCTTCGTTCAGTTTTCAAATACAGCAATGGCTACAAGCATTTCAATACATCATATTTCGAAGGTGTGTAAGATTGGTTATCAAAAAGTTGTATTAAATGAATCAATTCTACTTATTTAATTGTTTGAGTAGCGATAAATTTGAAGTTAGACACTGTGAATGAAATGTAAATCTTATTTTTTGTATAATTATCACTGCAACCATTATGTATTGCACATATTCCAAGAAAAATATTTGAAACTGGTTTTATTTAAATTCTAGTTTATAATTTTGGTAAAACTAGAGTATAGCTAGTCATGGATTTTTACAGCGAAAAACTTCACAAACTAAGCTAAAAACAACGCCACGATTTAAAATTATTTTCTGAGAGCTTGATAATTGCGTTAAAACCACACATTATTAATGGCCATAATGGATAACAGAGGCGAAGTACTGAAAAATATTTGCATAATTTATCAGTGTTCTTCGTAATGTGTGGTTTTAACGCGATTATCAAGCTCTCAAAAAATAATTTAAAATCATGGCGTTGTTTTTAGCTTAGTTTGTGAAGTTTTTCGCCGCAATAATCCATGACTAGCTATACTCTAGTTTTACCAAAATTTTTAATAAATGCCTGATGGAATATCTTTTATTTAAAAAATGTTATCATCAACTAAAATATGAATACTTGCCTTTGTGTAATCGTCACTCAGAGCCTCAAATGTCACAACTTCAGAATCCAAGCACCTCTCGAATTTTAATGACAGATTGTTAACTTCAAAGCATTTTACACGAGGTTTGTATATTCCTGTTGCTAGTATATATTGTCCGTCACCTGATACTCGTATTGTGCTGCTGAGTCCTGGCATTCCAAAGTCCTGAATCAATTCTATTCTTCTGCGAATGTCTACATCTTTCTTTAATAATGCTCGCCTTTTTCTATCGGAAAGCCACTGCGAACAAAACAGGGGACATGCTTATGAATAATTAATCATGTTTTAACATAAAATGATAAAATAAACGGCAAAAATAAAATAAATACTCACGTCCGGCAATGATTTTCCAGCACTGAGATTATATATTTTCACGTTGTCAATTTCTGAAAGCTGCATGATTACTTAAATTTAACACAAAAATGTGTTTAAGTATAAAATTTGTTTGGTTATAGACGGCTTTCGGTGTTTACGTCATACCGATGGCAGTACGACGAATACAAGATATTTATTAAAGTTTCTTAATTGCCAAGTGGCGCACATAATATAAATTTTGACAAATTACGAATTCAATAATTGTTATTTTTATCAAACACTAAGCACGTCTTTCCAAATAATTTGGACTATTATATTATCTATGAATTTGGCACATGGGAACGAAACTGTCAGTCAACAAATGTTGCTATCATATACTAGTGCTTATAAATAGACTAATAAAATATAATGTATACTAGTAACTAAAAAAATATTGATATCCTCTCTATAACTCAATATTAATATTACAAGGCAAGTTAATTAACATGACCGATACAAAACGGTCTTCTATATTTGTTATACCTAGTCTGGATAAATGACTGCAAGTAAAGCTGTTCACGCATTGCATTGCCATATATGTACATACTTAGTGGTGGAACAAACAAGTAAATTACTCTATCAACAAATGAGGGGTGCCATTACCGCCTCCATCCATGGGGCTATGGGGGTGTGCTTGGGGACTCCGAATCTCAGATCCTAATATTATACATAATCCATACACTTTTTGTTCAGATTTAATGTTTTTATTATTTTACACGAAATTTTCTGACGATATGTTATCCTAAAAACAAGGCCTTCAAATTGTATGCAACTGAGGCCTCTCCTGTGCTTAATCCGCTACTACACATACTATTATGAATTTTATTCGAATGAAATATTATTATTTGAAATATCTTCCTCAGCAGCAACCAACCAAGTACATATTCACGGCCATCCAAATATTTTCTAAGTAAATTTGTATCCACTTTTGAATATTATTACCAGCATTTTTCAAAGTATACTAGTTTCTTAAACAATATCCGCTCTACATTTGGAGCATATGATCACCACATGAATTCATTTCAACGTCCCGCAGCTCTATTGGGTACATCCTGTCACATGTGGATAGCCATTAACGCTTTATGGTGACGAGATCTTATCAGGTAGTAAAAGATACATGCAGTAGTGTGCTGCTAAAATTTTACTAATCGGTTCGCAGCTTGGTCGGCGATTTTGGGATTTTCAAAAAATTTCATGTCAATTTCAAAAACCCAGAAATTTCCAGCGCGGGACGTTTTTTTGCTCTTCCAAGAATTCCCAAGAATTTACCGATTTGGCCAAATTGTCGGCGCGGGAGCTTTTTTTTTAGCTCATTCAAAATCACAGGAATTTACCGATAAACTAATAACCGTGATGGGTCTTATTCGTCTATCATCTGCTGTCATTGACTTCTGAGACGTTATTTTAGTATTTTAGGAACCAGCTCAGCAGAGCCGATGCGAACCATAGGCACACACCACTGGATACATACATGATTTAGACTCTCTTGAGGGTATCCACAGTGCATGCCCAAGCTGGATTCATCGTCATTTAAAAAAAAATATTTTACCGTTTACTTATTAATTATCTTCAGTTTTTAACATTATACATACGATGGATGAGTTTGAAATATAGCACTCATAATAATAGCATATTCAAAATAAAATAAAAAATGTTCCCCTCCATTCGATAAACCCCCAATATACAGATTTACGATTATTACATTTTAGTTAAATAAAAATATGTACCTTTTGTCCATAAACATTGTTAAATAGTTTCACTAGAAAAAAATAATAATACTCAAGATACTATATTCACTATTACCGTTTTTATCAGTTTAATAAACGATAATACTTTTTGATAAGCTATATAATAAATATGCGTCATTTGTCATTTCTTCGAAAAGGATAACGAACACACGTTACTATCTAAAGTATTGGTATTGAATCAGTGACGAAGCACATCTCTACATTTTTTTATCGTCTTAATAATCTGTCAGTTTTGTCGTTGTTATTATTCATATGACAAAATAATTTATTAATTCACAATGAAAGGGGGAACTGTAGTTAACATTTTTTATCCAACATATTTTTGTGGTATGATTTCGTTAGTATAATCAATTAATGCTATGGAGTATCAATGCTTTTGGAGAGGTTTAGAATACCTGACAGTCAATTGTGAAAATTCAAATCTGAAAAATATTACTAAAGTGTGCAATATTGAAAACAAGATTATTATTTTATCAAGTGACAGAACCGTATACTCTGCTCCGTGTGACAGTGCAAATGTTTTGAATTTTAGAAAAGTTCCTGACATTATTGCGATTGATATCGCTTGCAACAGTCGTCATGTGTTCTTTGTCGACAATCTCGGACAAGTATTCAAGTGCGAAGGGAGTTCGTGGGATACTAGGCAAGAGTTGATTATAAAGGAAGATGCCAAAAATTGTTCCCACGGACATAAAACTCCGAGCCGAAAGGTTAAAATCAAATCCATAGCTGCAGGAGAATTCGGAGTACTGTTTATCAGTAATTGTGGACGAATGTGGGCTTCGGGTTTCATGCCACAGCTGTCTATTGATTCCGTCGATCCTAAGAAGGTATCATTTTTTGATGGACGCTCAATCTACCGAGCTGCTATCGGCAATAGCTTCGGCATCGTGATCACCAGGAAAAGTATCTGCGATGACGAAACTGATACTGATAATGATGAAGACGTGTTTATTTCCACCTGTTCGGAGTGTTTATCCAACACCAGAGTCTCCACACCCGCTTCTCAATTGTCGCTCGGTGACAATTGTCCTCTAGGGGTTTTAATGAGTAAATCTAGCGATGAAACTAGTAGTACTTCGGCGCCTCATACCCACAGTGATAGACCGGGTGAAGCTCCAACACTCACTGAGGATACGAGTTCTTCCACTGAAGATTCTGAATTGACAAAAATCCACTTTGATGAAAATAAAAAAACTGATTTTGCTTCAAAAAAGTCGAAAGAGGACAAAGAAACGATCATTGAAGAAGAATCTGATGAAACATCTACTATCAAGTCATCAGTAACAGATGTAAATGATGATGATAAGCGTAATTTAATATTTATCAATACTGAAGCAGCAAAACAATTTCTAACGAAACAGTTGTCATGGGTTTCCGCAGGAGAAGATTATTTAGTAGAGTGCACGGAGAAACCTACGCGAATTATAAAAGAAAATGTCTCCAATTTAACTAACTTGGTCGTGGAAAGCGTGAAGACTGTGGGTGATAAAGTGGCCACTCTCTCCAGGCATATGAGTGGAAGCAGTGAAACGAATGATGCCGTCGAAGCCTACGAAGGCCTCGTGAATGACGAATCGAACCCGATGATGTACACTCTCACTTCTAGTTACAAATTGGACGATTTTCAATTGTCTTCTAGTACTGTGAGCGATAAAGATAATTTACGAACAAATGAGATTGAAGATAAAGTGAAAGCGCTCATTAAAAATGGCCAGAGTCTTCTCAACTCAGAAGTCTGGGTGTGGGGTGATATCAATCATGGACAGTTAGGCACCGGAGATACGATCAAAAGAAATCAACCCATTCTAGTGTCACGGCTAACCAACTTAGGCGTTCATCAAATATCATGCGGTAAATCACATTGTGCAGCGTTGACTTTGGACGGAAGAGTGTATTGCTGGGGCCATAACATTTGGCATCAAGTCAACACAGATTCGGTAGAAGATAAGAGTAGTCCTCAGCTTTTTACTGGTAATTCGAATACTGATAGAGTGAGAAATATAGCATGTGGAGATAACCATACGTCTGTTTTTACTTTGGAGGGAAATTTATTTTTCTCTGGGAAACACAAATCTGGATTTACTGAAACTGTTCAAAATCTAAAAGAGCATGTCTCTATTTCAGAAAAAGAAGAAAAAAATAATGATGCATTCTGCAAACATAATATGAGAAATGGACGAGCCAAGAAGTATCGTGACTTTTATTCTGGTCTTTCTGAAGATTTGAATTTCAATTGTCGTATATTGTCAACCGGGATGTTTACTTATTTCTATGCTTATCCGCACCACATACACGAAACTCCTGCACTCCAAGATTTGGCAATAGAGCAACAATTTCTGGCAGAAATGCATATCATACATCAATCTCTGATTAAACCGCTTCTTAAAAAAACAGCATCAATTTCTCCAGATTCAAATGTCTATGAAAATCTTTGCAGCACCTATACAAATATAATGTATTTCACAGCTGTCAATGTTTTATCATTCTGGAAATACACTGAAGGACACAAGAAAGCTATCGATGTGGCGTTGATTGAAAACAGTGATGAGCATATTTCTCTTTATCAAAAATACTTAGACGCTCTTTGCAATGTCATATGTATCAATGGCTTCAATCAGATCGCATTGCACGTAGAATTGCCAGCCTCTCTTCAAAAACTTTTCAATGATAAACTACCTTCTAGTAAGCTTAAAACTGGTAAAATCTCAGATGAGATAATTTCTTGTGCACTTTTGCACCCTTTGAGTCGACTCAATACATACAAGTGTATTCTGCAGTCCCTCATTAGATACAATTGGACGATAGCCGTCCCAGAAATTAAAACATATTTTCAACAAAGAATGTTGGACGTATTGAATAAATGGAATGCTTTCAACGACGAGCAGGAAAAGAAGAAACGTGACGCCGATGTGACAAAATTGTTCTGGGAGAGTTCAGGAAAAACACTCGAATCTTTTCGCTCACCTTCACGCAGACTATTACGAGAGTCGAGAAGTCATCCTTTGTCACTACGTCACGCCGGAAGATATAGCTCACATTGGTTCATTCTTCTTACGGATGTAATGATCCATTTGTGCGGCAGCACTCAAAACGTTCATCCTTTAACCGCTCTCTGGGTGGAACCTGTCGTCGATTCTGACGCTTTACAGAATGCAATTGTTTTGACTACGCCAGAAGAGGTGCTGACCGTCATAGCGCCGACGTCTCAAGATAAAAATGAATGGTTGCAAGCTCTGCAGCTGGCTGTAAAAAATAGTTTAAAAAAGAAACATGCCATTCAACCCCCTATGGTGAGGACAGCCAGCTATTCTTATACATCTAAGAACCAACTGTATAAGGATGCAAAGTATTCCGGGAGATGGTTGAATGGAAAATTGCACGGTTCGGGAAAATTGACATGGTCCGATGGGAGAACCTACATTGGCCAATTTCATCATAATCAAATTCACGGCCACGGGAGAATGGAAATACCCAATATCGGTATGTTATAAATTGATAATGTGTTATCTGCGAATTCAGCAAAGGAAGTAACAGGATGTCGTTCTTTGTATTATTAAAAATTACATCAGTAACCTAGACAGTCTAATTAAATTAGTTAATTGATTGTAGAATGTTTTGGATGAGTATGACTCCCAATTAAATTATTCATATGATTGTTGCTATGATTTATCCTTTTATTTTTTTTGTTGCTTTCTCGGCAGAAGGGGGTTATCATTCAAACAACAATAACTCAATAAAATCAGTTTCACTTTTAGGGTGTTCACTGTCAATACTTGGTGGAAAGGCATTATATTAGTAAAAACACAATATTCCTTTGTACTTCATTCCACTTTATTTAATATGTCAGGACCGGTTTCGCTCATTACGAGCATCGTCAACTGATAAGAAATATAATTTAACAATGCTATTTATACAAAAATGAACAGTTATAAACAACAATTGGCATTGAAAAGAAATTACCAATTACATTAAAAGTGATTCTAAAATAGCACAAAATTAAAATGTTTAACACATCTAACATATAATTAAAAAGTCATCTCAGATTAATAAATTTAGAATGGGGATTGAAAGTAATTACAAGTATAATTAAAATTTGGGATTTTTTTTGACAAAGTGATACAATGAAAATAATGACATTAATAACGACATTAATAGAGTGAATAGGCTTAATGATAGTTTTCTGTTTTTCCCGCTTCCAAGTAGTGAAGGTGAGTGTACATACTTAAACAAAATCGACAGCCAGGAAGATTCTGAAAATGAAATTTTTCAAAGTCCATATCAATTCTTACAAAAGAAACATATATATATATATTTTAAATTATATAAAAGAATAGTTAACAAGGGCTAATGCAATGGATAAAGTAACGGGGAACTAGCAAATATTATTTGATCGTTCAAAAGATCTGAATCAGGTAAACATTTGAATCTATTGATTTCTAGGATTTCCTGTTTGTCTAGTTTGACAGACTTGTTATTTAAATGTAGAACTTTAAAATTTCTACCAATATCGAAAGTGTGTTTATTTTGAAACAGATGGTTTCCAAATGAAGACTGTTCATCCCCTTTCTTAGGACAAGTTTCTTTCAATCCCCATTCTAAATTTATTAATCTGAGATGACTTTTTAATTATATGTTAGATGTGTTAAACATTTTAATTTTGTGCTATTTTAGAATCACTTTTAATGTAATTGGTAATTTCTTTCAATGCCAATTGTTGTTTATAACTGTTCATTTTTGTATAAATAGCATTGTTAAATTATATTTCTTATCAGTTGACGATGCTCGTAATGAGCGAAACCGGTCCTGACATATTAAATAAAGTGGAATGAAGTACAAAGGAATATTGTGTTTTTACTAAAATTAGTTTCTTTGATTGATTTGGCGCTTACTTGGCATATAACTCCATTGTTGTATGATAAAAAATATCAAAGTATTTAGTTATAGAGTGAATTATAGAATATAGCTATAATATGTCACACCACTGTCAGAACTATGGCGTTTTCATAATTAACGAAAGTGTGTTCAGCGATTTGAATGTAATAAATGACTGCAAGACTGAGTGGGATGAAGGCCCACTCAGCTTTTGCAGACAGCAGCCTTTTGGGTTGTAAATTAAACCAATGTTGAAATTCGAAAACTGTCTTATTTGATATCACTAAAAATCTGGCTTCTTTTATTTATCAGGTGTTTATGATGGTCAATGGAAAAATAATTTACAAAACGGTTTCGGAGTCACTAAATATTACTCCGGAGATATATACCAAGGTTACTACAAAGATGGACTGTCACACGGTCACGGCGTTAAGAACCAAGGTGACTTTACGACATCTACAGCAACAATTTACATGGGCGACTGGGTGCAAGGTGTCCGGCAGGGTTATGGAGTGATGGACGATATTGGGAAGGGAGAAAAGTATCTCGGCTCTTGGAATGATAACAAGAAGCATGGCTGTGGCTTAATTGTTACATTAGATGGGATTTACTACGAAGGTGTTTTCACCAATGATATTTTAACGGTATTTATGTCTATTTTTAAGAATACTATATTTTTTCACAGTTTTAATTATATTTCTGTTAGTAAAAGGTCGCGTAATATATGGGAAAATAAGTTACATGCATAGCTATTTTTAACTAGAGTAGGAAGGTGGATATCTTCTAAACCAAAATGACAATATTAAGTACTCCAGGAATTTTTTTTAATCACTAAAAACAACTGTTAAGTTTAACGCATTCATGCCCTACATAGTAATTAATTAATTGCTTTAAATATGTTTAGTTAATTCAAACAAATGAAAAATATTCCACTACTTTTATTCATGTATCCGTTTTCTAATTTTTGTATCCAAGCAGTTCTTGGCATCTCACTTAATATTTCATATTGATTTCATTTGATATTATCAGTGGCGGTTCCTGACCTAAGATCTTGGGTGGGCTAGAGAAAAGCACAGCATTGTATACTATTTACGAAATTGTGCATGTTTCCACTTCACCTTATACATTAATCTAAAAGCAAATTAACAAATACTGCGACACTACTGCAATGCATAAATTATTATATAATAAAATCAATGCTTATGTAACTAAGACATAATAGAATAATAATACGGAATCCTTAAATTCGTCTCTTTCAAAGTGAAAAAACAAGTACAAAAAGCAATACAG
Organism: Himalopsyche anomala; assembly: GCA_031772345.1. NCBI lineage: Eukaryota > Metazoa > Arthropoda > Insecta > Trichoptera > Rhyacophilidae > Himalopsyche > Himalopsyche anomala. Next base: position 9,879,129 of record CM062824.1, on the reverse strand, counting down.
AGCTGTCAAAACTGAAAATCAATACCTGTCACTTTCATACAATACAACGATATTGGTATTTGTGTTTCGATGCATGAGTATGCGTCACGGGCAGAATCAATTTAGCCCCCAGCGAAGACAAAAGCTTGTTAATTTAAAACAAAATCGTGTGTGTTTGATGACGTTTACGTACATACAAATACAAAAAAAAATCTAATCGTGCTTGATTGCGCCCCAGTGTAAAGAAATATTGCAAGATATTGTCTGTGATTGGGGGCTAGAAATCTCTAGCCCCTGAGTCATTAATACGTAGGTGTTGCAAGACTGACGTTACGTCGCCTGTTCTCTATGGAGTATTTATAGGGTTATTGGTTTTTTTATGCCGGCTTAGTTTAAAATTGTAATACAAAACACAATCAAGAATATTATTGCAGGTAGACATAGGATTGTCTTATATTGACAGAGGAAAATTAAAACAAAGATATTATATTCATTTGGGAAAGGTTAGTTACGCTTTTAAATGTATTTATTTTGTCCAGCGGCCGAATTGCTGTTCATTTTTATTCAGCCATCTAAAGTTTTGGGTGAAAAATGCAGATCGGGCTTAGCCCACCTAGCCCAGTACCTAGAACCGCCACTGGATATTATGTTTTTTATATTAGTTCAATATCTGACACTGTCACCAAGAGAGATTTAACCGGTCAACCAAAAAGTCTATTTTACTTTGATACCAACCTAAATATGTGTAAAACAAACACAATAATTATTATGTTCCGCATGAATGTGTTGAAAGTAACTGTCGAGTTGTTTTGGGAGGTCTTATACGTGGGAATTTGTCGGGTCCTATGGCGCTGCAGTTAGCGTTATGGGCTTCCGTGCCAGATATGACAGGTTCGAGTCCCAGTACGAACAGCATTTTTTCGATTGGTTTATCGATTTTTGTTCGAAGGCATTGGTGTTTGTGATGTCTAAAAATTCCTTCCCACCCTTTCCGATCTTTTAATAACTGGGTGTAGCGAGAGCGATTCGTTAATCACTAGTCTTGTCCTGGCTTTATCCTTCTATCCCTACTACTCTCTTTGAAAAAGAGAGGTTGAGTGACTGAGTAACAAACAGTTCTCGTAGAAAAAGTTCTGTTAAGATACCTGCATTAGTAGGCCATATGCTCTGCATTGGGAGCGGACATGGATTAAAAAAAATACATTTTAATAAGCCCTAAGTTGTCCAAAGTCTTGTTTCCTAGTCACAAAGTAAAAGTATAAAAGAGTTTTTTTTTTGTAATAAATTTAAAAAAATGGCAAATGGCTATTGTCAATGCGCCAAATATTTAAACATGGAATAACATATGATATAACCTCGAGAATTTTTATGAGTCATTTGAGGAGAAGAGACATCACCAACATCCATGTACGAGATCTCAAATTTAAATTTAAAAAATCTAAATTTGATATTGACCTTACCTTATCTTGATTCGAGACCTGGCTGATAGCTAGGGCAAAGCTCTTACCAACTAGACCACAGATTTGGACTGTTATATTATAGGTTCGGTTGGCATAGTATGAAAAAATTCATCAGTTTTTTCTTGTCCGAGGAAAAGTGGTTGATAAGGGTTATCTAAAAGCCAACATATGTTTCATTGCAAACACAATTCACACCAAAATAAATAATGATAGTTTGATAATAAAGATTATCTTGATGCAGTTTATTGTTTTGTAAAATAACTGCATTGACTTATGCAAAATATAACATGGAAACCATTGCACTATGAATAATTGTCATTTTTTTGTTTAATCATTATTGCCGTTTTTCTTAGATTATAAAACACCCTAATTTTTTAATATCAATCAATAAAAACTTTATTATAATAAGCTAAGACATTAAAAATGAGTAGGCAACATTTGTACCTTCTTCTATATTATTCACCATCTGACTTTTATTTGGTGTTTCCTCCAAAATATTGTCATCTGCGACACCAAGGATATAAGTCGATACCCTCCTAGTCGTTTTCTATTTTTGGGGTTACACCCCGAAGTCGGAAATAAAAGTCAGTTTAATCAACCATTTGGCTTTTTGTTTTTAATATGGTAGATTATAGACTTTAACTACGTTTCTCATTGGAATTCTATTTGTATTAACCAATAGGGACATGGAGTCATGGTATTTGAAGATGGTACTCATTATGAGGGAGAATTTCGTTCAGCTGGAGTATTTAGTGGCAAAGGAACTTTGACTTTTTCAAGCGGAGACTGCATTGAGGGAGTTCTTAACGGAGCATGGACTGAAGGAGTTAAAATAAGTTCTGGAACTCTTCAGATGAACGTTTCGAATCCAGCATTGCCTCCAAATTCAAAACCAAAGTAATTATATTTTTGAATAATAGATATTAAGTTACGTATTCTCATGATTATTCTCATAAATTACGTCACTATTGATGTATAAATAGTGACGTAATTTATGAAAATAATCATTTGTTCAACAAAATTACAATAATATTCAATTTTGATTTCAGATCCTTTGGAAAGCTCTGTGTTGCCCCTTCTAACAAATGGAATGGACTGTTCCGTCAATTTTTTCAGCAACTTGGTGTCTCCGAAGGGAACTTGGTGAACGTGGTCACGAGTAATAATCAAAAGATTTGGCAAAACGTTGCAGTTATTCTTTCTACCGCCCAGACCAACAGTACCACTAACAGTCAACCGCCAATTTCAATGCAAATGTGTAAAGGCGGTGATAATAAAACTTGCTCCGAGCAGCTTGATGTTATACCTGAATTTGGGCAGGATTCACTGACTATTGAGTCATACTTAAGGATAAAACAATATCTTGTTAAGGTTAGCAAATGATAAAACAAATGAAACGTAAATTTTTATATGTTAACCAATTGACTGAGGATAGTAAACTGTTTATCATTGCATTTCTTATAGTTGTGTAACCGTTAAATGACATTTCATATTTATATGGGATATTACATTATTATTTCCTATGTTCTATAGCAGTGATTGGTAACCTATGACATGAGTGTCAGATGTGACACTCATGTGTATTTACTAGGGCTGCAAAAATTATTAACACTCCTAAATGTGACAGCACCCGGGCAACCCAGGTTTTTTCAGATTTTTGACATGTCGAACTAAAAAAGTTATCCATCGCTGTTCTATAGTTTGGTACGTTAGATGTATGAAATTATTTGAATATTTTAACAGTATATTTATTTAAAATCTCAGGCATGTGAATCCTCCGTTCATCCAATTGGGCAACTTGTTGCTGGTTGTGCTGCGGCTTTCAGCACTTCTTACGGAGGTGTCAGAGTGCACCCTCTTTTACTGTCACATGCTGTAGATGAACTGGGATGTCTCTCTTTTCGTCTCTACTCTGCCATTCGACTTCTCTTCCCAGCTTTGCCTCTTCCTGAGGACCATTATATTTTACATGAAAATGCTGACAATTCCGATGATGATTTGGAGTAAGTATTCATAAATTGCTACCAGTGGCGTAGCAAGAGGTTCTGCCGCCCGGGCAGTCCTTGAATTTGGCTTTCCTAATTTTTCTTGCATTCTTTCCGTTAAATTTAATACTGCTATTTTTTAAACATGAACCATTTATTATGAAATTATGCTATAGGTGATTTTTTATGTAAAAATATAGTTCTCGAATCACGAATTATCCTCAAAATTTTCAGAAGCGAAATAGTTTATTTTTTTAGCGAGTCACAAGTTACAAATCACATTACAACGGAAGAAATCATGGTGAATAGAATATAGCTTGCATTGATTATTTATGAACAATCATTATTTTTTATTTCTCACAGAAATTTTTTAATTTTTCAAAAATTTCACTTCCAAAAAAGTACATTTTGTAAGTCAAAAAACACAAATCAGGCGGAGGAAACATTGTGAAATTAACACTTTGTAACCAGGCGTTTTTTAGTAATTAGTGCAAAAATATATTACATTTTTAAAATCAACACAACTTCTAAGCCAAACGATATTTTCGGCTGAAATTTTCAAAGAAATCATAAGTGACATATAATCAATAAAAATAAAATGAAAACATTTTGAATACATCATAATTTCACTACTTTTGCAAGCTGAATATAAAAACCTGTTATTAGTTTAATAAATAGCACTCCACTTGTTATCAATATGAAATATTCAAAATATTCTGTATAAAAAATAACATTAATCCATACCATACAATTATAGTATAAAATCTTCATTCCTACAAATTTACAATCACTGGAAGTGTGAAATCTAATGGCAACAAAATAAATGGTCAGAATTCAAATCAATTTCTGGTCAGAATTTAAATCAACTTTTGGTCATAATAAAATTCAATTTTTGGTCAGAATAAAAATGTTAACGGTCAGAATAAAAATACTAACGGTCAGAATAAAATTAATAAACGGTCAGAATAAAATTAATATATGGTCAGAATAAAATTAATATGCGGTCAGAATAAAATCTATTGTACGGTCAGATTTTATAAATATTTCGGTCAGAATAAAAAAAAAAAAAATGAAAATAATAATCCTTTATTTTCAACATTCATGTTATGTGCGGAAAAGCGGACTCTTATAATGAGTCATTATTATTACAAATAACGCATCATCTGATTACATACCACTCGGTTTGTTTATATAAAGGTAGGGATCCACCGGAGTGCAGTGGACGTAGAATTCCAAGAGGAACCAAGGCTTTATGATGAATGTTGTTAGTTTTCACTTTTTTAAATTCAAATAAAAAATACTCACCTCCTTCAATTTTAAAAAAAGTAGTGTTTCCTTACAATAAGTGTATTATATCGACTGTGGAAAGGAAAAAGGACGTAACCCACACATGATTGATTTTGGGCCATATGCGAATTAATAATTATACACAACCTTGAAGTGCACGTAGACTTCTTAACTCATGTTAAATTGACATAATCTAATATTAATTAAGAAATTATGTAGGAAAAACCTTTATTTCAGTCATCTTTTTCAAACTTAAAAGTTAAATTTATATACTAATTCGGCATTTTCAGCTTCCATCCTTTTGATAGAATGTGTGTCAAGTTTTATACATTGTGATTATCGAAAAAAAGCTGTTTTGGAAAATTGAGGGTTACGTCCTTTTTCCTTTCCACAGTCGCTATGAAATGTATCATAGCAATTCTTTATCTAAATGTTCTTTCCAAAAATATTATCCTTTCCTTTACTGTCTTCAGAGCAGATCACAACGTATCGAATTGTACAAATAATAAAAAATAGTTGCAACTTTTAGATTATTTAAAAATATTTAATAACCAAAAAAATATCGGTTAGGCGGAAATGCTGTGAACATTTTTTAAAAATAAAAACTCTTTTTTTGACACGAAACACACAAATGCAATCCCGCTTGAATATACGGCAGATACAGCCGCCTGGATGTGGGAACCTAGTCTATGATGAGAACCATTTGGAACTGTCAATTCGTCCTTTGGGCGCGCAATAATAGTGATTTATTCAATGACCGTGGCGCTAGTAGCAACGCTCGCCCATTGGACGATTTGCCGTAAGCAACTTCACTTTGCACCAATAGCAACGCAATACGATGACATCATTATCATCGAAAAAATTCAGACCATCTGTGAAAATAAATATGACCGATTCCATTTAAATTCTGACCATTTAATATAAATTCTGACCATTTAATATATATTCTGACCACTTAATATAAATTCTGACCATAAATTATTTATTCTGCCCTCTGTAATTCTGACCGATACATTATGACCATTTAATATAAATTCTGACCAGTGTAATATAAATTCTGACCAATGTATTAAAAATTCTGACCGAAACTGAATTAAAATTCTGACCGTTTAAATACGAGCCAAATCTAATGCCCTAAATAAATATTCGAGAAACATGTGTTGCCTTTTTAAAAAAAATACTATGTGTGAATGAACATTCAGAGAATAATAAATTATGAGGTTTATTGCTCATGGCACTTATTTTGAAGAAACCATTAAATCTATGAGTCAATATATCAACAAAATTGTCAGTACGCGATCAACGTATTTTTACATTTCCCGCCTATAATGTGTTAATATAGTTTGCATTGGTTCTCTATACACATCAATCGATATTTAATTTATTTTAAAATTTCATTTTCAATAATGCTGCACATCGCTACGCTACTAATTTATAGTTATTTAATTATAAAATTTCATTTGTTTTCCAAAACCACTTGGTTTTGACTGTTTTTATAGCTTACATGTGAATTAATTTACGTAGTATAATAAATTATCTTCACTCGTTTGATAAATCTGGTGCACATAAAATATATTTGTCTTCAGCGGTGAACGAGTTTCGCTATCTGGCATAGTCCAACCTTTACTGCTTCCTCGAGTTCATCCGTCTCTTCACGTCTTATATGCCCTCCATCATCAGAGAGAAGATGTAGCTTATTGGAAACGGCTACACAAATGGAATCGGCAATCTGATATCACTTTGATGGCTTTTCTTGGAATTGATCAGTGAGAATTTTAATCATTTCTTTTAATAACCTATACATCAATAAAGTTTCATTAATAAAAATTAATTTGAAAAAGCATACCACTGCTGTTCAAATCTTTATAAGGATCTAATTACAACATGTAACTTTATTGAATTGTGATAATTAAATGTGCCACTCTGTGCTGTCGATTTATATTATGTTAAGAGTGAATGGAAAAAATATTCATATTCTCTCGGTGTAAATTGGCTTGAATCTTGTTAACCTAAATTTCTTGAGTAAGCAAATGATTTGGAAAGGGTCAATCTTATTTATATTCAGAACTATGTATTGGGAATGTATTTTAATTGCACGAGCAATGAAGAAATTAAAAATAAATTGAAATATGAATGCTAAATAAACATTTTTGGTTCTAGAAAATTTTGGGTGGGTTACGCGTCGAGGGCGGCCACTGGAAATCCACCTTTCTCTCCGGTCAAAGATCAATTGTTCTCCGAAGCCGTGGATACGTTGCAACAGATCAAAACAACATTCTCCCCAATGGAGAAGCTCCTTGTTATTAGGAGTACATTTGAGCAGATGACACTTGCAGTTCAAAAAGAATTAGGTTCGCTATTTCATTCACTTCATATGTACACTATTTATTATCATGAAAAAATATATTACAAAAAAACAATCTAATGAGATGAATGGAACTGTTTTACATCTTTCTAAATTTTAAAATTCAGGTGTTAATTTTGTAATTCATCGGTGATGTTTGATCGTAAAGAGTTTATATCGAGGTTCATGATTGAAAATGTTTTTTCACATATATAGGTTGAACATCTTTAAGCTGGTTGAATTTGAAATCAGTCACCCTGCAGATCAATAATCTCAAGTTAAAGCTTAAACTTATTATATTTATTTTAAATCTTTTTTAAAAAGGCGTTGAGATAAAAATGTGTTTTTTTTTTTAAATATAATATTGCTCGTGGGCCGCGGTTTGCCCGTGCCTGGTCTATATAATATGTTTGAAGTCCTTATTATAATAAAGAAATATAAGTAATTTATACATGTATTATGGCAGTGGTTTCCAACCTTTATGTTACTGTGCCTCCCTTTGGAGAAAAAGATATCTTTGCACCCCCCATCCTTTATTTCATATAGTAAGTAATACACGTTTTAAAGAGTAAATGTTTTCAAAATAAGGTTTTTTTTACTTAACATATCTGCCAGTATAATGGCGATATGTGAGTTCATTTTTTCTATTGACCACCTTTTTGTTTTTAAAGGACCCACTTATCTTTGGACGATGGATGAACTTTTTCCGGTGTTCCATTTTGTGGTTGTAAGGGCTCGCATTCTACAGCTGGGTTCTGAAATACATTTTATAGAAGATTTTCTGGAACCGTCAATGCAGTCTGGCGAGCTCGGCATCATGTTTACAACCCTCAAGGTAACTCGATTTCCTCAGATAACACCTCACTATCCGTACAATACTTTTCTTATCTATCGGTTTATTGAAAGCAATAAAAATATACATTTATAAATGTTATTATTTTATATTTCAGGCTTGCTATTTTCAAATATTACAAGAAAAGGTGACGCTTTGCGAATAGAATTTAACCAAAAATTGAAGTCACTTTAACCTGAACGCGGGCTGCGACAGTAACCTGTATTTTCTGTGATGAACTTGTGAAAAAATACTAAATAATAAATGCTTATCAATTATTATAATATATTGTATTTCCTACCTTTTAAAAGTCTTACGTAATGAATAGAATTTTACTTTTAGTTTCAAGTTGCTCATTCTACTGCGCTTTTTATTAATGGTGAATTGAAGTTATTATGATAGAGCAATAATCTACGGAGGAATTTGATTGCGATTGTGATATTATTGTTAATTTGCGAGACATATTAAGTTTTAAAATTGTTACATAATTTTACTATTAGTAGCATAATTTTACTGTCAATAATGACTTACGTATATTGTAATGTGTACCTATTTACCATATTGGTTTGAATGTTTTAAATTGAGTCATTTAAACGTGAAACGTAAGTTGGTGGATTTAATTGAATGTTAAAGATTTATTTCAATGTTAGATAAAATATAATTATATCGGAAGGTTCATTAGTTTTACGGATAAAAAGTCAATTTTTTTTTAAACAATCAATGAACTACTTTCAGAACGTATTTTGTTTATCCAGTTTCATAAGTAATTTACATACTAGTTTGAACGATACGAACTGATGATGATAATAATTTATTGACAAAAACCAATCTCCGCCTTGTCTATGAATTTGAATCAATATGGTAATTTTATTTTAAAATGTTTGGTTTTAGCTCAATTTTTAGTAGCAAGCCTGATTATTTACGTATGATTGTTTTAATAAATATAATTATAGAAAGCAATGTTTATGCCTGAATGCAGACCTGTTGCAACTTACGGGAAATTTTTCATACCCATTTTTATATAATATAAAGATACTTTGTAAAATTTACTCAAATGTATCGAGGTAGTTGATTAAATTGGCATTTATGTTACTTGGCGAACTCCATTAAAATAAGTTAACAATAGCAAAAAAAAACATTATTAGCGTGACTATCAGTGTTCATTAATTGTATATTTATAGTCAGTGCTATAGTTGTAAATTTCATAGACAATATATGGTTTTTTTTAACACACTTTTTGTGCAATATTGTATACCTCCAAGGTGCAACTGAAAAAATGACGCTTGATAGTTGGCTTTACCTGTATCTTAAAGAAGTAACACTCCAAAGTCAACATTATTTTCAAAAAATAATTTTAGTTTTTTCTGATGGTGTAATATTTGGATTTAACCAGAGGGTATGTGCTATTTCTAAAACACTGATTGTAGCGTTATTTCACCTTTTTTGTTTACAATATCTTCAGAACTTTGTTGAAAATTAAACTGCGACATAAATTCTCAAGAGTATTTAATGTATAGTGCAACAGACTGCAAGACCTTTAATGCGTGGGTTTTTATAGTTTTAAAGAGTTTTTTTTTGCATCAGCGGCTATAGAAATACTAGTGGTCAAATTTTATAAATTTTAACCAATTTGTAATGTTAAGGTTTTTTTGTCTGAATATACTAATAAATAATTAAAACATAACAGGAACCATAAAAGCCTAATATAATAATGGCAAGAGTAATTGCTAAAAATCTCAAGTCAAAAATTTATTACCACTGTATAAAAATACTTTTTTCATATCAAGCTCTTTTCAAATGTATTGTATAATGGGATTTTATTAAGATAAATATATCATCGGCATACTGGCAGAAGGTGTTAAGTCAAAAAACTTTGTTTTTAAACAATCATCATTTTCGATAATTATGAAATTCAAATATCTTTCCACTATAACTATTACTCATCACAAAATCAATAGTGATTTACTCATGTGATCCAATGTTCAAAAGGGTTAACTTTTGTTAGTTTTTTGTCACCTATCTTTGAAGGGAAATGACTCGATGGATTTTACTTCTTCAAATTATGTAAAAATACACAGAATATTACTGAACCTGTTTTCTTCAGAAGGTAGTGTGTTGAAACCTATCTCGCACACTTGGCCCAAAACCAGTGCTTTTTGACAACACTTTCTGCCAGTATACCAACGATACGATCCAACTGACAAATTTGCTCATGAATAAATGTATCATCAAAAGGAAACTTATCACTTATTGAATGCCAATATGAATGAATAATTAGCCGTGTACAAGAAATTGTTGATAATATAAAAATATTTAGACTTCATAACAGTTAATTTTAGTATTTTTCAATGTTTTAATTTTTATTCCAATGTGCTTCTATTGCTAAAACAAATGATATTTTATCGTTTTGGACAGTCTAAATATAAATATATTTTTAATACATTCCATTTCATCACTTATCATACACGAATGAGTGATTGATCAAAATCTTTTTATAATTAATAGAAGCATATGGAACAAAAACTGTAACCTAATCTAGAATTTTCATCAAAATTGTGTTTTTTTTTCTACGTTTATATAGCAAAGCATGCACATCAGTCACCTAAGCTGTATGAAATGAATATTTAAACAGATTACTCAGGTATTACCTAGAAAAATCAGTACCTAGATACATAGAAAGTTTTCTAAAGATAGTAATAAATACTAAATAATATCCAACTGTCCGAGGCCATATCCGTCTATTCTAAATTAATAATAGATACACTCAAGATTACCTTTTTAAATAAATGAAATCAGTTGTATGGGTTACTTCAGTACATGAATATATGTGATACATGTCATAAGGGAAAAATATTTTTGAAATGAATTTGCAATTGGACTTGATCATATTAATTTTAGTGATTATCTTGTAATTATTGTGTAATCAATTTAAATATCATATAATTAAAATAAAATTTATTCCATTGAATATCAAAATGCATTGACATCTTCAAGCGTGTGTCGACGGGTTCGTAGAAATGTTTTCTTTTTAGAATGTGCCATTTGAGACCAATTTTATGAAATAAATTTCAACACCTGAAGTTTCAACGCATGCCATCAATTATTACCGTAAAATATGATAAAGAAACATTGGCATATCTTAGCAAATTTTTATTTATTTATTTTATATGTAGCGAAAAATATGTAGATATATTGTTTTTAAAATCTATCCTAAAATAAAACATATTTCTGTTAATGCTATTTATTTCATTCCTGTAAAATAACATACCAAATGTCTTAATTTCATTTGTACAACATCATATCAAAAATTTACACCATAAATACAAATTTAATCATAGGTAAATGTTACCTAATAAGTGATATTTCGCGGCTATTTCATGTCTAGTGTAAGTCTTTGTTTTATGTTTATAATACATTTTTTACTCCCGCAACCTTATCATGAAACATTTCAAACCAAGAGAAAAACATTCGTTAATAAAACAGGTATGTAAAGAAATAAATTCGCTAACACAATCAATATATTAATATGTTCATACGGTGACGAAACAACAACCGGACAGGACGGTTGACAAAAACTAAGATTGATATTAAACGCGACCGTCGCGTCGGACAGAGCGGCGAGCCTTCGCGTAGAGAAGGCCGGCGTCGGCGAGACGTACATCGAATAAAGCAAAAATTCAATGTGATATATTTGATATGCCAACCTACAGGGGCCGTATGATAAAGCTTTGTTCTAAATAAACGGTTAATTTAAATATTACATATTTATTCTACATTATTTATTACCACATAATGATTCTATTTACAAAACATCATTCCTATCTGATAAAAAATAAATTTAAGATGGCAACTCGCGCCGAAATGATTTTGGATGTTATTGCTCGATAAATTCTTCTTGACAAATAAAATGATTTTTTTCAATATATTGCAGTAAATATAAAACCTATAATTGTCTCTAAAATTACTAATTCTGTACAAATATGACTTTCACATTAGTCAAATTAAACAATACGTCAATCGAATAGCGAGGAAAAGTACAGTGAAATTTAGTCAGTAATATCTAAGAATAAAGCTATGGCATAGATCAACCTCCCGGTAGTAGTCGCTTAAATTTAAATAGACTGATCGATAGAGGGGCTGCGGTCGCATCTGCCGCAAGGATGTTGTCGCATCGCGACCGCTGTAAACTAGCAGTTTTTAGCATACATATTTACACATCAGGGATTTCTTATTGATGCTGATATCAGTTCATTTTTTTTTTATATTTTCAATATTATATTTATTCATATATATATATATATATATATATATTATATGATAAGGCCACTAAAACATAGCGCATAGGTATAAAATTAGAGAAAAGTAGTCAGTAAGTAAATATTGATCCCTGAAATAATTGATATAGACAAATTGTCAAATGGATACACCATTTCGATTCGTGTGTTTCGCGCTCCAGACTTACGTATACTATCATAACACTTTCGCGCGGATGGGTGCACTAAACTGATATATATATACCGTTAAGATCGGATACACAAGCAGTATATTACTAAATGCTTAAAAATATATTCTGAACTATTCAATATCTTACATTAGCTTTCCGCGGGCACACTGCCGAGAGTGGACCTCGATCTTCACGCACGTTTAAGTTTTGACGGGTCTAAAATGGTAATGATGATTCATCGATGAAAACGTACAAATATATAAGATTCATTGGTGCACAATTGATTATTTTAGATTCGTCAATAATTTATTGCGATTGTCCTCGACGCACAATTTACGCATCATTATTTCCGTGGAGCTCATATTACAAATTTCAAATAATATTTGTTCCACCACAGCAAAGTAATATTATGGGTCATTACCTAATTTAAAAAGAAAAGTGTACAATTTAAAATGCATCATGTGCAACTATGTTATTAATAAAAAAATAATTTCATGCTAAAATAATAATTTTGAATTCATTCACGAGGCGAAAATAATAACAACAGAAATAACTGAAGTTTCCTTACAAAAAAATCAGTAGAAAATTAATAATGTTATAATGGAGTGGGAAAAATTGAAGCTATCCGTTCGCAAGTCTTCGCTCTATACAGCAGTTAAAACTTAAAATATATATTCTAACCAAGATTATAACAATAACAAGCAGGTTACGATGAAATAAAAGCTTTAAATTGTAAAGCGATAAAAATACTATGAATGATAAAATTCAATAAATAACAAATAAATATGAATAATTTGTTTGCACTAAAGAGAAATAATTTGTTTTTAGGCTTACGACTCCGTAAATGTTTCAAGAGGGTGCAGAACGAACATGACAATCGATAATTAATGGGCGTGAGATGAAAAAATATGTTACATCGAGGGCGATGATGTTCCTCCGTTACCGGTCGGGTCTTCAGTGGAATGATAACTTTCGCTCGCGCGTATGACGCATCACAGCGCACAGAGATTGAAATGAAATGCCGTTTTTCCTTCTACTGAGAAATAGACCGATTCAATTGTTCACGCGGTAGCGTTCGGGTGTATGTGTTTTAAAATATATTGCTTTTTATAACTATGCCGTTTTATGAAATTACCCACGACTGTACTATATATACACGAGTACTAATTATTTATAAAAAGGACTCCACGCAGAGTGGGGAAAACAAAAGATCCAGGTATACTGACACAGAATCAGACTACATTGCCTAATGATAAAAATACATTGTTATCTTTAGCTAGTGTGTAAAATAGTAAGTATATTATATCCACAAGGCAAAATTGGCACTTATACAAAACACCCTCTTTCTTTTCCATTTTCTCGGCCTTGTATCTCTCTTAAATGATCACACACGTCTCAAAAGAATCGAGCGTAGGCGGTGGTGGGGGGCTACGATGGACTCCCGCCTCTCGTCGGGGTCCCGGCTCCGTTGTAAGGATGGTTAGAGTTGCACAACACTGTATATACACTGTCCACCTTGCTTAACTTTTCGAAGAAAGGTATAAGATCAAACAGTTCTGAATCGGTCATGTCGTCAAACCACGATGCCACGGGGACCTGTCGACAGATATTACAAAATTCCATTATTTCTCACAACTTTATAACATTTTCGAAGTGTTTTTATTAACCGTGTCCGCTACAAATGTGGACCATGTGGTTTATCTCAACAATTTTTTTCTACAAGAAATGCTCATGACTCTGCTCAACCTCTCTTTTTTGAAGAGTGAATAGAGAATAAAAGTCTTAGACAGGACTAGTGGTTAGCTAATCGCTCTCAGTACGCCCTATTTTTATGGAATTTTAGACATCTATAACGTCCAATGCTTTTAAACAGAAATCAATTTCAGAAACTGTCCGTACTGACATTCCAAACCCATGAGCTCCGCAATCGAAGCCAACGACGTTGAACACTCAGCTACAGACCTGGTAAGTCCAATTGGTGTGATTGATCTTTTAAGTAGTGAGTGATTTTATTTAAATGTATGTCGTCCATCTTCGGCGAAAAATCTGACTTGCAGTGCACAGGAATAACTGAAAGGCGAGAGGGGTTGTTGGCAGCCCAGCAAGACAGGGCAGCAAATTGGCTGCCGCAACTTGGGGGAACCTGGCAACACGTTGCCTGAAGATTTTGGGTTGACAGCAAAATGAATTTTATATGAAAAAACGGGGTTCAACGGGGTCCACCCTTAAAAATCTAAATTCAGTTATTCACAACCAAGCTTTTATTTCAATTCGGTCTAGATCGTTATTGCATACATCCGTGAGCAGGTGATAATATTGATGAAGATTTCATGAATTTTTAAGTTCAGTGTCATAAGGCTACAAATTTTTCAAATATTTATAAATACAATTAATGTGACTGCCAAAAACAACACTGATGGTTGTGTGCAGTAAGTATATTTAGTATATATAATTCACGAAAAAATTGTGTTTTACTCAACATGTTTTCAGAACATGGTTTTGAAGAAGGCACAAACCAGTTTGTCTAGGATATTATAATAAAATCGTAAACTGACCGCATTATCCGGGTGGAATATGTAAGAAGCGGGAGAGTTGTCCACGATAACAACTCCTCGAAGATCCCGTCCGAGCTTGTTGAGGTCTTTGACGTAGTTCCCGTGGTGGAAGACGCAGCTCTCTCTGAAGAGACGGGCTCTGAACACTCCCCACCTGTCGAGCAGGTCCGCCACAGGGTCGGCGTATTTGGCTAACGAAGCGGTAAACAGAACACATTCGTACAGTTCACCTGCCCGCCGCAAAAACTCATCAACGTGCGGCCTCTTCAAAACGTATACTTGATGAACGATGCCGTCAATCTCCACGGGCACCACAAAATCTGCATTGTTTATGGGCTAGAATGAAAGTTATTTGTTTTCCATAACCAAAATACATAAAAGATGCTCAGAGAGTGAAACATGTGTCACAGAGTAACAAAAAGTGTAATTTTAATAATAAATCAACTATTATGATTTAACATATTACGGTTATCAAAAATGCAAAGCTTGAGAAGAGTTATAGAAAACACTGTATGTAACCATAAAAAATATTAATAAAGGTTACCGATTTCAATGTAAATTAAGAGTCAAGTAATATTAAAACAGTGACTGCATAATCGAATCGGCTTCAATATCTTAATAGTTCTATGAAACGTTAAAACCAAACGAAAAGCATTTTTGGAACCTGTCCAAAAACTTAACCTAACATTTGAAAACAGGTGCAAGAATATATTTGCCTACACAATTATGAAATAATAGTTTTAACTGTAATTTGTACAATATTAACCGGGTTCAATCAAGAATTAAAGAAAAAAATGTCAGAAATGAAAGGTGTTGCATATTTAACCGAAATTTCTGCATCTTCAGATCAAGCCTAAATAATTGAGCAATATAACTTATTTTCAATCTCTTTGTCACAATAAATATTTTTGAATGATTAGTTGTTTCTGCACTTCAGTTGAATTATTATTGCTGGATTTCAAACATTTTACTAGTAAAAGATAATAACAGGCAATGCATAAAGCAGACTGCATATTTGTTAGTATAAGATAACTGTGCAATTAGTGCTCTGATAAGACTATAAATTTGCCATATGTACAAATAGTTGGATGAAATTTTCACAGAAATTGGTTCATGTGAAGAGTAAGTGGGTTATGGAACCAGCTAGTCTTGGTGAAATTCATTTTTGGGATTCGATGCAGTTAATTTTATTTAAGAGATTATCAAATTTGTTTAAAGTAAATTGTTTTAAACTGTCTTAGTCACATGCAAATACAATTTAGAAACAAACAACAGAGTTAATTATGGGTTTATTACTGTAACTATTTTATTGAATATTTTATTTGTGTCAAGATGATTCTTTGCATAAAACTTCATAATTCAAGAGAACCCATATAATATTGAATGGATTCAAGTAAATATATGTAAGCTTATCAAATAGATACAAGCGCACTGATGAAAATGGTAATTCGTGATGTACAAATGAAATACTGGTAATTACCTTAAAAGAACTATGAACGAGAGTCTCGTCGAGGTCTATTACCATGCACTTTTTGTGCATATCTTGATGTTTGACAGGGGGAAGGAGCCAGCGAGACGGGTCCTGAGGCTGCGGCGGGGAGGAGGGAGTTCCGTCTGCCGCAGTCGAGGGAGGCCCCTTTCCCTGGCCTCCTCCTCCACCCCAACAGCACAGCAGTGAACGCAGGAAACCCCCCCTGCCGCCGCTCCCACCGCCTGCGACCCCCCTCGACTTCTTTTTGGGACCCACGCAGGCTGCCCCCTCACTGTCATTGTGTTCGGTGGCGGCGCCTGTAATTTATCGAATGTTTAATATCCTCGAAACTGTGATGTATAATTAAGATGTGTATAAAATCAATAGATAATATAATCATATTTGTTTTTCACTCTGCTTGTGATCAACAAAACAGTGTTAAGGGTGGGGAAAGCAAGCGAATCATGACAATTTTATTATTACCTTAGAGGCAAATGAATCATTCTTGTTCAATTCAATGATTAGAATTGATTTGGAGAATGGGCATTTTTTTAAGAAGAATTTGTTATAAAACAGTTGATAGGGTGGGTACCAGAAATGGATTTATTAAATGTTTTTATTTAACTATGTCAACTCATAATGTAGAATTTTCCTGCAGTTTTATTTGGATGCGACAGACATATATATAATAAGTCATATGAATAATTGAATGCATTATATTACGAAGATTGGGTTACATTTATTTTTAGATCTCTTTTTATAACTATACACGTGTTATTTTACAATTTTTTGAATGCCATAAGAGTGATGGTGTAAATACATTTCTGTATTAGTTGCAGTTGTAATCTTTGTGGGAACATTTCCATTATATTAGACTGTGCAATTACCAAAACGCGTAAAGAAAGTTAAGTGTATATAATTTGTTTTGCTCAGTCAGCCAATGTATTATGCGCTACCAAACGATTGCTTGGAATATTCAAGGAGCAACTTATAGTTTTTTTTATGGTATCCATGTCTTTGCCCAATGTGAAGCATATAACCACACAGAGAGCTTATCTCAGAAAAATTATTCAGTCACTCAAACCTTTCTTTTGTAGAAAATTAGGGCTAGGACAGATCTAGAGGTTACGTCTCATTTTTCAAACCAGTAAATTGGGAATTGAGCCACAGACACCCATACATTCAAAAACAAACCCATTATCGATTAAAGGATCAACTTATGAAACTGTCCGTTACGGTGTTGGAACCTGTGAACATCGCAACCGAAGCCGACGATGTTGGGCACTCGGCAAAGGCTTTCGACTTGGTTGAATAACACATTAAGAGTATTTGACAATACTGTCCTTCTGTTACCCAAACAAATGTGTAAAGCTTGGATTCATAGCTCCAGTTGTCCAAAAATACAGGAGATGGGGTCCCTAATACAGAAGAGTAGCAGATATAATAAATTGTATAAGAGACTAAAATGTAATTGGACACGACATATGAGGAGCTTGAGATCACATATGCCCAAATCCAGTTTTGAAAAAAAAAGATATCGCTTTAATATTGGAGTGCTGATTAAAAAAAATCAGAATTCAATTTTTAACATAACTAAAAACTTTGTAGTTTTCATGCAAATAAGGGTCAAAATATGTCCATATAATCAAAACTCTTTTATGTTATATATTTCAAAAGTTTTTATGAGAAAAGTGTGTTTTTTTTTGTCCAGGAAAAAGTGGATTTGGTTATTTTTGATCCCAAGTTCCTTATAGAATTGAAAGCCAAATTTAGCACACCATGCCAAGGTGTTTTGAGACTATGCTTAACAACTTTACAGAGCCAATTGTATATGTATCTTATAACTCAATTAAATAGTAAACACTGACTTAACCCTATCTTCTCTGAGGAGATTTGAGTGACCAACAATCATTTCTTGTTAAATAAATTTCTTGTTGAAAATACTCTAGAGGAAACATAAAAATAAAATCTATCAGCAACTAACTATTCAACATTTCATTGTTTCAAAATCAAGATAATAGAACATGGGTTACCCTACTAAAGATTTTCAAGTTAAAATATTTGGTATATGTAAAGTAAAGTAAGTGTTATATGTAAAGTAAAGGTAAAGTGAAGATTTTCGCACTTTTACCAAATATTTGTATAGTATGGATAGTCAGTATGCTCTAAGATGACCCCTGACAAACAGCAACACAGCAATAGATAACATCTTACATGTCAGATATGTTTTTCCTAAGAAAACTGACAAATTTAGTACTTTAGTGAGTGTATACTGATATTGAATCGATTTGTTTATTTTCTAATGATAAGAAAGTCACGTTTGCGAATAAAATTGGCCCAGTAAAAAGACCTTTACGGACGAGATTTTACTAGTATGAGGTAAATTATTGGCCAATTATTTTAAATTAATTCACTTACATAAAATACATCAATTAACCTAAATTTTCGTGACTAATGTGTTCAGTCGGAGAGAAAATTAAACTTTGAGTAAATGTAAAGAGATAATCGTTCATGACATTTACTATAATTTTTATTTTCTAACACTGATACTCGATAGTCAACCAGTCACACTATTAAACCCATTCTAATGCGCCTGAAATTTTTCAAAGACGCTACTGCGAATTAATAATTATTGCATGGCTATGACAAATGTCAATTATTAAATTAATATAAAAACAATGCATAATTTCAAGGTTGTAGGCGCCAAGTTATACACCTTCGGGGCTTGTTTACCTTAATAGCCTGAACACGCCTACCTTTAAGAGAATTAAAACTATTTTAATCATAACTCCGGCACACTGATTTTAGTGATAATTGATTTATAATAATCCGGTAAAAACACCACGAACACCCGTCGAATTAATAATATACTTTTGAAAACTTTGTGAAAAATAATAGTTAACAGGTGTAGGCATCAGTGTATTTACCTCTTTCTGTTGAATAATTATTTAGTTGTTCGTCATCCCGTGACACTTGAGTTATAATGGACGATGCGTCCATTTAAACATTGGTTTAATATCTTGTTATCAATGGCGAACCGAGATTTGCAAAAGTTATACACCATAAAATTATCTTTTATCTCCTTTCTATCACACAAAATGGCAGATGGCTGCTGGCGACTAGAATTCCTACATTCAGTTTGGTTGTAAGGTTGTTATTTGCAGACGATCTATATGTTTGTCTCTTTTTCTTCGACCCGATTTTGTGTTGTGTGAAGGAGGCAGCGAATTAAAATTGTTTTCAGGGCCATAGACTATTGACATGAAAAAATATATTTATTGTTTATTGGTATTTTTATCAGGGTACATTTAATTTTACCTATAAAAGAAAATCTATTGTTACCGAAATATCTTGATGGAAACGATATTTTTTTTAAACCTAAAGGAAAAAAGACATAAGGGTACAATTACACATTTTACCAATTGGCATAATATGGCGATTATTGGCGCCAACATACAAATAATTAAGATGTCTAAAGCGACTGTTCAGGCTACTTAACAGACGTAATTTTTATTGTTACTTAAAGCCAAGTTTCCTAAAACAAAGTACCATCAGTAAAATTTTAAATAAATTATCAGATTGATAATGCCACAAACTATTGAATAAATAAATCACTTGCCAGTGATAAAGAAAATGAAAGTTTTAAACATTACAACCAGTGGTGTGCTGCTATGGTTTTGCACCGGCTCTGCCGAGCCGGTTCCTGAAATAATTTACCATTCCTTAAATCGTGTCTCAGAAGTCAACGACAGCAGATGATAGACGAATAAGACCCGTCACGGTTATTAGTATATCCGTAAATTCATGTGATTTCGGATCCGAAAATTTTTGGAAGAGTTAAAAAAAAGCTTTCGCGACGGTAATTTGGGCAAAACGGTAAATTATTGGGATTTTGGATTCGAAAATTCTTGGAAGAGCAAAAAAGAAAACATCGCTTTGGAAATTTCTGGTTTTTTGATATTGTCATGAAATTGTTTAAAAAACCTAATATCGCTGACCAAGGTATTAAGCTGGTTGATAAAATTTTAGCAGCACACCACTGATTACAACTACTAATCTTCTTCTAAAGTATACTAGTCTATGTTTTTTCCTACTAGTTACAGTCCCTGTATTTTTGTTATTTAACCCTTTTATGTTCAAGCAGCGCAGTTGCTTCAACACATTTTTTTTTTTTTAAATTACCCTAATGGCAATTAGTTGTGGCATTTTATTTCACGCCGACAAACAAACCCGTGATATTATGTGTTACGCAAGCAACTAACGGTAAAGACGGTTGTATTTGAGTTTAGTTGATTTTTAAAATATATATCAAATATTAAAACTTTTTAGTGTTTATACTGATAAACAATAGTTTGAAGATATATTATGCAATAAATATATGTGAAATAACTGACAATATAATAACTTTTTTTTTATCTCAATTTTTTTTTTTTAATTTTTGTTAATTTCATGTTTGTGTATTTTTTAGGTTGTTCCAGTAAATTAAATTATTGTTTTTGAGATTAAATTATCTAAAGTATTATAAAACAAATATAAAATAAAGAAAAACAGAAATATAACTTTTAAAACTAGAAAGTTATGACAATTTTTGTAAAACACCCAAAAAACCTCAAAAATGGCTTGGTCGTTTTAGCAAGTCCTCCAAAAAAAAGCTGGACGTAAAAGGGTTAAATAGCTTAAATTAAGCGAATAATACATTTACTGGAATCACACACAGATCAAAACATTTAGATAGATTAAATAAATTAAACATAATCAGACAAAGTGTAATAGTATTGACAAAAGCAAATGATTATTAATTTTTTTTTTAAGGGCTCTTACAATCAGTCATTAAATTTTTATCAAAGGGCATTCCGTCAGCCCAATCTGTAGCCTATCCAAATATAATGCTTGATATTATGATGTTTCAAATAAGTTACTAAACTTTTATTTAGTATGAAAAGAAATAACTTTTAAGATGTTATCTGACTATTTTACTATTAGTATTGTATTAAAAAATAAAACGCCTAACTAATTTCACATTATTTATTTTTAGATTAGGACCACCTTTGTTCATGAAAAGTATTATCAATTGATGATTGCTATTAGCGAAACCAGTCCAGATCTAAAATAAATAATGTAATATTAGTAAAATTGTTTTATTTTTTAATGCAAACGATTGCTTAACAAATTGACTTCTTAGTCCTAAATGATATGGGCATAATGTTTCTCTTGAGACGCTCTCACTGTATTATTTTCTTACTACATAATTCAACAATATATCCTTAAAAGCGTATATCATCAGATCAGTACCAACGTTCCTTCTAAGTTGCGCACGCGCAGCAGTTGGGAAGCCCCCGCACACTCATTTCGGGTTGGCGCGTACTACAAGACAGTTATTCAATTAGTATTTGATCGGTCCGCGCAAGCCTTTGAAATATCCCCGCAGCTAACCTCTAGTCTTAGAGGGAGCATTGATCAGTATTACAACGAAATTAGTATAGTTAGGTCATCTTGGGTGCGTTAGTGTGTATCAGAGAAAAAAGGCACTATGAGATCTCAGATTTTTTTAGTGCAATATTAATGTTAACAAATTTCAATGAGCAGTGAACAGGTAAACTCTGTTAATATCTTTATAAACATTATAAGCTTACCATATGTCGGAGTTTGTTTGCCAGCTTGGAAGTACACAGCTGTGATGTGTTTATTGTTTAAGCAATTGTGACTAATATATATTACTTTTTTATTCAAAACAGTTGAAAACTAAGAAATATTTCATCAATGACCAAGGTAAGTTCAAAATATTTCAATATACAAGAGAACCATCCATGTTCAGTGAAGGTTGGTAAAGATGCTATCTATGTAGTTTTGCATTATTTTCATGAATTAAATTACCGGAAATCTGTCGATTAACTTAACAAAATTGAGATTGTGCCCTACTCACCATATATCATTGTCATTAACAGCTTCATGCATTCTCTTCTTCAAGATATCAAATACCCTCAAGATTTTTGGCTTAGCAAATCTAAATATTATTTACTGTCAATTTTATTTTCATGTGTAAAAGAATACATATATTTAAATATGTATTTTACAAGAAAAGCTTGTAAGCTAGTCTCTCATATATTATGTAATTATTTATCAAGACACTTAGCACTTTGATAGATATAAAGACAAGATGTTTACATGCAATTTATTCGTGTGGTTAGTGTCAGTTGTACGTGAATAGTTACCATTCATTCAATGCTCTTTAGAGATTATTATATTTAAGTAATTGTAATTATTTATAAGCATATAGCATGGGCATTTTAGACAATACTTGCACCTATACCATATAAGTTTAATGGTTTCCTCGAAATAGCTGCCACACCGTAAAATTGGGTTTTTGACAAAATGGGTAATAAATAGCTGAAGATATTATACTCTTGTTTCTGAAGTTATAAAAAAGGTGTTTTCTTATGTCAGTGATGATAGTGAGAAGTAATATTTCTATTCTTCAAACCTTTCTACTATATACGTCGAGACTAGGGTTGCCACCTTTTTCTGGGACAATTCCGGGACAAATATCTCAAAACTCGTTTTTTTTAGCTCACCGAGGAATTTGAAATCCTCAACTTGCTCAAAATTTCCAGGACAATTTAGCATTCATCCAGATCCATCCGGGACAGCGCTTCCAATTCCGGGATGATCCCGGCCAATCCGAGACAGGTGGCAACCCTAGTCGAGACAAGTATAATTTTAAATGTGTGTTTGTCTGACGTTGAATGTTAAAAAATCTGACTTAACGGGAAGTAAAAAATGTGAAACAGACGTATCCCAATTCTAGGAGGTAAAAAATTGGTAAAACATAATTGAAATATTTCTTTACTTTTTACTTTATAAAAAATACATTTAGTTGGTAATAATACAATTCATTTAGCAGACTAGAAAATAAAAAAGGAAATGGAACATAATACATAAAAAAACATGAATTAGAATCATCAAATTTTGTTTTCAAGACTACATCAGCAAAGTATTTTCGTATATGTAATTATTTCAAGATAATATAATTTCACAGTTAATAAGTAATAAATTTGTACAAAAGAATATTCATAGAAAATACAAAATTCATACACATATATTTACATAAAACTTATAAGATATTTGTAAATGTATAAATTAATAATTAAATTCATAGTGTGGATTTTGTGTTGGGAAACTATGAAAGTAGTAATACATCGGAAAGCAATTAAAATTTTCAATGTCTTACAATTATGTAATACATTGCTATCATAATTTCAATAATAAATCGCTATTTGAAAAAAATGTGGTAATAATATGGACCGTTTAATACATACAGAATTCAATGATTTATTTATACTCCTTATAATGTACAAATTTAAGCAACAGATAAGACGATTTTCATAACTTTCAATAAAACAATTTGAACTCGCACCCCTAGCTATGTAAAATAAGCTTACCTACATTTATAGCTATTTAGGATTTATATTAAACATTTGATAATATAAATAAAATATTATTTAGTTAATATTCTCAAATAGATGAAAATAATAATAACTCTGATACCGGCACAATAAAACTTTTTTGATACTCAACATTATGATTATTAATGATTATAGTAGGTAACGAAAATTTTGTTTTTCTTTTATTTAATTATTTTACTATTTCATATTTCGTGAATAAAAGAGAAATTTGGGATACACTAGTTAACAAAAATGAAATAATTAAGTCTTTTCATTACATAAGTATGTAAATATCACAAGTCGAAAGTTAAGTTTCATCGTTTGCTTTTTTTTTACACTTTTTGTTTTTTAAACAATTCACTAAGTCGAATTTTAAACTGGCCATTCAAGTCTGACCTTTTTAATTCTCATTTCCTCTTCATGTACATGGCTTTCCTGGACACACGGCCGCAGAACAATCCGAAAATGAAAATTATTCCCAGAAATGTGAGCGTTACAACCATAAAATACTTTTTGGAAGGAGAAGTAGCGACTTGGTCGTAGAGATCTTGGAAGTCAACTGGAACTATTATCTGAAATAAAAATTTCATTCTTGTAGGAGAGTTTTACACAAGTAAATGTAAGACGAAACAAAAATAGTAATGGTCTTATAACATAATATATTAATTATGTATAAATAACAATGAATCAATGTATATCAGTTAATAATGCTCACAGGCACTGATTTTCAAAAAGAATGTGGAATTAGTACAAAAAGTGTTTTTTTATAATATGCTTTTCCACTAAGAATTGACAGTGAACTCCTTAAAAATGATTGTTATAGTTGAACTGTCAACTCCTAATAATGTCAGTAGTCAACAGCATTATGTATGCAAAACAGATTTTTTAAAAAGTTATTATCATTCTAATGAATATAGCGAGCAGAGATGTCTAATAAGACAGAAATAAACCCGAAAGAATAAAACGAAATTCTGTTCTTTTCACCCAATGCATTCGATTATCAGCCTAAAAAAGCTTATTGAGAACTGATACAAAAATCATTATGTTTTCCGTGTAGGGATTGTGCATTAGAGATTGACTTTATTAGTGTCCGGAAACTAGAGGTCTGCACGGGCCAAAATTTTACAAAACTACCCGGTCCGAGCCCGAAAAACTCACACCTGAGTCTAATACCGCACTTGTTACCCGAACCCGACCCTGAAACTCTTTATTTTAGCTCACCGAGAAATTTGAAATCCTCGATTTGCTATACTTTTTCCCAGATTATCTCTGAAAGTCCCTTTTTTTTTTTTAGCTCACCGAGAAATTAGAAATCCTCGATTTGCTATACTTTTCCCCAGATAATCTACGGAAGTCCTTTTTTTTTTTTAGTTCACCGAGGAATTTGAAATCCTTGATTTGCTATACTTTTTCCTAGATTATCTCCGAAAGTCCTTTTTTTTTTTTAGCTCACCGAGGAATTTGAAATCCTCGATTTGCTATACTTTTTCCCAGATTATCTCCGAAAGTCCTTTTTTTTTATAGCTCACCGAGGAATTTGAAATCCTCGATTTCCTATATTTTTCCCCAGATTATATCCCAAATTCCAATTGCGCTTACCCGCCCGAGCCCGGCCCACGGGCCAGGTCGGGTAAGAGCCCGTGGGCCAGGCCCGGGCTCGTGCAGACCTCTACCGGAAACTAATAAATTTTAAAATAGCTCTGCATGTATTGTTTGAATAAAATTGCATAGCTATTTCTTAAATGTAATATATCTGCAGACAGAATGAGAATAGATATATATTCCCTATATGTTATTTCACAAGAAATTTTTAAATCTTTGAAGCTGATATTTTTTACATTTATTAAAATGTAAATCTTTATCCATTTACCAAAACGAAAGAATACATATGTACAACTGCACTTTTATAAATTTGTTGACATAATACATACCACTTCTCCTGCTAGCCATGAATAAAAAAATACATTCTGTTAGAAAATGCATTTTTATTTTATGAAATATGAATACTTACAACCGAAGCACTTTTAAACATTTCCATGCGTTTGGTGAGCTGATTTTTGCATTCTTCTTCGAGAATTTTTGTTTCATCAGTAAGTACTATTTGTAGACACTTTATATCTGAAATAAATAAATACATGCATGAGAGATATCCCATATAAGTTAAAACTAAAATATTTTTTTTTATGCTGCAATATTATACACCTAATCCTTTTTTTACGCGATACATTGGTTCCAGAAAGTGATGTGTAAAAAAAACCTCATTTTCATATAATTTGATAAATCGGATCCAAATCCACGTATAAAAAAGTATAAAAAACGTAACGGTGCTGTCCAAAAAATCGCGCAAAAAAAGGATTGGGTGTATACTACTATTTGGTTGATGCAAGATTTTGGAGGTGTTTTTATTTTAATAAATTATTTGTTACTGATGTACATTAGTAAATGTTTTTGATTATGTCTCGAGGATAAGGTATGATCTAAAATGGTTTCTGCATATTTAAAGGAAAAGTTTGCAAGAAAAGAGTCACTTACTATGCAAAAATTACAAATCAACTTCTAAAGCAAAATACTGAAATATATATATTTTTTTTAATGCCGACAATAATCCAAAATAAACTATATGCAAACATTGTTGATGGTTAAGGGTTGGGAGCTTAGTTTACAATACTGAAAGAGACATACGTCTTCCATTGCCTTGGTCTAAATGGTTACACCATTTAAGTAAATCTACAGCACATGCTCTTTGAAGCAAGGGATCGGCTTGGATGTCAGCTCTGGCCTCTCCGATCAATGACGCCACTTCAGTTCTACACTCTTCAGATACAATCCGCCTCCTTAAGAATGCTTGCTTTAGGCACTCTTCAACCTAAAGGAACAATATGAAAAAACTTCATTTAAGACATATATATTGAAAATGGATACGCAGTTTACTAAAACTGTTGATCGTCTGTCCATAAGCGCTTATAAGACAATTGAAGGAATGTTAAGAGCATTAAATTTGTATCATCCACAAGTTTAATGCTCCTCACTTTTGAGTATTAGGGCTGCCATATGTTCTAATACCCTGATTTTTAAAGTCCTCTCTGTTTTGCCGATATAAAATTTATTACAACAAGAGCATTGTAATCTATAAATTCCAGATTTATTTAGGTAATGTATTTTATCTTTATTGTTAACTAATAATTTGCCTAAAGAGCTTTTACAGTAAAAGGCTGGTCTAACACTATCAGCTAGTTGTTTTTTAATTTTAAGACTAGTATTTCCTAAATAAATGATTCTACGCCAATACCTAGTATGATCTATGTCCTTTGACAATGTACCTTGAAATAACATTTTTTCTGCAAGTTTAGTTTGTTTTTTTGATAAAAGATTGTCTATAAGAGACATATCGTATCCATTGTTGATGGCGATTTGTTTGATGATTTTTAATTCGATATTAAAGTTCTTTTCATTCAAAGGAACACTCACAAGTCTATGAATTTCTGAATGAAAAGCGGCTAGTTTATAAGAAAATGGGTGCATTGAATCCTTATGTATCACGGTATCCGAAAACGTAGGCTTCCGAAATATTTTAAATTCGTGAGAACCGTTTTCAATATTAATATTTAGGTCAAGAAAGTTAATATTCTTGCCTCCGACTTCTAACGTGAATTTAATATTTTTATCTAATGAATTTATAAAGTTATGAAAGTTAGTTATTTGTCTATCCGTTCCATTAAACAAGCAAATAATATCGTCTACATATCGGAACCAATAGACTATAGGTTTGGCTTCTGTTTTGTTTCTAAAAATTTTTTTTAAGCTCTTTTTCCAGGAAATTTTAGAAATTAATAGGGCACAGTTACATAGTCTTCCGATTTTGAACGAGATATTAAACCTGCCTGGGTCTCCACTTCTATACCCTATATAAATAATATCATAAATAATATCATAAAACCTTTGCCGACAAACAAATAAATATAATTCTAAAAACCACTCACTACTCAAATCTTTGGGAATTCCCATGAGCTTACCCTTTTTCGCCAGCGATGGCTTTAGACTCAGTGATACATTTATTTAATATATAAACACGAAACATCCATTTACTAAGCGTCAGTTCAAGTTCATCCGTGCGCTTGAACGCCTGAAGATGCCGAAAGGCGAAACCCGGGTCGTTAGTGACAAAATCTGTGGGAGTGTACATAATTTGAATGATTCAAATTTAATATTGAAATTCCACCAAGCACCTTCAGTCGAAATCTTAAATTAAA
>CM062824.1:9783057-9850980 GCA_031772345.1 Himalopsyche anomala | reverse complement strand
AAAGTGAAGTATTTTCAAGGTCTTTTCAACCTGCAAAGAAAAAACATAAAATCTGTTTCGTGTGCCATTCGTATATATTCTGAGCTGGAAGGGTGTTAATAAAATCCTGCATGAAATCGGTATACATTTTATCAAATACTCTTGTTGCTTGCTGGTCTAATTTATTTTATCAACGGTTCAATTCTTTTTTAACCTTCTGCTCAAATTGATATAAATGTCACATGCATACATTTAAATTCTTGGGATCCTAATACTCAAAAGTGAGGAGCATTAAACTTGTGGATGATACAAATTTAATGCTCTAACATTCCTTCAATTGTCTTATAAGCGCTTATGGACAGACGATCAACAGTTTAGTAAACTGCGTATCCATTTTCAATATATATGTCTTAATGAAGTTTTTTCATATTGTTCCTTTAGGTTGAAGAGTGCCTAAAGCAAGCATTCTTAAGGAGGCGGATTGTTATCTGAAGAGTGTAGAACTGAAGTGGCGTCATTGATGGAGAGGCCAGAGCTGCATCCAAGCCGATCCCTTGCTTCAAAGAGCATGTGCTGTAGATTTA
The DNA here is from genome assembly GCA_031772345.1 of Himalopsyche anomala. NCBI lineage: Eukaryota > Metazoa > Arthropoda > Insecta > Trichoptera > Rhyacophilidae > Himalopsyche > Himalopsyche anomala. Next base: position 9,850,417 of record CM062824.1, on the reverse strand, counting down.
CTTAAATGGTGTACCCATTTAGACCAAGGCAATGGAAGACGTATGTCTCTTCAGTATTGTAAACTAAGCTCCCAACCCTTAACCATCAACAATGTTTGCATATTGTTTATTTTGGATTATTGTCGGCATTAAAAAAAATATATATATTTCAGTATTTTGCTTTAGAAGTTGATTTGTAATTTTTGCATAGTAAGTGACTCTTTTCTTGCAAACTTTTCCTTTAAATATGCAGAAACCATTTTAGATCATACCTTATCCTCGAGACATAATCAAAAACATTTACTAATGTACATCAGTAACAAATAATTTATTAAAATAAAAACACCTCCAAAATCTTGCATCAACCTAAACCAAATGTAGTATACACCCAATCTTTTTTTGCGCGATTTTTTGGACAGCACCGTTACGTTTTTATACTTTTTTATACGTGGATTTGGAACCGATTTATCAAATTATATGAAAATGAGGTTTTTTTTACGTGCCACTTTCTGAACCTATGTATCGCGTAAAAAAAGGATTAGGTGTATAATATTGCAGCATAAAAAAAAATATTTTAGTTTTAACTTATATGGGATATCTCTCATGCATGTATTTATTTATTTCAGATTAAAGTGTCTACAAATAGTACTTACTGATGAAACAAAAATTCTCGAAGAAGAATGCAAAAATCAGCTCACCAAACGCATGGAAATGTTTAAAAGTGCTTCGGTTGTAAGTATTCATATTTCATAAAATAAAAATGCATTTTTACAGAATGTATTTTTTTATTCATGGCTAGCAGGAGAAGTGGTATGTATTATGTCAACAAATTTTATAAAAGTGCAGTTGTACATATGTATTCTTTCGTTTTGGTAAATGGATAAAGATTTACATTTTAATAAATGTAAAAAATATCAGCTTCAACGATTTAAAAATTTCTTGTGAAATAACATATAGGGAATATATATCTATTCTCATTCTGTCTGCAGATATATTATCATTTACGAAATAGCTATGCAATTTTATTCAAACAATACATGCAGAGCTATTTAAAATTTATTAGTTTCCAGTAGAGTCTGCACGAGCCCGTGGCCTGGCCACGGGCTCGTGCAGACCTCTACCGGAAACTAATAAATTTTAAAATAGCTCTGCATGTATTGTTTGAATAAAATTGCATAGCTATTTCTTAAATGTAATATATCTGCAGACAGAATGAGAATAGATATATATTCCCTATATGTTATTTCACAAGAAATTTTTAAATCTTTGAAGCTGATATTTTTTACATTTATTAAAATGTAAATCTTTATCCATTTACCAAAACGAAAGAATACATATGTACAACTGCACTTTTATAAATTTGTTGACATAATACATACCACTTCTCCTGCTAGCCATGAATAAAAAAATACATTCTGTTAGAAAATGCATTTTTATTTTATGAAATATGAATACTTACAACCGAAGCACTTTTAAACATTTCCATGCGTTTGGTGAGCTGATTTTTGCATTCTTCTTCGAGAATTTTTGTTTCATCAGTAAGTACTATTTGTAGACACTTTATATCTGAAATAAATAAATACATGCATGAGAGATATCCCATATAAGTTAAAACTAAAATATTTTTTTTTATGCTGCAATATTATACACCTAATCCTTTTTTTACGCGATACATTGGTTCCAGAAAGTGATGTGTAAAAAAAACCTCATTTTCATATAATTTGATAAATCGGATCCAAATCCACGTATAAAAAAGTATAAAAAACGTAACGGTGCTGTCCAAAAAATCGCGCAAAAAAAGGATTGGGTGTATACTACTATTTGGTTTTAGGTTGATGCAAGATTTTGGAGGTGTTTTTATTTTAATAAATTATTTGTTACTGATGTACATTAGTAAATGTTTTTGATTATGTCTCGAGGATAAGGTATGATCTAAAATGGTTTCTGCATATTTAAAGGAAAAGTTTGCAAGAAAAGAGTCACTTACTATGCAAAAATTACAAATCAACTTCTAAAGCAAAATACTGAAATATATATATTTTTTTTAATGCCGACAATAATCCAAAATAAACTATATGCAAACATTGTTGATGGTTAAGGGTTGGGAGCTTAGTTTACAATACTGAAAGAGACATACGTCTTCCATTGCCTTGGTCTAAATGGTTACACCATTTAAGTAAATCTACAGCACATGCTCTTTGAAGCAAGGGATCGGCTTGGATGTCAGCTCTGGCCTCTCCGATCAATGACGCCACTTCAGTTCTACACTCTTCAGATACAATCCGCCTCCTTAAGAATGCTTGCTTTAGGCACTCTTCAACCTAAAGGAACAATATGAAAAAACTTCATTTAAGACATATATATTGAAAATGGATACGCAGTTTACTAAAACTGTTGATCGTCTGTCCATAAGCGCTTATAAGACAATTGAAGGAATGTTAAGAGCATTAAATTTGTATCATCCACAAGTTTAATGCTCCTCACTTTTGAGTATTAGGATCACAAGAATTTAAATGTATGCATGTGTCATTTTATCAATTTGATCAGAAAGGTTAAAAGAATTGAACCGTTGATAAAATAAATTAGACCAAGCAAACAAGAGTATTTGATAAAATGTATACCGATTTCATGCAGTATTTTATTAACCCTTCAAGCTCAGATAATGTGCACAAGAAACAGATTTTATGTTTTTTCTTGCAGGTTGAAAAGACCTTGAAAATACTTCACTTTTTTGTCTCCTGTTTATCATTTCATTTGTAATCCACATGTCTGCCTGCGCAGGGCAAGGAGCTATACCGCTATCTATTAGTCTTTTGATGTAACCTTATATAACCATGCTTGCAAGTCACCTCTTAACTTACATTATAGTTCATGCAAATATTTTTTCTCTACCCTAATATCATAATATGCTTGTTAACAACGAACTTTAAACTGAATTTTGGAAAATAAAACTATAAAATTTTTCTAACCAGTGTAAAAATCACGTCTCCATCTCTTTTTAAAGTTACCAAGTAGGCTGCCTGAGTGATATTTTTAAAAAGAAAAATACTTGAGAATCACTAAGAATATTTTTTTTATCGAAAAAAAGCTCTCATCTCTGGAGGGTTAATTGAATATAAAGATATTATAAAACTAAATCTAAATGTTACTATCAACTGAACCGCTGTCTCCATAAAAAAAATAAGTTACATCCCTGGGACTGAAACACAATTTCAGGTTGCCGAGCCTGAAGGGATAAAAATATTAGGAATTACGAAATTAGGTATGCTGAACATACATCCGTTTTACTATACTATACATAATAAACTTAACCAACCTCTCCGTCCGCAGTAGTGTCTGAATTATCAGACGGTTTACAGATGGTTTCAATTTCAGCGCGACACATAGTGCTAAGGAGAGGATCCAGATGATAGTTGAGGGCTTGTTCTCTCAAGACGGATGCCATCTGATGTTCGCAGCTTGAGCTCAACTTTGCTTCGCGGAATTTATTTTTGAGACATCTGATTACTTTTCCTTGAAGTTCTTTATCTTGCGGTTCGCTAGCTGAATAATTTTTTTTTTCTTAATTTAACAAAATAATAAAAATAAAATATCACAGCAAGTCGAATGACAAAGGTTCTATAGTGTATGCTCATCTCTATTTTCTACTGGAAAATTATTGATCATAAGCTTTTCAAATTCTTGTAAAAATCTCCTAATAACCAGGGCTTCGAACCGGAACTGAATCGAAAACCATAAACCGTTATGTTTGTCAGAACGAAAACCGGAACCAAACCCAAAAAAATATATCGGTTTTTTTCAGTTCAGCGCGTGTTCAAACAAGCGCGTTGACATGTTGTTACTCTTCAAATCATTTGTCATTCGATTGTCGTAGGCGTGACACGTATTGGGTTTTGTCCTTGGACTCACTCACCACCCACCACCATCGATTACTTCTTGTTCAGGTATATTATTATTTAAATCGTATGAATTTCTTCAGAAACTGTACGGTAGGGGCTAAAAATGGCACCGCGCTAACAGATAAGTACCAAAACGAATCACTCGGAGCTGAACCGACAACCGGAAAAACCGTTATTTTTGTCGGAACGAAAACCGAAAAATAACAATTTGAAACCCTGCTAATAACTAAAAAAAATCGAATTTAATAGGTAGGGGAGGTTTTCGATTTTTGTTTAGAATTTTTTTGTTGATTTTATCAGTGACCTCATTCTGTGTATTCACAACGTAATTGAGGTGGACTTGTCAACTAATTAAAGTTGTGTATATCAATGTCTAGATTTGGTGAAAAATACGCTAGCATTTAATTTCATGAATAAGTTTTAATGAGATCTAATTCAATATTAATGTCGCTAATAAATCATCAAAAAATAATGATGCTGTTGCACAGTAGATCAACCAAAGCGCTTATGCTATAAAAAAAATTGTATGGCTCAGTGGAAAATATATTATAAATATTTGTTATCGCTTTGACCCAATTATATAATAAATAATTTTATAAAGAGACATGTCTCACAATGAATGAATATTTTAATATCACTAAGATATTTCGTGTTTGGTGTCTACTGCGTTGTGGAAATCAAACATGAATACATTAGTTACAAATATAATAAATTTGATATAATCTCTACTACAATGAGTGTGAAAATGACTTTCAAAAAATTATCCTTGCTCGTCTAGTTTAGAGCTCAGATTACATAAGTATTTATTATATTTAACAAAATACTAAGTTAGCAGAAGGCTCTATCTAATCTACATGCAATTCAAAGTAGCATTTAATTGTTATTTTCGATATTTTACCATTAAACTGATAATATATATCTTAGAAAATTGGCATAGTGTCAATGCCAGATAATACATATCTAATTTCTGTTTTCATCAAAAATGATGGTACACTTTTTCATTGAAACTTTGAAAAATGTTTCTTCCATGTAATATACAAGTCAAGCAGGTTTTAAGTGTAAGCCACTTCTCATTCAGAGTACGGTAACATTAAGAACCTATGATGTTATTTGTTAACCAAATTTTAATTTGTATCATAATGAATCTAAGAAATGTTAACAATTGAGAGTTTTAGTCTTAAGAATGAAAATATGATATGGATGAGAAAACTTTTATTAGCTTTTTAATTGCTTAACCCTTGTAGCACGAATACCTTTTTTTTAGAAAAGATTTTAGATAGTGGCTTATTCATATTATCCAATGAATAGCAGAATGAACCATACTGGTAAATTGCGTTTTAAGCCGATAATTGTTCAACATCGCCTAAGGCCCCAGTTACAAAAATTTTTGAGTGCTATCTCATTCGCCTGATCTGTTTTAGGGCCCTGGCATTTTAGTGTTTTGACTTGTAATCGTTTGTTTCACGTGGACCCGGTTATGAAACGCTTATCTAGAGAACTGAAAGTAGTCGGACAATTTTATTATAGTATTAGGATAGGCAATGACAATATATAAACCAATACATGGAATGTAAGTATTATAATATTAATGAATTAATAGTGAATTACAAATTTAGTCTCTATTCAGAATAATATTAAGCCGTTAGTATAAAACATATTCTTATCTATAAAAGATAAGAAAAAAATTGTGTTTATTTATTTTTTATTTGGAAGATATTGCATTATCACATTTGAAATAATATAAGGTGTGTTATAAATCAAACCATGAAGTAATTTGGCTTATAGTTTTTCTCAACTTAAATTGAAATGATACTTTTAATATATAATAGATTGATTCCAATAATTTTAAATGACAATTAGTTTCGGAAAATCTAGTAAAATATTGGTGTTTGAACTGGATTTCAATGGTTTTGCATTTTTGCAAAAGCAAATAATAATGTGCAATTTATCAATGGGTTCAATAAAGTATTTTTAAAATTTACATTTTAATATGAGATCCTTTATCGATTTTATGGACTACCCCTGGTAAAAATTAGTATGGATATTCAGGATTATACTTTACAAGAACGTTTGATTTTGGAATGATTAAAATAGTGCTGTGGAGTCGAGTGTTTTCTCCAGAGTCGGAGTCGGAAAAATCGGAGAAAAAACATAATCTAAGATATTAAAAAAAATATTAGTCCATTCATCATATTGATTGGTAAAATGTATTAGAATTATTCTAGTGACTAGAATGATCTGATGGTATACATATCGACTGTGGAAAGGAAAAAGAACGTAGCCCACACATATAAAATTTTACAGGAGGCGCAAAAACCGTGTTTTGATGATTTTGGGCCATATGCAAATTATGAATTATACACAACCTTGAAGTGCATGGAGACTTATAAACTGGTGTTCAATTGACAAAATCTAATATTAATTAAAGAAATTGTCTAGGGGAAACCTTCATTTCAGTCTTTTTTCTTGGTTTTAATTTTTTACAAGGTCATCTTTTTCAAACTTAAAAGCTAAATTTAGATGCTAATTCGGCATTTGCAGCTTGCATCCTTTTGATAGAACGTGTATCAAGTTTGATACATTGTGATTATTGAAAAAAAACCTGTTTTAAAAAAACTTTTCCTTTCCACAGTCGATATATGTAAGTTAAACGGATATAATTAAAAAAAAAAAAATGTTTTTAATTTAAAGTCAGACGGAATCGTTTTTTTTTTACCTGACTCGATATCTACTTACTTATGCTAGCTTAAAATATGATATCTTCTTACCTATAATGCTTGAACAAAACTTTTTGATGTCTGGTTTACAGGAAGATTGCAACATGGGATTAAAGCGATAATCTGAATTCTGATCAATCATTCTATGTACCACAACCAATTTGCACTTTTCATCAAACGTTGCCTCTTCTTTGTGAATCTGTAACAATCACAGCGTTATTTCGTCAGTGAATAAATAAACATAAATATGATACCTCGGAAGAGGCAATTGTCACTTAAAGTAGATTGGATAGCTAATGCATTACAAAAAAAAAAACTATTTTGAGAAAGATAAAATATTATTAGCATTAAGTAGTTGTCTTCTGCATTTCTAAAAATATTATAAAAGCAAAAATTGCTGTTCGTAGATAGGCAAGAGTGGCCAAAATTTGTTAAGATTTGAAAATCATTTTTATTTTATACAATATTATTTAATGCCTTTAATATCAAAATTTCTTATCTCAAACAACTTTACATTAGAGATAATGTGAACCAAATGAGAATGACCAATTTAAAGCGATATCAAACTAAAATTATTAGAACTTAATTGATCATTTATAATTACACACAGCAAAATAGAGTAAATTACCTTGAGGCATTCCAAAACTTTAGCTGAATTAGTGTCGTGACAGAATAATGTTATCATGGAACTGCAAGTGGTTATAAGATTATAATCTACAGAATTATCGTTAAGCTCTTGTTTCTTGACTGTAAAAAGAGCATGTTGGCAAGAAGAGCTGAGTTTACCGCGGGTATTCTGTAAGCATTCCAGGGCTTGAGACCCCCCGTGCTCTATATTAGGGCAGAATTTTTTAAGATCGTCTTTACATGCGGATGACAGTTTAGGATCATAGTCAATATTTTCTTTCTGTTGAAACAACTGCGTTCTCAGTTGTTGTCGACAATCTTTCGGGATACTATGTCTATTACCGTCGATAGTATCATTTCGAACAGTTTCGCTCAGGCAAGTTATCACTTCGCTTTTGGTTTTAGCTTGTGGACAAAACCGCATTACATAGGAGCGGCAAGCTTCCTTAAACTTATAAGTGAAATGATAATTTTTTAAGGATATTATTTGAAAGTGTTCTATGGACGCGCGGCACTTTACATCAGATCTGACACTAGGTTCATTTTTGTGAGAGATCAGGCATTCCATGACGTCGCCTTCATCTCTACCGTTTCTAAATATGGACGGGCAAAACTTTTCCATAACATTTCGACAGTTCTTCATGATGACCGGATTGAGTTCCACGTGTCCCGCTTGAGCTTCGGTAAAGTTGGTAACTGCAATGCGACATTTTTCTACGAGTGAGTCGAGATTGGTCTGCAAGCATGTCATCTCTTCTCCTTTTGCTGTCCTATCAAAACAGAACATGGCGAGATCGTCAATACAAATTTCTTCGATCTCCGGTTGCAGGTCAACACTGATCGCACGCTGTCTCATAACTCTACGTATTTCTTGGAGGCACAACGGCGCCAGTTGCATGTTACGCTGGGGTTGGAAAGCATATCTATACAAGCATGGCAATACGAGTGGACCTCGTTCGGGATCCATTTGTCCGTTCTCGTCTGTCCAGCCGCGCTTGGCATGACAAAATCTGACAGCGTCTTCTTTACATGACTTGTATAATTGAGGATCGAGCTTGAAATCTCTCGTGACAAAATATTGAATTTGAACGACGGCTGTTTCGCATTCTTCCGTCATGAACGCCGTCCCAAGTTTTTCTATAAGGCATGACATTACTCTACCCTCTCCTCCGACGAGCTCTTTGCAGGACGTGTCAACAACAGATTTACACGCTTGTCTCAAAACCGGATCAACTCTCCAGTCTTCTCCGACATCAGTCTGTTTGACCAGAGTTTCGAGGGCTCGCTGACAAATTGGCTCAACCCGCATTTCTTTCTTTTTTTTTGGTCGCGCATGCTCCATCAGACAGTGAATTGTTTTACCTCCGATTTCAACAGGAGAGCAAAACTTGTTGATGGCGTCGGCGCAATCGTGCATTATTTCTGGAGAAAGATGGTAATCTTCCATTAACATTTTTCTATGATCGATCATCTCCGCTTGGCACTCTGACGATATTTTGCTGTTATTCTTCATGACAGATTCTAAGCAAACTAAAATTTGCGCCAATCTAATGTCTTTGTCTTCAGACACACCTCTGCGGCAGTGATTGTACCGAATATCATCTTTGCAGGCTCTCGAAAGGCCTCGGCTCACTCTGTAATCTTGAGCAATGAGTTTTTGTCGGCGTGAGATTTGCTCTTGGCATTGCTTAGACATTGCTAGAAATAAACATGAAATAATATAAGATATTGAAGGAATAAAAAAAATGAATATAAAAGACATGATTTAATTGTATTGACCTACCTGGATTAGATTTATGTAACATTAAACATTTATATATTACACCAGCACCAGACGAGAGGTCGGGGCAGAATCTCAATTGATCGGTAGCACATGACATATATAATTGCCTGTCATATTTAACATTGTCAGACTGCATTTCCGACAAATGGAGTATTTCTTGTTTGCATTTTGGATTCAGCTTTTCAATGTAACTTTGTAGGCACGCCAAAGTTTCGCCTTGAGATATTGCATTTTTGTCATTGCTCAACCTACCGCAAGAATGAGTCTCGACATCTTGTTGACAATTCTTCACAAATGAAGATATAAGCCTGAAATCACTAAATGCGACCCATTCTAGTTTTTGAACAAACGCTCTGCACGCAGAGTTGATCACTTTGTTTCTGTTGTCAATCAAGCATGATAGCAGGGCTCCCGATTCGGCAGTCACTGAGCATCCGAGATTGGATAAATCTTTGGCACAGAAAGGTTTAGCAATTTCTTGGAGATTCATATTATCCATGAGCGTAGAAATGTAAGACCATACGACATGTTGGCACTGTTCGCTTATTTTGGCCATCTGATTGGCGTTTAAATTTTGTATACAGCCTAGGACCGTCAGATCCGTGGTCGAATCGTGGACGTATCCGCATACGTCTCTCACTTGCAGACATTCTGGATTGTCAATTATTTTTCCAAAAAATGACGTCGAGTCACGTTTCGTGCGGAAAGTATCCATATACCATGATAGGGCCTGAGGAGACTTTTCATTTGGCGAACCGGTATTTTTTAAGATTGCGGAACAATTACCGATTAGAAGTGTGAAAATAGAGAGAAGTAATAAACTACATTGAAAATATGACCGTAGATTGCACATAGCGAAATTAAAGCAATTTATCGCTTATAAAACCATTGATAAGGAATGACTTCGGTGCTTCCTTGAAAAGTGCACCCTGTTGATGAACGTCACTTGCGGTAAATAAGAAACAAGGAAAAAACTACTGATGTGAGCAGTTGCCAGTATTAATAAATGCAGTCTAAAGAATTTAATCTATTATCTGGTATTATAATAAACGAATTATTATTTCAATATAGCATTAACTTGTCTTTGATATAACTTATTGGTCAAAACATCATAAAAATATTAACTGCTTGTTCTATATTTTTATTGGCCTCGCAAATCAGGATATAAAATTAACTATGGTAACTCTACTTAAAAATTTCCCGCCAATTGCAAACAGATTTGACAACTGTTGTGCGTTAATACTTTGTGTTTCGGAACTTTGATTTTTTATTTATTTGTAATATGGTCTTCATTGTCTAAAAGTTACCATGAATTTTACCGTAAAACGAAAAGTCGCGAAGACAGTTCATACTGGGAGCCTTGTAGAACTGTACCCTCACGACCTTCAGTTGTATAGAATACCTCCTATACATCCTATTAATCTACAAGAGTTTGAGGGGCTGGCTGTCGAGAGGCTGAAAGTTTTTCGTATTTTGGCTACCGTTACGACACTGAAAGGTTTCAAAATATATTCACATGAATGGATAAATGCCGTCATAGAACAACTGAAGAAAGAAGGATTGAAGTCCTACGCACGATCTTGTCACTTATCTGGTTTTACCACAACGGATGCCGATCTGCAAGCTAGGAGAAACGACCACATATCTCATTTTATACTACGCCTGGCGTACTGCAGATCCGAAGAATTACGCAAGTGGTTCACCCAACGAGAAATAGAATTATTCAAAATGAGATTTCAGTCACTTACCGCCGAAGGGGTTACGAATTTTTTTAAAGTCAACAATCTACAGTACGTTCCCATAACCCATGACGAAAAGTTTAGCGTGGTCGAACACTTGTACGAGTCGACTTCGGGATGCTCACACGGCGAAATTGAAAGTCTCAATTTCTACAAAGTTAAATTCAGTGATGTATTTGATTTGGTAAGAATTAGGAAAGTGTTTTTAAAGGATGGTTGTGCGTACATACCCAGCACAGAATTTGTATCGGTATTATCATCCCAATTCCGATCGCACATTAATCAATCGCTTGCAGTAGCGAACAGAAAACTGCCAGAAATCGAACACGACGAAAGAATTGTTTCTCTTTTGAAGGGGCTTCACAATTCTTATACCGGTGCGGATTACAACACTTCTTCAAAAACTGGACTACCTATCGAAAACTTGGATGCGTTATCTGGTAAATCGTACCCTCTCTGTATGCGACAATTGCACGATCATTTAAGAAGCACTCATCATATGAAACACGGTGGCAGGATCCAGTACGGCTTATTCCTGAAAGCTGCTGGAGTTTCCTTGGAGGATTCAATGCGTTTTTGGAGGGAGGAATTCACCAAAATCATGGATTTGGAGAAGTTTGAAAAGAGCTACTCTTATAATGTCCGCTATAATTACGGCAAGGAAGGCAGCAAGAAAAACTATTCACCTTATAGCTGTATGAAAATTATTCAAGGCTCCATAGGACCGGGAGACATGCACGGTTGTCCTTTCAGACATTCAGATGCATCTATACTGAAGAATAAGCTACTTGGATATGCAATCAATCCTTCAGGTATATGATAGGAAGTCATAAATTACTTAATATCTAATTGCAGTTCATGTTCGTAAATTTCTTATTATTCAATTCATTGAACACATAATTACTTTAGATACTAAACATACCCATCGCATATTTAGTAATATAGTAATATTACTAAATATGCGATGTATATATTGTTGGCATAAACTAGTATACTTCTTGTTGGTGGATGGTTTTACCATGCTCGGCGGCCAACTCTCTGGTTTTATTTAATTTTGTTCTCGTGTGGCTGTCAAATGTAAAACGCTTCCTACTCTTTTGAAATGCTACTGGCTTAGATCATATTCCGATTTATACTAAATAAAATTGTCACGGTCAACTCAAAACATCATTGTTTGCATCATAAGAATAGAGCATCTTTGTAAAACTTGATGATGAAACGACAACACTTCAAATAATATACATAATCGTTTTGTATCTTTACATATTAAAGAAATATTAGTAATTTTTATTAGCTTATATTGATTAATTCAATGTATTGAATAATTGTGTGATTTATGGCGATCTAGTACACATTTTTCCAAACTGTTAAAATGCAAATTTTTATTGTAAATTCTCAGGCTTTGGAGTTGATATTTGATATAAAAGTAAGCGCCTATTATAAGATGATAGTTGAGGTGTGAAAAATTGCTGCAAAAAATAAAAAACTTGAATATGACATTGATGTTTAAATTTGGTTTAAATTATGCCTCACATTTGTTGACCTAGTCTGCTCAGCTTTCTGGTTTTCCACGCTGATTAAATTGTAGCAATATAATAGTTACTTTTTTTCTGTTTCAGATATATCTTCAATTGTTGATTTGGTGAAGAAAGGTCATTATCAAATTGCTTGCAGCAAGTACTTTGATGTCTCTCATAACGTTCAAATGGAGTTGGGCATTAATCATCCAAATCAATATTTAGAAGAGAGTCAAAATGTCCTCTCCGGTATCGCTATCCCTAATGTAGAAAACATCAAGAAAGAACGAGGATACACGTATTTAAACTCCCAAAATGACAGCATCAAGAAAGATCCAGATAACAAATGGGATGGCAGTTTTGAAAATCAGGATATAGAGATGGAAATTACAAATGCAGAATTAGATATCAGTTAACTAATCTCATAAAATAATATCGACTATGTGTTAAAATCGGTTTTATGATAAGCATGCACAAGGCAAATTCACACATGACAAATAGGCATATTGAAGATTGCGCAAAAAATTAAATTAGTACATTATTTTATAAAAGTAAGATATAACCTATTTGTATTGTAAAAAAAAATAATCTACCAGGAATGACATAAAAAAACATCACTAGGCCGTGTATAATACTAGACACATTAAATATATTTCTATTATTCTATGTGTAATGTCATGTGCACATTTTTTTCGTATGGATATTGTCTGGTCACCTTAAAATCAAATATTATAATTAAAAATGCTTATTTTAAATTTTAATTGTGCTGTATCCTAATTTTAACCTTAAATCATTTGTGTGTTTAATAATATTGTAAATAAAATATACTTGTCTAAATATTTCGTATTAATGCAGCATCTGTGTTAATGTAATCACAAATGTTCTGATTTACAAAAATCAAACTTTTCTTGTTGCTGTCAACGGAGTCAATCTTGATTCCCAGTCCTAGTATACACTGCGTTTTGATTAAAGATATCGGTATTTGAATATTTAATCTAAAATACTGTCATTAAAAAATATATCATGACTATGTGATTTTCATAAATATCTTACGGTTTCTTTATTCAAACATTCAATAAATCTGGAATTTATCGATATTGATACAACTCTTAGCAGATTTAACCCTTTGATGAGTATCAACAGGGCTTCCAAACCGTTTAAAACCGATACCCGTTAACCGTTTTTTCGTGTGTTTTTCATAAACGAAAACCCGGTTTTATTTTTGGGCGGTAACCGGGTTAATTAAAAAATCTTTTCCTGCTTTGAACACCACGAGCTTTATTAACTATTCCAATGTAAGTATAAATATATAAAAATGTTGGTATATATAATAGATTATCAGTAGTACAATCTAATAAAGTAATATACTGTTCAATTGTCTAATTTCTGTGACATAATAATACAATATAATCGAATTCATGGACAACTATACGCTTTCAATTTTAACATCTGTAATACGAAAGGATTCTAAAAAATCAATGATAATAAAACAAGATAACCTTAATAACAAAAATACGTAATCATTATATCGTATTAAATGAAAAAAAATCCGAGCCGAAACATGTACTGATACAAAGCAAATTAAATATAAGTAAATCAAAAATTTAAATGTACATTTTTTTCACGTATTCATTGATCTTATTAGTCCGGATATTTATAATTATTAACAATATAATATTGGATATGGAACTATGAATAATGTATCATATATACGATTGCTATTAACCAAAAAGTAGTAGTACCTGAACATAAAAAAAAGATGGCAATTGTATCCACTTTTTTTGCAGCATTCAAACATAACAAGGTTAATTTGCTAAGCCCATGTTTTATTATATCTTTCAAGTATAAAAACAATTCAATTTTTAAACTTTTTATTTTTATTTTCTAACATTCGGTGCCATAACTCACGGCTACTATTAAAGGGGTCGTGTGTCTTCCAATATGCACATGAGCAAACATAATAATAATAAAGACGAGCAAAAAGTTTTTTGTAATGTTATACAGTTTTAACACTAGCTGAATATGCGTTACAATTCTTTAAACAATTATTTAAAAATGTGACAATGTTAGGCATACAATCGTAAGGACACACATGCATGTTTGCGTATAGTGAAAATCAGTAGTTACTGACAAAATTACTAAATATTAATAATAGATATCTATATTATAGGTTTGTAAAATAAGTCGCTATAGTGGATTGTTATGTTTACACTGGTAACAAAGGAACTTGATTTTGATTTAGTTGAAAATATCACAAAATTGCATATTTTTAATTATAATTCAAATATCGCTATCACAAACCATCGAGCATGTTAATAATTTTATTTTAGTTTCAAAAATAAAATATTGCAAGCCAAACTAAAGTTCTATGGGAATCTACACCTACACAATAAGTAAAAATGATCTAACCGAAATTTCATTTAAATACTAATCCAGTATAATAAGGTATAATTAATATACAATATGTCCTACACTAGTTATTCCATAAAAAATGTTTTTATATATTAGTTATAATTTCCCACATTATGAAAGTAATCTCACTGATTTCTAAAAAGATTAAATGTGCAAATTAGTATAAAGGAGCGTTTTATTAATTACAAAAAAGCTAAACACCATAAAATCATTATTTGATGACACTTAAATAACATTTTTAAATAAATAACATCTTTAATATACAAATATATTTTTTAACCATGCCCACTCCCAATGTGGATCATATGGACTCCTGGTGGAGTTTATCTCAAGTGTTTTCACGATAACTGTTTGTTACTCAGCTGCTCAACATCTCTTTTTTCTAAAGATAGTAAAAATCGAAGGGTAAGGCTAGATTAGGACAAGTGACTAGCTAATCGCTCTCGTTACGCTTCGTGCAAGAATTCAAAACATCACAAACTTCACAAACATCCTGGCCTCAAACAGAAAATCATAAATCGATTGATACATTTAAAAAATATATATAAAATTGTTTGTGCTGGGATTTGAACCCGTGACCTTCTTAAACAAAAACAGCGATATTTTTATCTACTTTCTAATTTTATGCACTTATTGACTGTTTTTTAAGTAATCAAAATACTTTTTTTTGAAACATTGGTTAGTGTGGTACTAAAATTGGTTTTTTGAAAATAAATCCGGTTTAAACCGGTTACCCGGTTTATTTATTTGAAAAAAACCGAAAACCGGTTAGTTTAAATCTCCGGTTAATTGGAAGCCCTAGTATCAACGTACCCGTACGTTGGAGTAGCTTGTGATCTATTATCTATTGCCATTCTCATATTTTTTATTGAATTTATGTTATTTCTTCAGATATGGATACTAGACACATCCACCATTGACTTTTGGCCACCACATTATTTTTATTTTGTATAGCAAATGAAGGAAATGTATTTAAAAAACGTGTGACATTTGTAAAAAAATCGGTAGCCGTATAATATGGAGCGTTAAATTCTATTTGGAATCGATTCCTTTCTGGAATCGACGTCTATAAAGCGGCACATGTAGTCAGATGAGACCAAAAACGATCTTGACCCAAAAGCGAAGTAATTGCTTCTAGAAAAATATTCAAAAGTAATAATAAACTAGTTTACTTTACATTTTTAACTATGAGTTTTATAATTTCAAAAAAATATTTACTTCTTGAAATAATAACTAATATTCTTCCCAGATTGGTCCGTATCAAAAAAAAGGTTATATTTTTGTGTGTTGGCAATACTACAAATAATCAAAATATAAGAAAAAACCTAATTTAATAAAAATTAACTCACCACTAAAGGGTTAAAATATTTTAAGTCCTCACAAACAGTTTTGTAAAAATATGTGATGGATTATATATTATACATACATTCCAATTTTGATTTTGGCTAATTTTCAATACAGACATTTTCAAAGCTGTTTTTTTTTTATTGAAAAAACAATGAATACTGGTATTGCTCTCCTAAGTTATACAAATCTTTTTACATTTTCCCTACAATTTGATAATAATAACAGGTTGCAATTTAGAAGAAAACCCTTTTTTATTTAAGGGTACTGATTCTTTTCCTTGCTGCTGAACACAATTACTTAAAAATGAATTACCTTTTTTCTAATTTCATCACCTCAACTTTTATTAACATGCCAGTATAAGTACATCACCCTGTAGGCAAGTCCTCGAGTCTCTTGGAAATACGTCCTATTCAGTTGTGGTGTCTACAATTTATAGTTTTATAGAATTGTGTTAATTGATTAAATTGCCATTTACTTGGTAGAACTCCATTGTAATAAGGTAAAAAGTATCAATGTATTTAGTTCTACAAATTTTTATAAGACGACTTTATAGCTATTTCGGCGTGCGCCATCGTCAGAACTATGTTTAAACTTGAATACACTCAGCAATTGTGTTCAACCCCTCAGGCACGGATGCCTACAATAGATTTTGAATAGGGGCTGATTCGATAAATGAATTCCTTAAATGCGGTTAATAGATAGTAATATATTATGATTAATGCCTATCTTGATATTATACTGACTATTTTCAGTTTTCTATATTTTTTTTTCTTAAGGTTATATATTTAGATTAAATCTACTTTTTTTAATGTGGACTTGTTACATTTTCATACATACGGTAGCAATCCTTCCCTGGAGGAAATTCTTCTCTGGCTGGAAGCTCTTGATTATAGAGCGATGGAGATGGTATGCATTTTCTAGTTATGCCACTGATCGTGCCATACATAAGTTTCTTTTTTATAAAATCATGTTGGTTGTCGTGTTGAATTCTCTCATAAGCAAGTTTTCTCGCTATCGTGGCGCTGGATGATCTAGATGGGACCTGGCTTGATGTTGCCTTGGTTTTTTTGGATTACGATTTTTCAAAATTTTGATCAAAACTAAGAAAAAAATATGGACGAAATATTTAATTACTAAGTGATAAAATGCAAAGCGCGCCAAAATCCAACACATAGACAGTCGCCCGGCTATGCGTGTATAGCCTGGCACGTGTTGAATACATAGAGGCTACCAAACATTTGACTGTATGCACCGCACAGACGCCCATCTCGTAGCAACGGCAATGGAACATGGCCGTTCAATTGGGGGTTTTGAGGCAAATATTTCAAGCCATCATGTAATTGGGGTTTCCACTGTATATTTTATCTCTGCACATTTGGAGCGTGTTTTGTCGATAACGAAACACATTTGGTCGGATAACCGAAGCCCTACGCTGGAGTCTTCTAACGTACGAGCATTACTGTACTGTAAATTAAACATTGGCATAACACACGACTTTATTAAAAAATTAATTAAGTATAAACAAATAAAATAATTTTAACTTCTGCTCTAACTTAAAGATTTATTAGATACTTTTAATAAACAGTATTTTGTTTGATTTTTCCCTAACTCCTGCTGTCGCAGCTTAATGCTTCATGACTATGGTAAGCCTTGCAATTATAAATGGACATCAATCCAGTGCATGTTTGTGGTGAGCATGAAGGGTTAAAAGCATTGACAATCCTTCCTGCTCAACTGTTACTAAAAATGGGACATACGAGACCCACTGAATAAGTACTTGCAATTTCCTAGCTTTTTTCAACAAAGTCTTCACTTATCCTCTCTGAAAGATCGAAAGAGAAAGAGAGGTCGAGAAACGGAATAAAAACCTGCTCTCATGATAAAAAGACTTTTTGACAATGCTCACAATGAGTGTTTGCTAAAAATTAAAGCAATAGCATGATTTCATAATATATTATGTATTTTATCAAAAAAATGTACATATTAAATATTTTTTAAATACATTTATTATTAACCTATTATTTTTTGTCTATATAGTTTTTCTTTACATCGTTAACCATCAGATTAACCAAAGCGTCGAGGTCATATTTGTGGTTCCAGCCCCAATCCTTCCGGGCTTCACTATCATCGAATACCTCAGGCCACGAGTCCGCTGAAAGTGAAGTAAGGGTTAATTAATATACCACAGAAAAAAATCAATTAGGCCTTAATATTTAGGGAGAAACTCTTTTTAATGTAACACTGCATCTGCACCTGAACTTGCCATGTCTTTTTCTTCTAGAAAAATTAACGAGTCATTGTGGGTTTCTAATCGTTGAAATAAATGCAAAGATTTGTTTAAAATAATGTAGTATGTATCTCAAATAAAGTTTTTAACCAAGTCCGATCTCGATTCTGAGCACACGAAGTATCTTCAATTTTGACAGCAGATATTTGAGCAAGGATGACTTATTTTCAGCGGCGTATCCACCTCATAGCAGAGTCATGCAATGCATGAAGTCCCAACGAAATGGGGGGGAATGCGTGACATTTGCATGAGGGCCCCAAACTTCTAGCTACGCCACTGCTAAGTTTGCATAAGTCCATTCATACTACATTTTTTATGGCTCGTATTTAAACGGTCAGAATTTTAATTCAGTTTCGGTCAGAATTTTTAATACATCGGTCAGAATTTATATTACACTGGTCAGAATTTATATTAAATGGTCATAATGTATCGGTCAGAATTACAGAGGGCAGAATAAATAATTTATGGTCAGAATTTATATTAAGTGGTCAGAATAAATATTAAATGGTCAGAATTTATATTAAATGGTCAGAATATAAATGGGATCGGTCAGAATTTAAATAGAATCGGTCATATTTATTTTGACAGATGGTCTGATTTTTTTTGATGATATGATGTCATCGTATTGCGTTGCTATTGGTGCAAAGTGAAGTTGCTTACGTCAAATCGTCCAATGGGCGATTGGACGAGCGTTGCTACTAGCGCCACGGTCATTGAATGAATCACTATTATTGCGCGCCCAAAGGAAGAATTGACAGTTTTCATAGACTAGGTTCCCACATCCAGGTATTTGTATGTTTCGTGTCAAAAAAAGTTTTTATTTAAAAAAATGTTCACGGTATTTCCGCCTAACCGATATTCTTTTGGTTATTAAATAAGTTTAAATAATCTAAAAGTTGCAACTATTTTTTATTATTTGTACAATTCGATACATTGTGATCTGCTCTGAAGAGAGTAAAGGAAAGGATAATATTTTTGGAAAGAACATTTAGATAAAGAATTGCTATGGTACATTTCATAGCGACTGTGGAAAGGAAAAAGGACGTAACCCTCAATTTTCCAAAACAGCTTTTTTTCGATAATCACAATGTATACAACTTGACACACATTCTATCAAAAGGATGGAAGCTGAAAATGCCGAATTAGTATCTAAATTTAACTTTTAAGTTTGAAAAAGATGACCTTGTAAAAAATTAAAACGAAGAAAAAATACTGAAATAAAGGTTTTTCCTAGATAATTTCTTAATTAATATTAGATTATGTCAATTAAACACCAGTTTAGAAGTCTCCGTGCACTTCAAGGTTGTGTATAATTATTAATTTGCATATGGCCCAAAATCATCAAAACACGTTTTTGCGCCCTTTGTAAATTTTGATATGTGTGGGTTACGTCCTTTTTCCTTTCTACAGTCGATATAATACACTTATTGTAAGGAAAACACTATTTTTTTTAATTGAAAGAGGTGAGTATTTTTTATTTGAATTTAAAAAAGTGAAAACTAACAACATTCATCATAAAGCCTTGGTTCCTCTTGGAATCCTACATCCACTGCACTTCGGTGGATCCCTACCTTTATATAAACAAACCGAGTGGTATGTAATCAGATGATGCGTTATTTGTAATAATAATGACTCATTATAAGAGTCTGCTTTTCCACACATAACATGAATGTTGAAAAAAAAGGATTATTAATTTCATTTTTTTTTTATTCTGACCGAAATATTTATAAAATTTGACCGTACAATAGATTTTATTCTGACCGTATATTAATTTTATTCTGACCGTATATTAATTTTATTCTGACCGTTTATTAATTTTATTCTGACCGTTTATTAATTTTATTCTGACCGTTTATTAATTTTATTCTGACCGTTAGTATTTTTATTCTGACCGTTAACATTTTTATTCTGACCAAAAATTGAATTTTATTATGACCAAAAGCTGATTTAAATTCTGACCATTTATTTTGTTGCCATTTTTTATTAGTTAATCAATTACATATAACAAAGTTACACATGATTAGTTGAATAATTTATTATAAGAACATAGCCTTTCTAAATTTGCTGCTGGAGTCGGGGTTGCCTTCTACAATTTCCACCACTGCAAAGATTAATCGCTTTAATCAATCTATCCCGGACAACACCACTTCTGCAGAAGACTCATTTTTGCATGGCTATCATAGCTTTGCTTTAAAAAAAACTACAGTGGAACCTCTCAACGAGTTGAATTCGTTCCAGAATCATACTCGTTATGTGAAACACTCGTTATGCGAAACATTTTTTCCCATATAAAACAATGTAAAATACAATAATGCTTTCCTATTGAAAAAAAAAACTTTTTTTAATATTTTTAACGTGTATTCAAGTAAAATTACATACTTAAATGTAAGATGTACTTGTGTCATGGATGCTTTAATTTTAAAATAAAATGTGTTTATAACTTGATTGGCTTAGTGATAGTGAAGTCACATTTTTGACGACTCTTGTTCGCACAAATCATGACATTATAAGTCCTTCTCAAAGCGTGACCTTATAAATTGCTAGCAATTCATTAGATACCTACAAAAGATGGGTGTCTACCAGATAATATGGTTCATTCAATGCCAGATTAAGCTCTTGGGAAGCTCCAGACTCATTAAAATTTGGAAGCCCCTGTTTTTCGAATTAAATAGTGTCGCAAAATTTCATGTGAAAAAACTAAATTAAAAATACACGGTCTATTTCTAGTATAACCTGTATGGAGGCCCCTGAAATTCAGAGGCGAGGCCCCAAGCGCACACTTCATGCGCTTATAGAGTAATCCACCACTGGGCTCATTGTATTTATTATCTGTTATACATATATGTATAATTTAAACTCCTTACCTATATCTTGCCTGGAGTCAGGATTATAGCTGACTCTTAATTCTGGCACATAGCTTGATAACTTTTCGGCTACTTCTTCAGGCGTGAAGCTCATGGCTGTGACGTTATATACCCGTCTACGTAGGACGCTTTCAGGAGCTCGCATAAACTCCCAGAGAGATCGGAGACAGTCCTCAATGTACATCATAGGTAAGCGGGTATTTGGGCGGAGATAGCATTCGTACCTTCCTGTCCGGAGGGCCGAGTGGAAGATAGCGATAGCATAGTCTAAAATGGTATAAGAATAAATGTAAGCTTCTCGAGAAAGTATAATTTGTTTCTAAAAGGTGACCACTTTTTCTTGGGCTTCAGCGACAAGAAATATGTTAGTTCTTGCCGTTATTAGGTTTAAAAATTCTAATATCTATTCATGTTCAATTTTACTAAAACAATCTATTGATCGGGTGACTTAATCTATTGATGGCGTCTTTATAAAATATGTATGGTTTACTAATTTAAGTACTGACAGAAAAGTGTGTAGATATTTGAACCGTTGATAATAAATTTATACTGCTTATTTGGAAAATAACGGTAATTGAAAATATATTTGAGCAGTATAATTTTCTTTATAATTAGAATGTTATTTTAAAAATATAAAGCTATTTTCCACCAGTTGAAATAACACAACAAATACAATAATTATTAGAACAACAACATTGAATTTTTTTACTGTTGTTTTACAATGAAGCATGATTGTGAGAATTGCTGTACAATAAAACACCTAGTACTAGTAGGTATGACAGATGGCATATAAATTGTTTTCTAACGTAAACAAATTGTACATGGTGATAAATAAATTTTATTCCTCTATCACATTCTCCGGTACATTTTATGGTTGAGTAAAAATGATAACATATATATTAGGTATCTAAACAAGAATCTTTAAACTAAAAAAAAAAAAATACTTAAAAACAGGGTTTTCTTATAAGCCAATTTGATTATGAAAATTCATGATACCTGTGATAAAATCTATTTTTTTAAAACATTTGTCACTGAACAATAACTTCGACATCTTTGATCTTTCATTTTTTAACAACGAAAGATAATTATTAACAATAAGTCCAATATCCGCAAAGTACCACGTTTGTATAATATTTCTAATAATTAAAAATATCGTCTATGAAAATGATCTGCATTGTGGCAAAGCGTTTACTTTTATGCGTATCATAATTCTTTTTTATAGGTTGTAAAGAATATAAAACACATCTAATCTAATAATGTCTAATAATCTAATAATTATTGTTATAATATTTTATACGTGATAAGAGATATATATACAAAGTTTTTCAAATTAACGAGGGCGACGCATCAGCGAATATTTGACAGCTTTTCAAGTAAATGGCTCATTATCAAGAAATCGTAAATTACGTTTAAACGCGTGCCGTCATCTCAAATTAAAGTTATAGATATTACGGTTCAAATATTTGTTTTCAGAAATTTTAAGTAGTGCTTCAAAAGCAAGATTTAAATATCTTCAATTTAATCTTTCGTTCAAATATAATAATTATGTGGTCTGAATCATCGTGAAATATTTATTGTTTTTAGTGTATTTACGCTTAAAATTAAATCAGGATTGGTCGATGAATGATCTTTTATATTTTTTAAATTTATTATGTATTTAGAATCAACGCTGGAAAATCTAAAGTTGAGGATTTTTTGTTTTAGAAAGGATAAGCACAGTTTCGTCTTCGTCGAAGACGCAGAAAACTCAAGCAATTCATTAAGAAAAACATTTATGTATTTATGAAATCCGCAAATAATGTATATTATATATTATATACGATAGTCGACTCATGGGGCGTCGAATATGACGTTTGATTGTATTGTAAACTGTATTCAATTTAATTATTTATTGATAACATGTTTATTATTCAATATATTGACATTAAAATGTGTCAATAATAAGGTAATTCATTTTTAACGAGAAATAACTATTTTATTTCAAATATAATTTACCACAAAATAATCATATCAAAAGAATGTGAAGGTATATATGAATTAATATTTAGGTAAGAAATATCATCAAAAATGATTGTTGAGAGTTTTGATTATCGAATGACCGACAGCGTCATCGTTTTAAATTTTTATTTAAAGGGTGGGTACAGGAAGCAACAACATTCTTCCTTGTACGGCACACATAAATTGACAACACTTCGTGAACTACTGTGTCAACAAGCTTGATTGCTAAATTACAGTTTACGAATTCAGGTTCAAGGTACTGAAGGTACAAACAGATGAACAATACCCGCCACATTTATGTAATAATCTAATTTGTGATGTTGTTATATAATATATGACGTGATATAGACAGCGGTGGGCTGCCAATTTCTTAACAAGGGGCTCGGTAAATGTCAGCCATAATGCCTTCACACTATAGATCAGTGTTTCTCAACCTTTTAGGGCCCGTGGCCCATTTTGAGTGTCTTATTTTTTCTGTGGTCCCCCATACCTGGTATGTACTATTGAAATATAAATGTTATAAGAAATTTTGGGACCCAAAAGTAAAAGCTCCAAAAAAAATTTTGTAGGTCGTCCCAGATTTTGAAATCTAAAATCCCAGAAATTTGTGGATTTTCCAAAATGAATGCCGCGAGACTTTTTTAGGTCTTCTTAGACATTCCGATTTCTAAAACACAACAATTTACGGATTTACCAAAATTTGCCCGTGGCCCTTCAAAACTGTACTGTTACAATCTACCCTAAAACAATCTCTGTGGCTTTACTTAATAATAAAATTTAACCTTCTACAAAAATTTCAGTTAGGTGATTTCATTTGAAACGAATTATTTTCTCAACTTAACAAGGGGCTCGCCGGCCGTGCCTAAATTTAACAAGGGGCTCGCGCGAGCCCCCCCCCCGAGCCCCCTCCAGGCCACCCCTGGATATAGACATGTTTGATAAATGTGGAATGAAAAAGACGTTGTACAGCTTTGTTGTTCAAATGGTTCATATAACATGTTCAGCAATAATTTAAAAAATGGTTAAAGTTAAATAATAACTCGCTTAAAAATAAGAATAACGATAGGTGTTGTTGTTCAAGTAAGTATCTATTGAAAACAATGATAATATGTACATAATTAATTTAGTAATGGAAAATTTCACGAGCCAGAAGGCACAACAATTTTTTAGATGTAGACTGTTTTTTCAACGATATTTCATATATTGATTGGGCAGTTAAAATAAATTCAATTATTTCCACATAATAGTTTTAAAACCAGATCGGAAATTTATATTTTTTACGATATAGTGGACTACCCTTCGCGGATTTCACGAACTGCGGCGCCGTACTACGGTCAAATTTGAACCCTGAATTGTTAGTGTTTTAATAATTACTGGTAGATTTATAATGTTGAAAAATATAAATAACATTTCATAGTAATAACATGCAAGAAAGTCTTGCACTTTGCTCGGATGTTTGATATTATCGATAATTATCAAAAACAGCTCATCCCTAATCCATTTACAAGTTGAAAAAAAGCGTCCTAACGTTCAGAAGAAGAAGAAGTATTATGATGCTATCTCGTCTCCACATTTCATGTAGTGCTAGATTAGATATAAGAGAAAGAAAGATATTCACCCGTAGTTCCACCACCCGGTGGATCGCTGGATATGACACCCGGAAACCGTAGACATCTGAAGTCTAGTCCAAACCTATGATGATAGTATTCGCCTAATATCTCAGCGTGAACTTTAGATACACCGTATATCGTCCGCGGTCTTTGAATAGTTACATTAGGAGTTGGATTTCTTGGGGAATCAGGTCCGAAAGCGCCGATCGTACTTGGGACAAATATTCTAAGCTTGTACTGTTTGGCCAATTCGATAACATTGTGCATCCCTTCAATATTTACTCTCACAGCTAAAGGTACATTTTGTTCACCGATCGCACTGAGAAGGGCTGAGAAATGTATTAGCCAGTCTATTTTGTGATTGACAACGATCTTTTGGAGTCCTTTGAAGTCGAGGATGTCAGCAAATATGTAAGGACCGCTCGATATGACTTCCTTGCTCGGTTTTATTATGTCTGACAGGATGACGTTTTCTTCGCCGTATTTGCTTCGCAAGAGTTTGGCGCATTCGATTCCCAGTTGCCCAAGACCACCTGAAACAACATTGAACGCGTCAATAACAAAATTAAATACAAGTGCAGCGGTTTTGGGGAATTTTTCAGTTATTTATGCCGTATTACAACAACAGTCCGGTATTCTCATTTGCACAATTCAAACAATTATAATAATGTTATTAGGAGAGCTACTGTTGAGCACATTGATGCAATATAATAGTGAATTAATGTTTTCCTTTCACTCGGTTCTAGAAAGTTGAATAGACGAGTTAATCATAATTACAATAATACGTTATCCAAGAGCTACAAACGGTTAAATATGAGAATTAAAAATAAAAAATGTCAAAAATCATTGTTATAGAAATATTATTATTAAGCGCTTTTAAATTTTCATCATAGTCAACTAATTTACTACATGGCTACAGAATTTATATTTTGACTTCTTCCACAACTTATAATTCGCGTAGGGAAGGAAGTAAGGAGATGAAAATAGATACATTTATTCATATAACATATATAACCCAGGCATTTTGAGGTGACACATTTTTCCTCATAAGACTTAACCATTTGAATGTTTTAAGTGACTGACAAAAAAATTGTATAATAATTAATCTTTCAAAATTTTCTGTTTTATTTGTAAGATTATTATAAAATATTGGTCGATATATCAATATATCCCACATGGATTTTTATTCCGAGAAATACTCTTAAATTTGAATGTTTCTAATTGAGGTATGTATGGCTTACACACCAGATAAATAGATATTTACCATAACAGTACGGATATCAATAATGTACTTAGCTTAATTATCAAAAATATTTTTCAAATAATTTTTCTACTGAAGTCTTTATATTTATTCAAATACTCGTGTTTTTATTTGAATGTTTTTCCTCTATAAATGGTACATATCAAGTATCGTAAACAGCAGTAAATTAAAATGAAAATCATTCTCATAGCCACTCATTTTTAAATATAATTTTGGTGGTTTATGTCACGCTATATATAATACATGCCTCTAAAATATAGAGTTAAATCTTTTTTTTATTCTATTGTGGCGGTATACCATAAAATAAAAATAATGATGGCAGATTCTACTGATAAGTATCAAAATTAATTTGTTTCGTATAAAAAAAACAGTTCTTTTCTGAATAGAAGACATTGCTTATTACACACGGCCAAGGTTCAGAGGAACATAGTTTCCAAATTTGAATTTCATTGTGATAAAATCTAGAGCACTTCCTTTAATTTATAGTGAACTCATAATGTAATCAAATTTGCGTTAATTCAATTTGAGGATCCGTGCATATATTTCATAGAGTCTACTTCCAATGCAAATAACCATTTTTTTTGTTTAAGTCAATCATTTTGAGTACAATTTTGGTTGGATTGGTATTAGTACCACCATATTTATATTACATTCATAATGCCGTGCTAAATTCAGTTAAGTTATCAACCTCACATTTGATGAATGGACATAAAACGACCTCTTTTGATTTTGTTATTCAATGGCCCAAAAGACTTGTTTTCAATTGAATTGAAGATGAGTAAAAGTGAATATGTGTCTTTTTGCTGTAAAATATTTTTATGTGTGTTTTATATTAGTTATAGTTTTTATGTATTGTGTATTCAATGCACCTTTTTTGCGTTCACGCTTTATTTATTTGAAAAAATCACGAAAAATAATTATAAAGCATCCAAACTCACCAATAGTTCAAAGTATTTATATAATAATTGTCAGATGCCACAAGTGTGCTTACACGCACGTATTTCCCCACCCAGTAAACCCTTCGATTGTCTAACAAAAAAAAGATTTAAATAACTATAAGAATTTTTTTAATCTTTCTTTATTTGAGATAAATGTTATTTTTTCTATGCTTTGGCCATTATCAAATAAAACGTCCCACGGAATAAACAATAATTATAGTATCGATTGGAAAAAAAACAAATAAAAAAATAACATGTCAGACAAGGAAGTGAATGTTATTTTTTTATCAAAAATATAACCTGCTTATATTTTACAACCAGATAAAAAATTAGTATTTTTTCCCTACGTTTTTTTGATTATTTTAGCTTATGGTATGAAGATGGTTTCGAATTGTTTGAAAACAACATTCTTAGGTAATTATAAAATAATATCAACGACGCTATGCTCAAATATGTTATGAAGGATGGACTCGGTGTGTATGTGCAATGGGTAGAACATGATTTTTAGAAATGGAATGAGGCTTTTATGTTGAGATTGTTAAAATATATTTTCTAAGCAATTATAATAATAATTATGTATAGTCGTTATAATTTGTAAACTACGTAACTACTTTTTTGATAAATTATTGTCGGTAATTTTTGTACAATGATCAATTTTGTAAGCTTTTATTTCATTTCCAAATATTTTTCACATTATAAAATATTTGTCGACAATATATAAACTCAAATCAACACAATTTTATTGCTTGTAGAATATTTGTTTTCATTTGTTTACTGTCAACTATTGGTTGAAAAGCATTGTTACGTCTACGCAGACGTAATTTATTAAAACATTTGGAATTTGGATTTTTTTTGATGAATTACATTTGTGTTGGACATAATGCTTAAAAGTTATTTTGGTAAACATATTTTATTTCATATCTCCGATGGATTCGGCGGTAGCTTTGTGTAAGTTCATTTTCAATGTAAAATGAAATTTGCTTACGTTGTTATAGAAGTGGAATAATAAAGTTTTATTTAACATTAAATAAAAAAAAAATCTTATTATTGATAGAGTACAATAGTGTTGGGGCTAATCAATTGAAAGCTAATAATAATATATACACACTTGGCATGATTATGAACGTAGTTTGATACTATAGATTACACATTAAGTAATGTAACATAATTATTGTCCATTTCCACATTTTTTCCAATCCAAAAAAGTAGTATTTTTACCTCTAACGTAACAATAATAACTGTAGAGCAAAACATGTCTGTGAAGATTTCATTGAAAAAATGTGTGTAGATTTCACTTAAATGTATTAATTAGGTATTTCTGCATATTTTTTTACATATGCGTCATTAATTTTACAATTTTTGTGTTTTATCAGAAGATATAAATGTCTTGAAAAGAAGATTTTTTCGAATAATTAGATAAGATTACTCAAAACACAACTCTTTTGACTTAAGTTAACTGGATCCCATGTTTCAAAGTAGTCTAAATATTATTAAATATCTCAAAGTACATAAATTTAGTAATTATTTTTTATTTATTTATAAAATCAATCGATCTGTGTGCATAATATGACTAAAAATGATCATACTGATGAGTGTCAAATCAAGCAGATGAGAGGTTCCAGGCACAATACAATTTGGAGGCCCTGTTTTTTTAAGTAAAAAAGCCTCGAAAAATTTAGTTTAAAATAAATTAAATTTAAAAAATTATATAATTGGTATGTAAAATATAAGCTTTTTTTGACACCCTTAAGTTTCGAAGGCCCCGAGCGAGCGCCACGTGTGCCTTTAGGGCAACCTGATCATACTTCTTATTGTTTAAATATAGGACACTTGTTATGCTGATTTGAAACATGATGAATTTACGGAACACATACCTGTTATAAGTATCTTAGGTCTTTCATCAACACTGGATGAAAATTGTTTCCTGTCAAGAATAGGTTTGATTAACAGCGGTTTTCGCCAGGAGTTGATGAAAGCACTTCTCCCCAGGGACCATGCCGACAACAGCGCGACCTTAGACGAGGCCATCTCGCGGGCCACGATACTGAAATTGACTGACGGCCAGTTTCGCGAATCATTTCCCAGTTGGCTGGAGCACTCAGCTGCTAAGGGAGTTCTTAATTAACCTTAACTTTCACTCGATATTAATTTTATTTAGTTCGTAAACATGTTGAGTAATTTTTAATTCTTTTTTTTCTCCGTTAACTACTTATGAAAGCTCAATAAAGGATTACAGAAAAAACCGACCATGAATGTAATTATCAATTATTGAATAGTTTATAGATACGTTTTAATGTATAAGCTTGACGTGGCCTAGTGGTAAAGGTTTAAGGTCATGGTTTGCTGCTTGCTACGTAAATAGTTATTTTCATAGCTTCATAATATGATTATTTCCAACACTTTCCACCCATCGCACTAAAAATACGGAGAATAAAGCGATTCGGTAACAAGTAGCAACGCCAATAACTGATTGAAGATATGTTGTGTACCTTAGGATAAAGCTGACAATTTCGAAATAGATCTTCATATTTATTGTGCTGCGTTTAGCACATAGGTTCCTAAAGTGGTCCGTACGAACCCCCGGGGGTCCCTGACAGGAATAAAAAAAATGGGGGTCCACGAGATGTAAATGGGGGTCCACGGACCGGAATCAATGGAATCAAAATCAGAACATAAGGCACAGTTTAGAAAGGGTTACCAGCAGTTCTGGCTGCAGAAAGATATCCTTGTTGCTTATCCTGTATTGTGGGCTATCGCAAGAAAGTTTTTGATAGCATTTCCTTCTTCGTACTTCGTGGAGAGAGGTTTTAGTGCAGTTACTAATTTTCTTACGAAAAAAAGAATCGGTTGCAAATCACTGAACGTGGAGATTTACGACTGTACCTTACGAATTTGAACCCAAATATTGACCAATTGATATCGGAGCACCAGGTTCATCCCTCTCATTAACAGATTTTATTATTTTATGTAAGAATTTGATTGTGTTTTGATTTGTTCATTTTCATTAAAAAAAATTCACTAATGATAAGAATAAAAAATTAAAATATTTTTTGTTGACAATTGTCCACTATACAAAAACCCCTATCACAGTGTGCTCATATTTGTATTTTAAAAAAATAGAAAACTTCACTTTTATGCATCCTGGGGGAGGGGGTCCACGAAGGATAAAATACTGGGCTTAGGGGTCCACGGGGGAAATAAGTTTGGGAACCATTGTTTTAGCACAATATTTAATCTGAATATCAGTCCAGTTCAAATAAGCGGAATAAATATGTTTGGGCATGTCCCCAGACGATATGAGGTTGCAAAAAAGTATTTGTACATATGATACAATATGCATATGTTTTATTTTATTGTATAACTTGACAGCTTCTAGCATTTTATAGAACAGAGGTACACGTTTTATCGATTTTGGTTAACAGTACTTTTTTTTAATATTTTTTTTTGTTTTATTCGAATTTGGTTTTTAAATATCACTCGAAGATTTTGGTACTTAAAATGATCAGAAAGGCGAATTGATATTGATATAAATAAGCATTGCTTAAATCAAATGAGCGTTTAATTATATAGAATACTACCGAGATTATGAATATGTATATTAAAACACTTTTGTAAACCAGTCGACCACTCTAATACAGCTCAATGACATCAGATTCTCCTTTGAATTAAGAAGAAAACGATTTATTTGTCAAACGACCCAAACAGGCGATGGATGGATCGAGGAGCAAGCGGTAAACCTTCCACGATGCATTTCAAAAGCAGATGTTTACTAACTGAGAGGTTTGGAGACGTTATGATAAAATTTTAAGAATATTATATACTTTAGTTGTTTCCAAAAAGTCAAACTTTTGAATCTGAATGATTACTGTCGTCCATCTGTTAATACCATATTTGTTATTAAAGTTTGAGTAATATAATGTTTGAATAATAGAAATATAAAAAAAATATTTATCTTATATCGGGTGGTCAAATGTGAACACCCTTTCTTCGTGTATCTACCCGCTCGTTCACCTTGATTGATTGTGGAGATCTCGTACATACTTTAATACGCGATTCCATAAATTGAGTATCGCGGACCTAGCCCAACGTTATGCAAACTATGTTTCGCGAGACATTGAATATTCCATATTATCATTATTATTTGAAATGTTTAGAATGTTATGATTCTCAAACTGTAGCGTAGCTATCGCATTGCAAGATGTATAGCTGAGTATTTCAACCTTACTGTGGTCGCTGAGATTTTTTTGAGTACAAATAGTGACGGTAAAAAAAAATATATTTTACATTTATTAATACTTAGATATTTCCAATTGTTAAAATAAACGATTATTTAGATTTATAGGCGTGTGAAAGCATTAAAAAAATGAATTGAATAATGATTTTTTATTAGTATTGTTTTGTAGTGGGCGCATGCTAATAGCTCCGAGGGCGCACATGCACAGATGTGAAAAATCTTGAAATATTGGAGCCCATGCTTAAATGGGTCCTTATGTTATAATAAAACACTCGATAGTTATTTAATGATAAAAAAACTAATAATTAAACGTTATGGATTCATGTCATCTTTCATTATGTATCTGTATTATTTAAGTGATCATATGGATGTTTTTGTTAAAATCTTGATAAAATTTGTATTAAAACAAAGGTCTGTACAAGGAAAGAGTAATTTTAAAGCTTCAGTGTTTGTAAAATATGTTCATAAAACACTGTTTTGCCATTTACAGTTTTTCATAACCGCAATTGACAAAATCCAGTTCCACAAGGACAGTGTTAATAACGTCACAGTTGGATACTATTTCTCTATCAGTACGCTATAAATGGTGCATTATTATTATTGTTCATCACAGTAATTTTGTCAAGAAAATGTGCAGCGCTTCGGTGGAAAACCATGTTTAAAATCACAGAAAATATATTTTTTTGGTTTTCTGCTTACCCCTTTTCAATACATATATACAAAAGAATTGATTAAAAAGAAAAATTAATACTTATCAAATTAACTTTTGATTCTAGTCAATATGTTTGCATTTATTGTGGACGTTAATACCGAAGGAGATTTCAAGCCTATTTTAATCATTGTCCGCTCCCAATGTGTAGTGTATGGCCTACTAACAGAAGGTATCTTAACAAGACAACTGTTTGTGAGTTGTTCAATCTCTCTTTTTCAAAGAGAGTTGGGATAGAAAAATAGGTCTAGGACAGACCTAGTGTTTAGCTAATCGCTCTTGCTGCGCCCGTTATAGGATAGGATGAGGGGGAGGGAATTCAAGACATCACATAAATCCATGCCTTCAGACAGAAATACATAAATCGATTAAAAAATCAATCTATAAAAACTGTCCGTACTGGGATTCGAACCCATGACTTCCATGTTTGAAGTCAACGACGTTGACACTCGACCACGCAGTCGGCAGTAGCCTTAAGCCAGTATAAACTCTGCCAGCTTGCATTGTAGCCTCTAGGGCATTCAACCCCGGACCCTTTTTGTGATCCCGGGATTTCGGGATAGACAATTCTTCCAATCCCGGGATTCAACATTTTTAAAATCCTGGGATTTATCAAACAATTTCACGTAGATTTCAAAAGCTCAAGAATTTGATGATTTCCCAAAATTATCAGCTTGGGAGATTTTTTTTATAGCTATTCCAGGGTTTACAAAATTGAAAAATCCAGGAATTCACCCAACTTTATTTAATTTTCTCAATCCCGAAATCCCGGGATAAGTACTGTCACAATCCCCGGGTTTCGGGATCACAGAATTGGACGGGATCCCGGGATTGGAGGCAATAGTAGCCGCCAATATATTAATCGTCCACAAGAAGAGCAAAAAGAAAAAAATCTTAAATAAATAGACGAAAATGTTGGTAGCAATATCTGATTTTTTGTTGTTAGGAAACAGATTTGTTGCAGATTCGCCTCTACGTCGTAGATAAGAATATTTTACCGTAAATTGTTTCTAGCATTAATTGAAAATCGATCAACACAAAATCGTGACGTATGCAGATACATTTATATTTTAATTAAAGACATGTTGTCGTTCGCATTTATTTTAAAAATAAAAGAAGGTCAATGTGCATACAAGATTTAGAATTGCTGTGTTGGTGGAATTATCCGTACGGTGAAACGTACTGCGCGCCGCAGGCCGATCATGTTTTTTATGACAACTTTGTTTTGTTCAAGTCGATCAATCGAATATGGAATGCGAGAACGTAATACGAAGATTGTTCAAGGCGTCAAAAGGGGATTGTTCCAATCAGACTCTCTCATTGGTTGATGACGTTTCCAGAGTTTAAACTATCATTTCAATACATATTTTGAAAAAATTCAGTAGTGATTTGATCAATGTATCTATCTGTACAAACGTACCCAATGTCAAAATAAGTGACGGAGGATTTTCTAAGGAAGATATGTGGCCCCTACTTATTTTTTTGTATCCGTGTCCGCTCCCAATGTGGAGCATTTGGCCTCTTAATGGAGATATCTCAACAGAACTGTTTGTTACTCTGTCGCTCAACCTCTATTTTTCAAAGAGAGTAATAAGAATAGAATGATAAGGATAGGACAGAACTAGTGGGTAACTCATCGCTCTCGTGGGAAGGATTTTTTAAGATATCACAAACATCCATGGTACCGAGGCAGATCGATAAATCTATCGTAAAAATGCTGTTCGTACTGGGACTCGAACCCGTAAGATCCGGTATGCTGCGCCATTCATTAACTCTAGTATTAATAAAAATTGTCAAGCTACTTCCTTGACTGAATTGTTATTATAATGTATTTTTTAAGAAC
Source organism: Himalopsyche anomala (assembly GCA_031772345.1). Lineage (NCBI taxonomy): Eukaryota > Metazoa > Arthropoda > Insecta > Trichoptera > Rhyacophilidae > Himalopsyche > Himalopsyche anomala. The sequence continues at coordinate 9,816,653 of CM062824.1, read as the reverse complement.
ATGATTGACATATTTAGAAATTTCTGAATAATGAAGCATGAACAGATGTATTACCCATAGACAATGTTATTAATTGATTTGGGAGTCGATGGCCATGTGAATAGAAATAATCAATAAAAACATGCAAAAAAGAAGCTGCATATGTTTAATTCATTTGATATTATGTGATGTTTAGAAGAATCACTGAAAAGACGACGAGTCATTTGTTCAACCTTTGCCACCACCTCTTCAAAGAAATATGATTTTAGCTGTTGGTTACCGCCATCCCGTTAAAAAAACGGCTAATAAATAGTTGTGAAAAAGATGTATCATAAAATTTCTCCAAGGCAAGTGGAATGACTATACATTAAAATTTTCATATAATAATTTATGCTTTGCAGTAGTGTCGTAGTATTTGTTAATTTTCATGTAGATTAATGTATAAGGTGAAGTGGAAATATGCACAATTTCGTAAATAGTATACAATGCTTTTGCAAATAGTATACCTTTTCATTAGCCCACCCAAGATTTTAGGTCACGAACCGCCACTGGTGACGGATCTCACGGGTTCGAGTAACAGTTTAAACAGCATTTGTTAAAACGATTTATTGATTTTTATTCGAAGACATTTGTGTTTGTGATGACTGAAAATTCCCCGTCAACCCAAAACTTATGCTCATACATCCATTCGGAGGTTATATTTTCCACATTAGGAGTAGACATGTATTTAAAAAAATATCAATAAAGTAACTAATTATCATAATATATAAGCCACATAACAACTTAAATGTTGCATTCAAATGATAAATTATCTTGTTATTATTATGAAGATGGGGTTCATAAATTAAATACGATTGCAAGAAAAAAGTAGAAGATGCCAACATCAAGCAGGTTATAGTTGTTGTATTGTAAATATTTACGAACAATTCCTGATAAAAATTGAAAATTTCCATTAACTGAACACCCACAGTCACGTCAGTCAGTATTCGTAAGTGAGACTTTTTTAATGTTTTCTCTATTCAAAACCTTCAGCCAACAAAATATTAGCAGTACTTAGCCAGAGTTCATGCGGGAAAGGTATAAAAAGAAGAAAAGGAGACATCTTTTTGAAAGTATCAGATAGTTTCAGTAAGTAAGAAATATAGGTGGGAAAAAACGGTAGTTGACCAAGCAATTTTGGAAATTATTATATTAAAATACGGAACATTTTAGCTACTTATATAATAATATCTTTGTTGCTTGAGTTCAATTTCCGTATATTTAAAAAAATATTATTACTGTTACCAAGTGAAATATTCAATGGAGTATTTTTCTTTCAGTCCACGATAAGGTATAAATATTTAACTTCTTGTCGTTATACGTTTTTTTACCAATTAAATTATGGCAATTAAACAGGTATGCAGATTATATTCAAAGTAACGAAGAATGCGTTTTTTCAATAGGATGAAAAAATATATTACACAATATACAGTGTTGAACAATAAATGCAGAGAAATGCGACGAGTATTTTTTGAATTTGAATCATGCGATAATTTTTTTTTAGTTTTTATTTTATTATTATGAATCTGTGCATTTTAGGTAACGATGTAATTTAAGATTTTTTTTATTATTAAATATACCTGTGACAGTTTTGAGGATAAAAACCGATGGTTTATATATGACTGTCTTTAAATTTCATATCAAATATTAAGGAAATAAAGATCGATATGTATACAGAGCCCATGCAAACTGTATCCCCTTCACTGTGTTTTCTTAGGCTTAATTGTGTCCTGTGACACTTACTGACAAAATGTACTTTTTTGGAGGTGGCAAAAGAATTGAAATTTTCGGAGGTAAAAACGAATAAAAAATGTTTTTAATACAAAATTAATGAGAGCTATATTCTTATAACATGATTTATTCAGTCTAATTAGTGGTTTGTGACTTACAGATTGATAGTTTTCATATGTAAATGATTTTTAAAAAAAAGGAAAAAATATTGGGGACGGCAGATTCAAGGACCGCCCCGGGCGGCAGGACTCCTTCCTGCGCCACTGCTTATTCTGAAGCATTAATTACTTGAATAAAATTCACAGACTATAGTATGAGAATGAATATCGACTGTGGAAAGGAAAAAGGACGTAACCCACAGTTTTTTTAAAATATCTTTTTTTTGATAATCACAATGTACACGTTCTATCAAAAGGATGTAAGCTGCAAATGTCGAATTAGTATATAAATTTATTTTTTAAGTTTGAAAAAAGATGAGCTTGTGAAAATTGAAACCAAGAAAAAAGACTGAAGAAAGGTTTTTCCTCGACAATTTCTTTAATTAAATTAGATTATGTCAATTAAACGCCATTATAGAAATCTCCGTGCACTTGGGGGTTGTGTATATTTCATAATTTGTATATGGCCCAAAATCACCAAAACACGTTTCCTGTAAAATTTTCTATGTGTGGGTTACGTCCTTTTTCCTTTCCACAGTCGATATGTATTTTGTATACATACGAATGTGCGAATTTGATTTATCGTGTCTTAACAAGTAGCGTTATATTTAAAGTCAGAATGCATTTTTTGTGCACGCGGTTACCAAAACACTCAAAGGATATGGACGACAAACGAAAAATAAGTAAATGATTTTAATAAAAAGGTAAATATGGCATAACACAAATATTAAAACAGCTTGAAAGTTGCTTATGAATTATTAATGTGTGGAGCCGTCACTGGTGGGAGGTACACCAAAAATCCATAGCATTTTTACGATTCACGTCATAGATTAAATTAACATTTTTAATGCTAAAAGAGGTATTATAACTATAAGTTATATAAGAATATCCGGATACCATTTACCCACTGGCTTTAATAGAACAATATGATTACTAATTAAGAAATACTATTGTATTTCGTGTGACACTGATTTGTATCCTTCCGTTTGGTACAAGTATACACGGTAAAATGTGACACAAATAACCGATGAATTCAATAATACTTAATTGGTCTCTATAATTCTTTATTTTTTGGTGATACTAATCAATAAATGTTTTATTCAACGCCGGTTGTCACAGTTTATGCTATGTACGATTATGTATTATAACATTACCGTTCTTGTAACAGTACTTACAAAATTACAAAGTCACATGTACACAAACAAATGTAGAACTAAAATACATAAACATTTTTTTGATTTTATTACAATGGATTTCTACCAAATTTATGCTAATTCAATCAATTGATTATTTTTGATAATAAAGATTTCTCCAGTTGTATTTTAATTCAGTTGGAGTTCATTAAAAAGTGCCTAAAATTCAGGGGTGGGTAAGTGGGTGATCGAAGGGGCTCGCGCGAGTCCCATGTTAAAATTAATGAAAGCCACTGAACCTCTTGTACAATTAAAAAAAACACATTCTCAGTTCAACAGCAATTCCAGTAGATGTTTATTAAACAAAAGACTTTGTTTCCTTTGGAAATCGCTCGTAAAATACATTTATTTCGGGTGCACAATAAAATATACATATATTTTTTTTTAAATATATGTAACATTATACTATTGCGAATAATCCTAAAAGAGTAATAAAAAATCCACCCCTTCTACGGAACACCGCGAATATCTCTTAGACTAACCGAACCCCTAGTAAACATCTTATCAGCCCACCGCTGCTAACATTATTTATTCTAGCCACCTGGGCTTTATATATTAGACTGATATTTGCCTAAATTCCATTCCTTTTTTGTCAGTTGAATCACCACATATTAACAACGCGGTCTAAATGGGATTAGATATTCATATTTCGAATATTGCGCGATATCTTCGTGTTGTTCTTTTTTCGTAGTTGTCTTTTATGGCGAACACGTGTCCTTAATAAAGTTAGAAGTGTCATGAATATAAAATTTTGTGCGAAAGTAAAAGTCGATCATTTTAATTTGACAAGCTCGTTGAGCAAGGAAAAGTCGCTCGGCCGCGGAAGCGCTTTCTCTAGTTTCGCGCGACGCGTCGTTTGAATTTCGAATGTAATTTTCATAACAAATCAATGACACCACAAAAATTTTCATTGGGGGGTGTACAATGAACACGAAGAATTAAAAACTGTAATATAAAAACATATCAGAATTACAAGAACAACAAAAATGTGTTTTATTATGTTATTCATTGATAATATTATAAAATGACTATGTATTATACTGACTCCTATAATCGAGCGACCAACGGTTCGATTTACTAAGCAGACATCAATAGATTTTTCAATTAATTTATGGGTTTGCGTTCACACGTATTCGATGTTTACATTACCCATCTGATCCCACGAAAGAAGTGTCATTTAAACTATTAGTGTTTTCTTATCCCTCCCCCCTGGATATATAATAACTCTCCAAAAATATAGGTTGAGCGACTGAATAACAATAACAATCAGTTATCGTAAAACAATTTCTGTTTAGGTGATGTGTTCAGTAAATAGTCAATAAGTCAAATTTGTGATTACATTCTTACATCTATGCATTTCAAAAACAGTACTATTGGCCATTTATTTATTACAGTCGAGGATAAGTTGAAGATATTTATGTACATATATAATTAAATCTTGGAAGCGTTTCTTACTATCGTTTCAGATCATCTATAAAATGTAGATACAATGACTTCGTCTTAAAGCTGAATGCGTCAGTAGGATATGACTGCGTCTTAACCCATTTTTGCCCAGTGTTCCAATACTGGAACATTTAGTATTTTTACCCCCACTCCATTATGCATGACGCAATAAAGTTGAAATTTCATCAGTCTACAGCTAACAAGCGTGGAGATCGTTTCGAGTAGTATTTTTTAGATTTGAACCTGTCGCAGTGAGCAGTGTTTTTTTTTTTTACCATGTCCGCTCTCAATGGCATATGGACTCCTAATGGAGTTTATCTAAACAGAAGTGTTTCTACGAGAACTGATTGTTACTCAGTTGCTCAACCTCTCTTTTTCCAAAGAGAGTAGTAATAGAAGGGTAGGGCTAGGACAGAACTAGTGGTTATCTGTCGCTCTCCATACGCCCCGTCCATAGGATAGGATGGGAGGGGGGAATTCAAGACATCACATATATCCATGCCTTCGAATAGAAATTCATAAATAGTCGCATGTGTGGTCGAGTGGTCAACGTCGTTGGCTTCGGTTACGGAGGTCGCGGGTTCGTGTTTTTTTATTTGCACCAATTACGTTCAACAGAAAATGTCCCCTGATTACCTTCACCTTTATTAAATATTGATCATAATTATTATAATCTATTATTCTAGATTCGTAATGTAAAGTACTTTTTAAATTTTTTTAATATTTAACTTTTTTATTCACAAAAGTATGCATGTTCCTAAATTGGAACACATTATAACAACATGTGAATTTTTTCCCTCCAGAATTTTAACAACATCAGAGATGGAAGAAATTGATGACGAAAATTCCTGGGAGGATGTTAAATGCGAAGATGTGGTTATAATACCTCCCGAAGACGAGGTTGAGACTGAAGAGGACAGCGGTGATGAAAATTGAAATGTTAACATATGAATTTTGTACTGACACCAAAACTGACATTACTATTACAGCTTGGAATGACAACCGAGTTGTTCTCACTGTTAGCTCCTGCGATCCAGTAGAACCAATAGGACATGCTCAAAGATGGATATCCTCAAAAAAAGCTACCAATCAACCGACCAAATGTCACATCAAAATAAAACAAGTATATGGGCGGAGTAGATCGAATGGATGAAAATATAGATAACTATCGAGTATCCATCAAATCTAAAAAATGGTGGTGGGTACCTTTTAGCTTTTGTTTGGATACTGCAATTTTTAATGCTCGGCAACTTTATAGAAAAAATCCAGAAAATAAAAAGTTAGATAACTTTAAATTTAGAAGAAATATAGTAATTAAAAATTAATGGAAATCACATGAAGAGGGGAGGAAGGCCAAAATCTTCAAAAGAATTATCTATAAGGTTGCCTGTCAATATTCAATATGATCGGGTAGATCATTGGATGATTCCAGCTGATAAAAAAATCGATGTGCACTTTGTAAAAAAAATCCACAAAGTGTTGTGAAAAACGTCCTCTCAATTTTCATGAAGGATGTTTCAAAACCGTCCATTTTCGTTAATTCATGTTTATATATTATATTAACATAACTTTACTTATCTATGTATATTGCTTGTGTTGAAATAAACTTTATTTCCTATTTTAGTTTTATAAAGTCTACCTCATTGTATTCTCAGTGTTCCATATTTGGAACATCTCGGAAAACTCGTATACAAAACAATACGAATGCAAAAAAAAAGAAAAAAATGTTTTGTATTATATATCATTATGATTTATTGAAATATTGAGAGAAAAAAATTCGGGCAAAAATGGGTTAAAGCTGAATACGTCTGTAGGATATGACATACGTCATAACTCATAGTGTCACTACAGGCAGTTCAAAATATTATTAGTGTTAATCAAAACGTTGAAACCATCATTTTAATATAACATAAAAATAAATATAGAAAATAGAGCAATTATAACAACAATTGTATTTTATTATAGATATTACAAATTATATTACCTATCGTTTTTCCCTTTATTTTATGACGTGCCAAAAATATATGTAATAAGGAATGAAGTAAAATGAACGTATGTACTTATATTTTTTTACACAATTAATAACGTGGACATTTTTCAACGGCAATGAACTTTAAAAATATTATTTTTTCTTTCCATGTCCGCTCCCAATGTGCTCCTAATAGAGGTATCTCAACAGAAGTTTTTTTCTACGAGAACTGTTTGTTACTCAGTCGCTCAACCTCACTTTTTTTCCAAAGAGAGTAGTATGGAAAGAAGAATAAGGCTGGTTAACTAATCGCTATTGCTACACCCAGATATTAAAGGATCAGATGGATGTGAAGAAAGGAAATAATGTGAATTGACATCACAAACACCCAGTCTTTGATCACAACTTTGAATTGAATAATTTTCAAATTCACTGTGATCTTACCGGGAATCGAACCCAGACCTGCGTGATCGGTAGAGCAAGCTCTAACCAACTGGACCACAGCAGGCGACTACGGAGTTGTTAACAAATTTATAAGTGAAATATTCAAAAGTGGCGTGTAATTTAACATGATTTGGCACCGCACTGCATTACTGGTAGAGATAGTGTTGCTAACGTGACGTTCCATCAAATTGAAGCTTATCCATGATTATATTACTTGGTGATGTAAACTGAGCTGCCATGTAAAAATGTATTTGGTCCCCCCAACTGCATTGTACGTTGTATATCACAAATTATATAGTTTAGATGTAAGTTCCCATTGAGAAGCATTTCAATAATTAATGAAGTACATAAACAGAAATTTTATAATATGGTTAGTCTTTCAAATACTATTTTCTGAAAAGAATAAAACTAGTGAGGCCTGATGCAAACTTTGTAATCAATTTTATCGCACACCTTTTACAGTACAGTTATGAATATCTTCAAAGTAACTGTTTCGAATTGGTAATAATTTGTATAAAGATATCGGTATAAAAATGAATTAAATACAATGTAATTCTGGTTTGGCGGTAATGGTGGACGGGACCGACGCTAGTCGGGTTTTAGCATGCTCACCGAAACTCGGCTCCGCGATTTATAAAACACTCAGCACAGCAAATCCAAATAGTTTTCACTTTTCACAATATAATGATGCTATGCGTATGCTGAAACGTAAGCAATGCGGCGCAGCACAGAGCAGAATTGTCAAACTCAAGCAGGCGAAGCAGATGACGATCAGCTTATAGTGTCACAGTTGGGTCATGCAATAACTCTTTTAATTTATTTTAGGCGTATTTTAAAATAGTAATACTTCTAAATGTTCACACGTCACGCAGGAATTTGTGCTGACACTACAACAGAGCCCAGAGCAGGGCAGACGCACGTGCTTGTGTTGCAATATACGTAGGTCTGTAATTTTTCATGTAATACAAAATCCTTACTGCTTTGCGCTGCACTACGCCGCACTGCGCTGGATCGCCTGCGTCTCAGCATACGTTTTGCCTAATAGTTCTCCACTCCTAAAGAACAGTTCGAATAAAAAATTCTTTAATTAATTTAATGTTAATGTTATATGAAAGTAAAAAAGTATTATCTCGAAGCTTTGGTAGTCTAACAGGTAAGGTGACAAGTTATGTTTACATCGAAAAATGGCGAAAAATATTTTTTATAAGCTGTTGGGTATAAATGACATTACATTATGTCAGTCTAGTGATTAATTTACATTATTCAATTGTGATTCTTCTGACTTAATGAATTCTTTTATTTATACTAATATAAAAATATTGCACCCGTATGACGTGCATTATAGAACATCGTCATAAACATTCTTAAAGCAATTGAAAATCGTGATCTCAATAATATTCTTTAAATTTATTTTCGTCTCTGATAAAATATCATTTTGGCTGCTTTCGGGTAAAAATTTTACGGTGTAATAAATACTGCGGTGAAACATTATATCAGTTGGTATTATCGAAAGAATTTTGCTCATCTAAATTACATATTATTTAAATAAATATGAAATAATTAATAATACAAGCACTAACCATTTAATTTTGAAACTTTCTCTTAAAATGAAATAAAAATGATTTAATTATGCATAATAACGAGCATAATGCTATCACAATCTGTAATGGTATGTTATTTCGTTGTATTAAATAAATCAGTCAAAATATTTGTTAGATACTAAGATTAGTTTGCGATAAACTGTGTATTGTGTATTTTGCAGACGTGCAATAAATAAATTTAAAAAATCTACGGGCTGTATAGCTTACATTTTTGTACCGTTTAACTGTCAATGGCGTCTTATCCCGCACCCTTTTTGTGATCTCGGGATTTCGGGATTCACATTTTTTTTGTATCTCGGGATCCCGGGATCGATCATTCACCATAAAATCGTGTAATAATTTTATGAGGTTCTTAGAGAAGTTCGGGATTTAGGGATGTGGATTTTCGGAATACCGGGATTAACACTTAGCTCACTGGCGGATTTCAATTTTCTCGGTGGGTGAGATTTAGCTTACGAGATTAGTCTCACCATTTAAATCCTTAAACTTTTCTGAAAAGGATATTTAACGATTGGCGCAGATTTTGTTAAAGGTTAAAATACCTTGTGTTGGTTGTACTTTGTAATCTATCAAGATATAACGTAGCTTCAAATATACTTAATTAAAATCAATCTTTTGATCATATTGATTTTCCGAGGAGGTAGGTGTATCTTTTTAACATTACCTGTCAATTGCTCAAATCTCTTTATGTAACGTAAAAATAGAATAATGAGATGAAAGCAATTGGAATTTTGGATTGTTGTCTTTTCATGTTATACTACTCATTTTATGTTCAGTAACATAAAGGGTCTTAACCAGGGGATCTTGGACTGGAACGTTTATTTATCATTATGTACACTTTAATGATGCATTAATTTGTTTTTTTTTAATAATACCCTTTCGCAGGGTAAGTATTCTGTGCTCTCTTTATATCCCTTATAATTTCATACAGTTACTGTAGTAAAATGTTAAGGTTACAAAAATTGTAGCAATTTTCTTATTATTTCTAATGGTACTTTAAAGGAAGACAAGTGCAAGACGTAGGCGGATTTTTGCTAAAGCAAATCTTTATTGCACTTTGCACGCTTTAAGGCAGTGGTTGGCAAACTGCGGCTCTTTGGCTTCTTGAGTGTGGCTCTTTCACAAAATACCACATACAGTGCAATTGAAACTTCGTGTCACACGTGCAGGAGTCAGTTTTCGGTCTAAAAACATAAAGTTGGAAGGAGCGATCTCAGCGAACGTACCTCAATCAGATTGAGGACATTTGAAACAAAACCCAGCTAAGGAGTTAATAATAACATACCTACCTGTATAGTTTAAGTAGAAAAAAATGTCAATCAAAAGAAATTTAAATCGTTGTATGGTTGGCTCAGTTGACTAATGAGTTTGCCGATCACTGCGTTAAGGCAATTGTCCGTGATCAATTTCATGCGAAGAATTTTCCGTAATCGGGTAAAACATACGATGCACTAATTAAAAGTGCACGATGTTATAAGTAAATACAAATTAAAATAAATTCATATTCTACTTTGTATAAGTAATAAAAAGTCGTTAATAACTTTAAAAAAATTAAATTCACTAACACAAAAATCTATTAATATGTTCAACCCATTTAAAAGTAATCAACACATTTGTTCCAAGAAATCCTTCGGACTTAAAGTAATTTTAAGTGCCGTTAAAAATTGAATGACTAAGATGTAGTCGTTTCGATTTGCGTCCTCTAAAAACGATAATATGATAAATATCAGCATTGTTTTATTTTAACTTCCTTTAAAACAATAAATAAGGAAGCGCGTGTGTTAATCTCGAATTACGGATTGTTTTAATACCGTGACTTATTTTGTATGACTGAATTAGTTACAGTGCATATCTGAAGATGACATCTCATCCGCAGTCTAGTACCCAATTAATATAATAAATAGCAAGCTAAAAATTCAGCTATTCAAACTTTTTAAAATGAAAACAAAAGAAGCTACTTAAATTTATTTTTAACTAAGACGTCGTATATCATTATAAAATCTTTTTAAAAAATAATGGTAAAAAAGTATACTGTTGTGTAAAAGCTATTGGGCCTGTTTACAATTTCCCCTTGAACTTTACCATATTTTTTTATTATTTATTCCTTTAGCATTTCTACACGTTTTAAACCATTGATATTTTCTTAAATATAATAACAAGATTCTGGAAAATGATTACTTTTAATCATATTGTATGGTCATTTATTAATGGTGAACATGGTAAATATTTATAGACACTATCAGCTTAAAATGCGCATAATAAGTAAAACCAAGCTTATATAAGAAAATTGTATTTATATTAACAATAAAACATACTCATTTATTGTATAACTAAAAGACCGGCCGATATATTCTGTTGGACAGTTTCAACACAAAAGTTTACAAGTGCCGCGATTATTCAACATGTAACAGTAGTTTTTTTTTTTATATACTACGGGTTATATGATATCCAGCAAGAATCAACGTTTTCCTGCAAAAACATAAAGAAATCTGAAAAATTAATATTTATTAAATTGAACTAATATATCTTCTACTTATGATTGTAGAGCGAAATTCCTTGATATTTACATATATCCTAATGAACTGAATAAGTAATTTATTATTCTTACTAGTAACGTGAAACTGTTACCGCACTTTTATTATTAGTTGATTTTAGTAATACCAAAATAACAAATATTTTTTTTTACAAAAGATTTAACAAAGGATTATAAACAATATTTACTGTGTACAATTTTTTGGATAACTAGTTAGTTCAAAATATAAGAAGAGAAAGGAAGGTTTTAAGATAAAAAAATATAATTAGCATTGTATGCCGTTAAACAATGCATCAATTCATATTTACAAAAGCGGACGGCGGAATAAAAATAAAAATATGTAAACTCGACCTAGAAGAATGCATAAACACTATGTGTATTAGTGGTCAAATTAAAACACCAGCTAGGCTTTCACTGAGGCCTTGCTGATTTATATTACTAAATTTTGAATCATGATAATATAAAATCAGTAATATAACTCACATTGTTGTCGTCTTCTTAGTCATAACACAAATAATGAAAATAACGAAAAAGCGTAAAACGATTCGTCTAGCTAGTTATTCCTGGGCTAGAGTTTTTCTAGAGACAACTCAATCTGTGGACTAAATCTTGATAATTAGTAGCTCGTACTAAGGTTTTAATCGTTTAAGCTTCCATTTATTTATCAATTACTTCATATTTTTCCAAAAGTCTTACGACTCCTATGTTCGCTTTATGTTTAGTCCCAATCAGTGGCGTATTAAGCACTTGGGAGACCCAATCGCAATAATACACACCAAGCGCACACCTTGTGCCTTTATGGGGGTAATTTGCTACTCTGCCTATATGTAAGTAAAGTGATTTGTTTCTTTCGCCACTTTTGGTAAGGGGTTTATAGCTCCTTCTACGGTTGTGTAACATGCTTTTCAGTTTATGATTGAATTTGAAGTGCAGGTCTGTAGGTGTTTCGTGATAGACTTTCTCGAATAATTGAGAATGAAAATTTTTGCTCATGTTGTATTTTACTGTAGTGCTAATTTCTTAAATTTACCTTTCTAAATAAATGTAATGACCATTTGGTAGCAGAAATGTTGTGGTTTTCGGTATCTAGTTATTCTTCCTAACGTAAGTTAAACTTCTTTAAGTCCGACAGAAACATCCCCTAATTATATAAATAACAAGACCGTATCATGAGAAGATAATTTAAGACGCTTCATAAGAAAATCTTTGAACTTTGGTGTACTTTCGAATTGGTTTGATGAGTACTTAATATAGTGACTGCATTTACACCATTGTGAAAACGTACCCATTATTCAAATAACCATTTTGTATATGCATTTTTTCTAGATGTAATATTGGTGTATAATGATTATGATGCGAAATATATACATTTATTGGATTGAGAAGTGTTTATTTTATTTTGTATGTAATTTAGCTCACGGATACAAGTCGCATTATTATTTTTAACTTACGGAATTGTCGCTTTTGCCAAAAGACAACAGAAAGTCGTCGTAGATCATAACGGGTGATGAGTAACGAAGCTGATCATGGCTTCGACACATTAAGACCATATTTGTTTTCATACATTTAAGATATTGAAAAAACACTGACAGTGAATTATAGATTTCCTTCAAGGTTATCAAAATAATGTTAATGAATTTATGATACAACCCAACTACATTCGATTATGTTCAATAATAAATATTGTGTTTGCAGTGTGAAAGCTTTTTTTATACTTTATTAAAAAAAATTTAATGTATATTTCAAGTCATATTATATAATGCTTATTTTGTTTTTGTAGTGGAAAAACCAGTTATTGGAGTTTGAAAAAGTTATAGGAGATGATTTTTCATAACGTTTTGTTTGTTAACTGGGCAATATAATAAACTAATACTTTTTATCCAAAATTAAGAAGCAATACATATACTATAACCAATTTTCCCGCTAAGGTGTCCCAAAATGGGACCGCACACATTTTTCCATACCCGCACAGGCCGCACACAAAAATATTGTAAAAAGAAGTTTGTTTCAACAAAATTAATGTTTGATGAAATACTTTTACTATGGTCACCGAATCTTTCATATTTTTCTTCTACATCTAGCGTCAGTGAGTAGGTTAGTAAGTACATTCTTACATATTTGCGCACATTTTTTATTTTGCTGAAAATTTACTGCTCGCAGAAGTTGTTGGTCCGCACACACAATAGAAACATTAGGGGGAACGTTGACTATAACATTAGTCATTCAAGTAACTATTTTATATTGAAATAAATTAAATAATTGAACCGTTTATAGTATTTTATACTGAACTGAGTGAGTTGAAAGATGTAAAGTTATTGAAGCATATATGAGTTGGTGATTCGCTCGTTTCGTGAAATTGGCTACTTTTTGCGGTTACTGAACATAACGCGAATAATTGGCATTAGGAAATAAAGCATAGGTAGTATAATTTAGTGACACTACCGTTTGAAACATCTTGTTTGATATAAAATAAGAAAATGTAATAAAAAGTATCAATTGCACGTTGATTTCATTTACACCCGCTTCTACGTCTGCGGGGCAGATTCATGGGCGAGAAAAAGGGAAGTTACCCACATGTCACGTCTTTAAATTAACTCTTCCTCAACCACCCCTTGATTTAGCGATCGCTGTAAGCTATTTACCATTGTAAAATAAAGAAGCGTATCTATTTTAACACGTTTCAAAGACACATTCAAGGGATAACGGAATACTTAATAGATTCATTAAAAAATCAATTAAAAAATTGAAATTTTTCTCTCTCTTACTGTTTTCATAATTATAAAATGAAATAATATCGAGTGAGTCACTTTCATATGTATTACAGAATAATAAAAAGGAAACCGCTTCTATAAGAGAATTGGTAAAATGGCCTTGAATAATAAAAAAATGAAATCTTCTTTAGTTGTTAATGGATGCGTAAGATAGGATTGCACATCGAATTCAATCAAGTATATTTTTACAAGTTTTAGCTACAATAGTTTCCAATTGAGTAGGTAGGTTGCTTTATACAATAATACTATTAACATTAATGAAAATCGATTAAGAAATGAAATTATCGAGATTATTGTTCCTTCATTTTTTTTTGTTGATTATTATCATAATTGATCTTGCTACATATTGTGGCACAATATTTAATTTACTCTCATTACTAACCTAGTCTTGGTAGAAAAATAAATAAGTGAAGTTTGGGAAGGTGGCAACAAGTTTCCCGATTATATATTTTTACTGATAGTCAGTAATATAATGAAATTATGTATATTGCATGAAGCTAGCTCATTTTCATGGGTTTATCCATATGCTGTATGTGGCCAGATGACTTGTATAATATGTTCTTGTAATAGGACTTAAGTTAAGATCATTCTGTAGGGGTTGGTGGCTCTACATTGAGCGTGCCAATGGTTAAAAGTAATATTGTTGGAAATAACACAATAAAAATTAAAATACTTACGCCACTTCATTACCCGTGAATTTTATGTTCCGCAACTCTAAAATACGTTTACATTTGTCATTGAATTGTGTTTTTAATTAAGTGAGGTTAACATTGTTATCAAGCATCCCCGCAGTGTTTTGAAACATCAATCTAATTAAGGAGCAAACAGATACTCTCGTGTCTTATTCTCAGCGATTTCCTCAAAAAGGAAACCAAAAACATTACGAAATTTTTCCTGCAAACTTACAGTGGCGGTTACTATAATATTACTAAAATTGAGAGGGTTTCCGCCACGAATTAACTAAATATGAATAAAATACATACTGGAAAAGTCATATAACACTAAAAAAAAGACAATTTTAAATTTCTTCAAGCATGTCCAGTCTTCACGTGTAGCACAACTTTTACATATTATGTACGTTAAATGTTTTCATCAATAACCTGTAATTAAACGATAGTTTGTTAAAATATAATATGTGTTCATAAAAATGGCGAGTAATAGATGCGTATGAATCTAATTATAAAATTTAAATATGAAAAGCTTTTTTATAAAAAAATGTATTATTTATCCATGTTTGCGTATTGTTTGACAGATATGCATTTTTTTTCAATTGCAATGAATTTTTATGCTTTTTCAGACGACAGAGATGGACAGAAAGAAATTTCTGCTATAAATATTCTAAAATGGGACTTTTAGATTTACCTTTGACATTGATATATCGTTCAATTCTGAAAGCTAAGTTTGTTTGCTAATATATTTTCTTCTTTCTTTATGCGATATGAGTATGGTAAGAACAATTAATAGCATTTAAGTATAAAATAATGGTAACCATACGAATACTTATTTATTTTTATACTAATTTTAGATTATCTATTAAATATCAGGACCGGTTTCGCTAATCGCGAGCATTACAGATATAAATTGTTACAGGGTTATTTTCACAAAACGAAGGTGTTACCAACAACAGTTGAAAAAAAAATGGTACACATTATAAAATAAACAAATGATATAAAATTATCATAATAACAATGTCTAATGTAACGCGTTCAACCATGTTAAAAACGAATTGAGTATACATATTCTTGATCCCTGTGTTGGGGAATCCTATGTATGGCACTGGTCGAGTCTACGATACTTGAAGAGCAGTCGAAATGTTAGGAAAGAAAGAACAATACACAATGGTCGGCGTTAGTGGACCGTGCAGGCCATAAGCCACACTCTGCCATATTCTGCAAAAGGAACACAAACACGCTACGTAGTCCACACATTAAAGCACTAACATTGATTCTACGTGCGGATATTGAATTGTCAATCCTCGGGGTAATGTGATTTTAAAAAGTGATTCATTCAACAAATTTATTTAAAGATCGGGAAAGGTGCTTTATGTGCTTGAAATATTTATGATTATTTCTCATAAACTTACACATTTCGAATGAACAATTTTAAGACTTTTTTTACATACATATATCAAAATTAAAATTTATAATAAGACAAATTTTTATTACAACAATAAATTATTCTCGATATTATCCTAATGGAGCTTGCTTACCTAAACAAAAGTTTACAACGACAATTTTTTGTTGGTTCAGTTTCCCAACCTCTCTTTTTAAACAAGAGTAGGCGATAGACGGATGAGGGTTAAGACAGGACAAGGGGTTAGCTATTCACTCTCACTGTCTCGTTTTTAAGTATTGGATGTGTGGGAGGGAATTTCAGAAATTACATACTCAGTATGATATTTTCTATTATCTGTGGAAAAAAATCAAAGAATTTTGTGGAAACGTTTCCACACGTACGTTTCCATACGTATGCGCACATCTCAAAGGGTGCACCGGTATCTGCAATGGTTTACAATTTTTCACCCTAGCCGTCATTTAAAAATGTGTTTAAAAATCTGTCGAAATACTCTATTATTAACATTAAATCGATTGTTGCGTAAAACAGCGTAGTGATACAATAGTGGTGCTCATGAGTGTAACAAGATGGAGGTGGCTTCACCTGGTGCTCGCTGGAGTATGAAGGCAAGTGGTGGCGGTTCCTAGCACTGTCAGTTCACAATCGAGCGACAAACCCAACGAACGTATCCTCTGAATATTTCCCTTCGCCAGCTCCACTGCTTCCATGTTCACACTTTTCTTTCCTCAGTGAACCGATTGCAAAATATACGGTTGGAGAATTTTCAGTTTCCTCATTTCAAAAGTGCGGTGAAAACAATTGTTTTTATTTTTAGTGTTTCCCACCCTGGACATTTTTTTGATTTGGATATTTTAAAAGGTAAAGACATACTGTTTTCTTGTAAAAAAATAACAAAAGATAAGAGCAGTGGCGTAACTAGCGATTGTATATTACCACAATGCGGTCTCAAAATTAGAAAAAAATATCAATTTCAATATAAATGACAGCAATTAGCAGTCTGATAAATAGTTTACAAATATCTTAAAGGTGTTATTCTTTACTGGATATTCTTCGACGTGGCGATCTAAACAAAAACATTTATAAAATTATTAATATATTTTTTTCAAGACAATTATTTGTGTCTGTGATATGTTCGTGTATTCTTAATCCAATCCATAAACAATACTTTTTCTATAATTTATATAGCAATATGTGTTTGTTATGTTCATTTCGGCCAGAGGACTGAAAGCTTAAAATCGGCGTAGAGGAAAATGCCTTCTACGCCATCCTCACGGCTACGCGCATAACAAACGACTCTATGCTGCTTATATGTATTAGATCTTTCACTAGAGAGTATCTTTACTGTTTTCACGAACAAATACATAAGATAAAGTTTATTCTGAAAAATAAAACAAAAACTGTAATATTCGATATTATTATTTTTACATATTTAATTTTGTTCAGCCTTAAAACTCGGTATCGCGTATTATTGATAACACAAGATGATTGTCGATTGATATACCTCCACCCTTTATGTGTATGCAGTTGCTGTTTCATGGCCACCTTACATAACGCAATAACGATCAAGAAAAAAAGTTATTGTCAGCAATATGTCTTTTGTTGATATCTGTAGTTTTACTTACGGCAGCGGTAGATTGCTTGCTTACAGTGGTGAGCCGGACGAATTTATAATGGTGGGGCTACAACAATAAAAGTAAAAATAGACAGCAAGCGTTGAAAAATACAATGGAAAATACAACGATGAAAGTGTTTTTCATTTTTACGTTGCGCTTAGAAATTTAATTACAATATACAAAAATATAAACGTCGATACTAAGACGGGAAGAAAAAAAATATGCATTAGTGGTAGTATGAACGAGTCATCACTGATGTGAGAATTTGTGTTTTTTTGCATAAAGTGAGAGTTTTACTGTTTTTTTTTTTAAATTAAAAATATCTCCACCTTCAACCAATACTAGAATCAGTATTCAAAATTGTGCACCAAAACTTATTCAAAGGTTTTTTCCTGGACATTGTGTCAAGGTGGAAAACTTGTTTGAAATACCGGAAAATCTAAGTGCTAAATCTAATTTTATATTGAAATAATTTAATGTTTACATTTGGTGTATGCTAATGTGCTTTGTAACATTCACTATATTTAAACCTAAATAAGTTGAACGAAACTCTATCATCTAGTAATGACGGCTGCAAAAGCGAACTATCGCCAAAAGTTAACAATAATAATGTAATAAATAAATAATTTTTATTGATATATTTAAATATTTTTTGAATATAAACACTAATAGTGTGTTATGGTTTGCAAACCTGATGGTTAAACTTCTTAGTAAGGGATAAAATAACTATTCAATATGAAAAATGAAAAAAATTACGATGGGAAAAAGATTATTTAAAAAAACCCATACATCATTTAATAATAAATTGAAAAAAACGTAAATGAAGATCAAAAATTCAAAAACTCACACAAATGAATAATGATGACGGATTTTGGAGAAATCACTGTTTACTTGAATGTGTCAACTTTATGATTTATTTTTTGTTATAAAAAACCGTTTTTGAACCCTAATCGTGATTTCCATACATAGATTTTATTATAGACTATCAGAACTGATATTAAACGATATTTTTCAAAATTTGTGACAAATCACTTAATGAATGTTTGCTCCTCACATTTTCTGCTTATTACGATATTAATTTAATTCGCCTTTAAATAGTTCTTTTCTATAACATTAATTACCTGCAGTGCCTGAACTATGTGCAAGCGGAGCAAACGACCGCCTGTATCGTTAAATCTGGATAGGCGACCAAATGTCTGAGAATTTTATGAATGGGCGGAAAATACAATCTTGCTTGAGGTGGCCAAATGTCTAGCGCCGGCGCTGCTTGACTGACAAATAATGCCTTGTTACTGTAAAGACTTTAACGGTAGGTCAAGCTAAAAACAATAAAAAAAATATTATTGTATTAAAAAATATTTTATTATATATTTGTACTACAAATTTTTGGTAACTTGTTTGGTTTTATTGAAAATTAATAAAAATGTACAGTTTCGAGTTAATTCTTTACTTAAGTACAATATTTTAAATTGAAATAAATATTGATTAATTCGGAGTTTTAAATTAAATGTAAAAATTTATTTTTCTTATGAATATAATTCAATATATTTGTGGTATGCATTTTAAATATAATAATATTTTAGGCGCCCGAAAATCTTTCTATTATAGTAAGTTATTGGGACGTAGTTCAACTGAATGGTCTTTGAGGTGGATAGGACAGGATATAGAAGCATGTCAGATGTATCCGGTGAAAAAAGTAAAAACATTTACAAAAGACCGTTTTTACTTTAATATATGCCATGAAATCCATTGTGTGATTATTTAATTTAAACTATTTAT
Organism: Himalopsyche anomala; assembly: GCA_031772345.1. Classification (NCBI taxonomy): domain Eukaryota; kingdom Metazoa; phylum Arthropoda; class Insecta; order Trichoptera; family Rhyacophilidae; genus Himalopsyche; species Himalopsyche anomala. The sequence goes on along the minus strand of CM062824.1, from coordinate 9,797,324 downwards.
AAAAAAACACCTTATACTAATTACTAACTTGTAACCAAGAAAGGTTAAATATCAATATTGTTAGGACGGAACGTGTTTTTTTACAATTAGAAAAAAACGGTATTTGGATAAATAATTATTTTTATTGATGTAATGAATTTCAAGTATATCGAAAATAAAATACTACCAAATAATATACTACATTACTGTACTTAAAAATATGAATCTATTATTGAAAAACTATTAAACGAAATATTTTTTTGCATTTGCATTTAAATCATAATTTATTATAATGTTTATTACAATAAAACATAATAATTAACGACTCAATTTTATCAAAATGATCGCTACAAATGATTCGTGCGTAGATTTATATTGTGGAAGTTTTTAAACCGTTTTTTATTTTAAGTTTTTACTTCATGTAATATTAAATTATGTGATTCATGAAATCATTCTTTTCAAGTAGATATTATTAAACATGTACCTAAGTCAATACAAAATTGATGTTTAAAAGCAATACATTTAAATATAGAGTTATCTTACAAGACAAATATATATATATATATACAGGGCTTTTTTTACCCTGTAACGCGGCGGAACGGCGTTCCGGCACCTTTTTTTTTCTCTCGAAATTTTAATAAATGTTTGTAAAATTTTATTTTTTCTATTTCAAAACATTCGTTTCTTTTCTTGGAAGCCATTGACTGTTAATCCCTTTTGAGTATATAGGGCATCATAGAACCCATAAATTAATGTCATGCAAAAGATTGCAAATGCAAATTGGAATGTAATTTTGGATAGCGTTTTTAATAAATTACATATTTTTTTAATGTTTACATAATGTATGTAATGTTCTTTGTTTAATTTTCATTTGAAATTTCTAAAATAAATATGTATATTTTGTTTTATTTTCTATGCATTATATGAAAAGCCGCCTTTAATTCTATCAAAATGATATTCGAATATATAAAAAATAATATACATACCTTCTTAGAAAATGCGTTCTGGCACCTTTTTTTTTTAAAAAAAAAGCACTGTATATATATATATATTTATTTTATCTATTACTAAATGATAATTTCTATTTATACTTAAAAAAAGCAAACTAAAAATATTATTACGAAATTAATTAAGGACATTGTTATTAATTCACTGAACAAAAACTATTGTTCAATAGGTATGAACTGAACTATTATTCAATTATAAAATCACTGCGAAATTGCATGTATGATATTTAATAATATATTCTATATGAGCAAGCAATGGTATTTGTTCTTTCTCCATGGATGAAAGCATCTTGAAAATCTTCTTCACAAATATAGTTATATTGCAATTTTTGAGTCGCTGTAATATGTACATATTTCTAAATTATATTATGCTTATTATGTGACAAATATTACACTCGGCAATAGGTAAGACACTTCGTTACAGTTCTCGGCCATAACTGTTTCCAAATATATTATTAAAATTACTCCCCGTGACATCTTTCATTCATTGCACACCGCTTATAACGGCCGCATACAGGTTGTAACAATGGTTTCGTTTTTCTTTTTATTGTTTATATAAATTCAGAAATGTTTCGCAACCTTATTGTCCTAAAAGTGATTGAAAATTAAACTAACTCACAAAGCTAAATATGTTTTACTTAAAACTTTCATAAGCGTTTTGTTTTATTATGTCAAATTATATTTCTCAATATAATTTGAAAATGGAATGTTTTAAGATGTTATATTATAGTAAAGTATTTTTTGTCATTTAACTGGCAATTTTAGAAATATCTATGGTAGTAATTCATAAAACTGTATTATTTATTATTAAGAAGAGTAATAAAATATACATATATTCATTTATTTGTTTTAAATGATTTTTTTATATATAAAATGAAATTGGAATTTTTTTAATAGTAATAATATTCAAAATTTTCCAATTATTATATTGCTAAAAACCAGCTAAAATAAGAATTCTTTATTCTATTTTAGACACTGTTGATAAACGATTTTTCGTATTTTACTGAAACCAGACAAATGCTTGTTAGCAAGATTATTAAAACATTTTTTTGATTGATATTGTAGCAACTTTTACAAAAAAATATTTTTAATATAAAATTTAGCTTGCTTTTAATGTTACTATCTTACTAGCTACTATACTATATTAAAGAAACAAACGTACTAAGAAAGATCATTTCTTAATACCTTATCTAAGACTTTGCGATAAATCATTTAAATAAAATGGATATATGCGAAAATGAACTATTTTCCGTTTTAATGGATATTGGGATTTGTGTTGAGATAGGGTTTCGTTAAATTTATAAAACGAATTTATATTTTAAATTTGACTATTTTTTAATAAATAACAACATACATGAAAGTACTATGTATTTTAATGGGCATATGGCCTTCTGAAAATATTGATCTGTCCCTGGTTAAAATGCAATGTTTGTTTGATAAATTAATTGTCTACGTGGTTTACAAGATGCGCTCTTCGCAACTATGTTTTTCTTTTGAAATCATTGACGTATACTTGAAGTCAATTCCGCATGCCTACTTTATGGTAGACATACTAAACGATTTATGACGATAGATAGTTTAAAATTGGAAACCATTTAATACAAACTAAAGATGTATATCTTAGTTAATTTACCACGGAGTATAAAAAGTGATTGACGTTAATAAGTATTATTTCGCATTTGTACGAAATGTTAACAAAGTTTGACATTTCCGCCGAATGACTGAGGATGCGAAAAGTCAACGTTCGGAATATCGTCGCGCTTCACCAAGGGCGACGTCGTGCGGGAAAATTCGCAACTATAACACACAAGTTCCCTTATGCATACATAACTTCAATGTTATTATTCGCATAATGTTCATAATATTATTTATGAAAATGTGCTTCTTTGCAACATGCAACAAGTAATTTTATGTGGTAATAATAATTTGTTTAATTGATTATGGAGATATGCTCGACGGAAATAATAAACATATGTGAGTAAACAAATACTAAGGTATTCATACTAAGTTACTTTGATAAACAAAATGCTTAGATTATCCAAATGTGTACCAATTACCTAATAAAACAGTATGTATTCAATTAACAGAGTCATAGATACATAAACAAATTAATCAATATCTTACATTTTTATAAAGCATTTTTTTCGCGACAATTTTAAGAACTATGTCGAATAAAGACAAGCTAGTGCCAAAGTAATATTTTAAGCATGATTTTTGGTTTCAATATATTTTGTCCAATATACATACAGTTAAGGTCGAAGTTTGAGTTATTGTATAATTAAGCCTTGTTAATTTAAAGCGGAAATGACAATCTTTTTGATACAGTGACACCTATTAATAAAAAAAAATGTCATAAATTAAGACTATCTTTTCGCAATCCAAAGCTGTGCTTAAGAAGGGAGTATTGATATTGTTTTTATTATCAAAACTTAGTATTTATTAATATAAAAACAAAATTAAACTCGGTTAAAGATTGGTTTGAATCGATTTGTGTATTTGAAAATGATATTTTTTTGGCATATGTGCAAGTAGAGCGTACATAACTGCTTGAATTTTTTGAATTTTCAGTAGAATAAATATGCCGTTACGAAATGTGTTATACATTTTGTTAATAATTGTGATACATATGCCAGGCATCGTTGATTTTTGGAAATGACGAAATTTGAAGAGGCAGCCGAAAGAATGTGAACGGATTAATTTTATCAAGTCAATTAATTAAATTTTTATGTGGCCTTCCTAATCTTAAATAATCATGCCGACTTTAACTTTGCAAAACACACTTAATTTATTTTGTATTGAGCAATTTCGGAATAAGTATCATAATAATTAAATCAAATTGCTTTATTATTAGGCAGTTTGTAGTTTAAATATTAGCAAATTTTGTGTTTTATTTCAGTAAATAATGTAATTAAGAAGATAGTTTCCATGTTTTTTTACAGTTGCATATTAAATAAAAATTGTTTTCGGTACTTTGACTATCTGCATAACATTAAATTTTTGCTTATAAGTATACATTTTTAAACATCAGTAACAATTCAATGAAAGCAAAATTTTATTTGTGTTCAAAGTCTGCGAATGATAAAATTCCCTACAATACTTTCGATCCTATTGTATATAATACGGAGTAAGTAGCGAGTTTGACTGAATTATCAGAGCTCTGCAAAGTTTTTCATTGATTTTCAAATGTCAAAGTTACATCGGTTCAATTATATTACATTTAATGCAAAGTAAAATAAACGGAAACGATAAACCAGCAAGACTTTTTATTTATGAATAGAAAGTATTTTGACGTTTTTAACACCGGTTTACTCAATGAAAAACATAACTGAAAATAATATTATCGCCCAATTAAATAAAGGAAAAGAATGACTAATAGAATTTATAAAATCTTGTTTCAAATTATCTTGTTTTGTGGTAATAATCAAGGAAACTGAAAATATTCTGTAGAAAGTATCTTAAAAGGCACTGTAGAAAAGATAACGATATTCGTATCAAATACCAAGATTTTTTTCCGTTTAAAAATTTACTATGCTGAAAATAAATGCAGCCTTTTCCAAAAAAAATCCTACAAAGCAAAGTTCACTCTGTTAGATCCGTATTCTGTCGAGTACTTTGTAAATAATAATAATAGTAAAAAAGTAACTGGTCCTCCCCCAATCTCATGTTTCACCTTTGCAGTATTTGAAATAATATCCGAATTAATTTGCAACCGATTCATGATTATATAACAGTCTGAATTGAGAAATCTGAAGATTATAAGTACAGCTTAGAAACTAAAATAGTTTATACATTTTTGTTTTTAATATGTAATCAGCAAAGCTTTTGGCTAGAAAATTAAATATTATCAACGAAACTGTTTTACAATTTCGGGTATAGAAAATCTTAAAATAAAATCATAAATGGTTATTATATAATAGAACACCGTTTTGTGCAGATGCTTACAATAATAAATCTTTGTTTGTGTTTTTATACTTAGTAACTTTCCGCTCTAGATAAAATAAAACCACAACATCTTCCATCGGTCAGTTCCGTTGTTTTCATACTATTCTTTATCTTGACAATGATTTGAAATTTGCTTTCTAGGTCAATGGCAAATTAGTGCGCAATTTCCTTGTCAACTTTCTTTTTTTTAATAATACATTTAAGTATTGAATATTCTTTAGAAACTACTAATACAATATTATCTAGTAAATTTGATTGGTTTAAATTTTGAATCTTTCCATGCGTTTTCTCACTAACAACCAGAGTTTCGTCTTTCGCCATCGCCAAGCACTAAATTTCCAAGGATAAGCTTGATTTAAAATTAGTGATACTATTGAAAGGAGAAACCCAGACGTTAATCACAAAACGTATGGAAATGTACAACATGTAAACGATACAAATTTGATATTGAAATTCCATCAAGTACCTTGAGTCGAAATCCTAAATTATCTAGTAATACATAAAACAAATAACACAATGTAAATCAAACGTCAGAATAAATTAGTGTTTATGAAATTTATTCAATTGTTTTTTCAGGAAAAAACAAAACCAAATATTTAAAGATTATTCGCGTTTTCTTTAAATACGTTCTTAGAAGTACAAAACATATCATTTACCTGTATTGATCGTTCAAAATTAGTTTTTTTTATGAAATAAAAATAGAGAAAAAAATATTTTTGTTTTAAAATGAGAAAATCGTAAAAAAATATTACTAATTTCACTTTTTGTAGACACCGTAGAAATTATGTGTTACAAATAAGTCAATCAATAATACATATCATGCGAATATTGTATTCATAATTTAGGATTATGAAAGTGGAAAAATATATTTATACCGCCATTTCGAAATTTTATACTAAATATCAATACGTATTTATTCATACGGTATGAATAAAAATCAATATTCGGGTATTTTTGCTTTTTCAAAAAAGTTATTTCGGTTTTGAATAAACCCATGAATACCAAGATTTTGTATACCGGTAATGGAGGTATTACAATCCCCTACTGGCCTATTTTATCCTTCAAAATTGCCATTTCTAGAAATATGCAAAAAACGTGATCGTTTAAATGGGTGTTGTAAGTTGTAGGTCTAAAAAAAATATTATGATATATTGTGTAGGTCTGTACAGCAGTAAAAATAAACAAAACATATATTGTTCTTACATATTTTCATAAAAATGCCTTGAGAGAAAGCATTTGTCCCCAATAGAACATTTTTAAATTTTAAATACAATTTTCAGTACAACTTATTTTATACCAATTGATATTTCACGGTTTTGTTGAATGCATTTTTTGGGTTTTAATAAACTCAACGCCGCCTGTGTGGTCGAGTGGTCAACATCGTTGGCTACCGCTACGGAGGGCACGGGTTCGAATCCCGGTACGGGCAGTTTTATAAATTGATTTTTCAATTGATTTATGAATTTCTGTTCAAAGGCATGGATGTATGTGCTGTCTTGAATTCCCCCCTCCTACCCATCCTATCCTATGAACGGGGCGTATAGAGAGCGATTAGCTAACCACTAGTCCTGTCCTTGCCCTTTCCTTCTATTCCTACTCTCTTTGGAAAAGAGAGGTTGAGCAACTGAGTAACAAGCAGTTCTCGTAGAAAAAATTCTGTTGAGATAAACTCCATTAGGAGTCCATATGCTCCATATTGGGAGCGGACATGGAATAAAAAAAAAAAAAAAAAATAAACTCAACCCATTAATTTAAACGAAAACGAAATATTTAATAGAATATTATCTTCAATGACGAATTTCGACTTTGAACCATATTGGTATCTCTGTTGCTTTTACTAGGCATATTGATTTTGGAATAATCAATTTACTAAATCGATCTTTAAAATGTGCATGCCAAATGTCTTATTTTCGCAATATCTAAACAAAATTACATTTAATAATTGTCCTTTTTACATCACCAGACTTAAAAGTAAGTGAGCAGTTATATTTTGAAATAATTTCCTTATGAAGAATCCATGTGCATCGAGATTCACGACAAGTTTAGTGAGCAATAAAAAACCTAGTGTTTTAATTTGAGCCAGGCATGTACAACTTATAGTCCAATTTAAGATTTTGTGTGGCTTTTTCGAGGATTACAAGTTTTTATACACTTTGCATTTTGTTTCCGATATAATAAAAAAACAATATTCATTTTGATTATTACATTTGTGAGAAATTAATTATTACCTGGGTGGTACGCATGCCAGCGCCAGACATTCGTTTGTAATAATGTAAGTGTTATGCGGGACAGCGTTAATTGACCGAGCAAGTCCAGTTACTACATCACTCTAATGAGCAGAGTAAGGGTGAGACGGCAACAATTTCAAGGACATGAATTCAGAAATCTGGAGAAATTTTAAAAATATCCGTGTACACATGAATATTATGCACGTGTCTATAGAAGATTATGTATTTTTTATGCAAGTTAGTACAGTCGGTGATTAGGTCACAAAGGTGTGGCCCATCAAAGACATGCAATATTTTATTTGGTCCAACAAATGATTTCTGTTGGGCACTTCTGATTTAAGCAGTTTGGTTGGAGAAGGTTTAAAAATATGTATGTGAAATACTTTTAAATTTAAAGGTATAGAAAAAATATATTTTATTACACATTCAGAGAAACCATTTTTTCCAATAGAAATAAAAAGTAATATAGACATGCAGCATAAAATTAGTATCGAGGCATGATTTTTTTATCTTTTTATACTATTCAAACAAGATATTTTCCTATACTGTAATAGAGATATAATAATACATACATTTATATCCACAGTACATTCCATAATATTTGTGGAATTTACAGAAAAGAACGCGTATAATCAACGTTTAAAACAATAACAAGCCATTATTGTTTTATTGTCTTTCAATGCAAGTCCAAACAGACGGATCTGAAGATAAGTGATTGGATAAAAAACTTTTTTCAATGATGATTTAGCACTTAACGATCAAAAAGGTGTCATGTCCAATAAAATACGAGTATGATTTAGATTTTTTCATCTTGAGTGACATTATTTAATTTTCTAACTGTGTGATGCGAATATAAAACATATCCGACACATTTAAAACTAGAAACTATGCGAAATATATATTAATCATATTTTTTAAATATATAGTCTTGGTTTTATGAATAATGATAGGGCTCAGCAAAGAAGTAACTCAAATTTCGTATTTATAACATATTATTGCAGCCTGGTTTAGAAAGATGCCGTCACGGTCTGAGGTTTGAAGAGGCCAGGTCTTCTCCGCTTCGTGAACAAGCTTCAATTTATTCCAGATATTATGTTGTTCACTACAAAATTATTTAGCGAAAAGAGCAAAGATTATCTTAAAAATGTCAGCAATAAGAACAGTTCTAAAAATGCAGTTTAGTGTAGACGGCCACTTATTTAGCAATGTTATAAGTTTGCTCGAAGAGGTTTTCTACAAAATTAGCTTGATTGATAGATAGATAGTAAGCATATCTCATTAAGTCAGAGACAAGAAACTTCTATTGTTATGCTTTAACATTGTTCAGCGGTTTTTTGGATGTCGGTATATTCCACGTGAACGTGAGTGAGTTCATTTTTATGTTTTATTTTGTCAGATCTTATTAGTACTTCCTTATCAATTTTCGTCGTATTGTAAAAGTAAAAAATCCATAGTTTGTAATGTTTTGTGATTAATGTAATAACAGCTGAAATTTTGTTAGTAAACAAATAAACTAAATTAGGTTCTTTGTTTAGGTCCTCTTGGGTTATTTCTAGTTTTGCTATAGAAAATCAGTCGTTTGTTAAAGGAGGAATTTTTAGAATTTTTCAAGTGAGTGGTTGTTCCTCTTCATATGGAACTCATTAAAAATCGTTATAGGTACGATATTCTCTATCTACTTATGTATTTTCACCGTTGAAGCGCGCTTCGGCTTTTCTTACAACAATTGTCACCAATAATTTAGTCACCAACGATAATATAAGACACCGTGAAAATTCTCGGCACTTCAATATCGAAATATGTGCGAATGTGCCTTATAAAAAAGTGGAGGTGATTAGAATGTAAACAAATAGCAGTATCGTGACACTAAGCTTTAACACATCATTGATTGCTTCACGTTAATATTGACAGTAAACGTTTTTATGATGACTGTCTTTACATGACAATGTAGCAATGTCGGAGGTCGTTGGATACTTCACTTCTATTACATAATAAGAGATGATATGCCTAGATATAAACATCTTATGAATAACTAAAATCTGATTGAATCATTTCAGAAGTAAATGTTTATGAGAAATTATTACACTGCTAATTTTATATTGGCAATTGAATTTCTTTTGAAATAGAGAGTGAAAATTGTATTGATAAACTCGCTTTGAATGAATAACCGGATTTTCCTCGAATTACATAATTTACGCGTAATAAAAATATCCATGCCTGAACCAACATTTAGTGCTACCATTGTAAACTGTAGCATACTTTTTGTATACAATTATCGGTGGCGAAACAATCGGCATTTTTTCTATTGTTTTACATCCTTACCATAAGTATCTCGCCAAGCATTGTTTACACATCTTCAAGGCAATCATCACTCTGTAAACACCTTATGAGATGCGTCTTAACTATATTGATAACCCGTGTATTCAAATCTATAGCGTGCGCAGTATTATTAGAGATTACAAGTACCCAAGTACCAGTATATCGACGAAGGACATCTATGAAACAATTAATTAAAAAAAAATAGATAACAAGATGAATAGGCACAAAAAAGTAAAGAATACATACCTACTTGCAAATCAAACAAGGTGAGTAGGCAATTTAGATATCAGTTTTTTTGAGAAGTAATGAGAAGTTGAATTTGTAAGCAATTAATTCCACCCGCATTCGTGTGTCGAAATTATTTTTACAGTCATACTTTTTTGCCAGTGACTGAAATTTTATTTTAACTGCTTTGTATTAAATTTCTGTTTATTGTTGTTAACTGTGGTATTAATTGTACGCGAAAACTTTATAAAATAGAAAATGAATGAAAGTATACTTAACTTATAATTTAATACTTTAAATAAGTATATTTCGCTTAACACAAATATCCATTTATTATTTACTATAATATTTACTAAACAGAACATTTGCGCGAATTCATATTGAATCATAGTGAAAATGTTATTTACAAAGAGGGAAAATTATTCATTAAAAAAAAAAATGCCTCTCGAGATCGCCAAAGCCTGACGATATCGTGATTCTTAAGTTTTGTCGCCTGACAGTCAATGACATACTTCATAATCAGCCAATAATTATCATTTTCACGGGTGGATTAATTAAATAATAATGCCTAATTATATATTTATATACCGTAATGATGTACATATATCATTAATAATAATATCATCGTCACTCCCAAGACATATGGTTAATACGGATTGTTTTAAGCTGATTCACAATCGTGGGAAATTATGATATGGACATAGTTTTCCAACACTCTACGACAAGATATGCCACTAGGGGTTCTGAAGTCCCGGGACTCGAGGCGTGATAGAGTCAAAGTCTCGGGACATCCTAGGACTTGAGACTTTTATTTCCCCTTCAATAAAATTATAATTTTATTCAAATTAAATATTTGCATTATGTATGTATATTGTATTACATACACTCGGCGTCGTTTGAAAGTACGTACTAGTAAAAATCGTGTTTTTTAATACAATGTTTAATAATTATTATTTTTCTTATGTAATGGATATGTGCAATGCTTACGGTTAATTTTTACTAAGAAGGGATAATAACGGTACATGTAATGAAAAAATATCAATGAAGCCACCGTCAGGAGTAAATTTAAAATTAAACCTTAGCTTCCCAAATAGGGCATCCAATCCCGGGATCTGGGATCCCGTTCAATTTTCTGATCCCGAAATCCGGGATTGATATGGTCGCGATCCCGGGATTGAGAAATTTTGAGGAAATCCCGAAAATTGACACGAAATTGGCAAATTGTGGATTTCAAATTCGTCGGTGAGCTATAAAAAAATAAAAACGAGTTTCTGTGACAATCTGGAAAAAAAGTATACCAAATCGGGGATTTCAAATTCTTCGGTGAGTTTCGAATATAGTTTGAGAATTTCTATACCTTGAGAACCTTTGTACATTCCCGAAGCCAATAAAGAAAAATAAGAAACTTTCAGAATCGTCCTATTTATGTACTTTATAAAATATGACTACTAAACATACATGTGACAGATGCTAGTTTCAGGGATGGGCTGGAGGGGGCTCGGGGGGGCTCGCGCGAGCCCCTTGTTAAATTTTGGAGTGGCCGGCGAGCCCCTTGTTAAGATAAGAAAATCATTCGTCTTACCCAAAAAATCATCACATAACTGCAATTTCTTTAGATGGATAAATTTGAAAATTAGTTGTTTCATTTTTTCATTCAGCGTTGTGGGCGTCCGTGAGTCCCAGTACGATAAAACATTTTTTCGATCGATTTATCTATTTTCTGTTCGAAGGAATGGGTGTTTGTGATGTTTTAAGATTGCCTCCCACTCTTCCGATTCTTCAATTCAACTGGGCTCTATTATTAGTTAATCACTAGTCCTGTCTTATGCTTATCATTTTATCCCTACTACTCTCTTTGGAAAAGAGAGGTAAAGCGACTAAGTAACAAGCAATTTTCGTAGAAAAATAACTTTCGTTGAAATACCTTCATTAGGAGACCATATACTCGACATAGGGAGCGGACATGGATAAAAAATGGATAACATTTACCGAGCCCCTTGTTAAGATATTGGCAGCTCACCGCTGGCTAGTTTACAATATTAAACATAAAATTACAGATTCAATGTATTATTTTTCGAAGGAAATGGTTTCATTAGTGAAATCAAACAAATCACTCAAAGGGTGTGTAATAAAAAGTAAGATCAATATTTACAATCTTTTAAATAACAATTAAGTTTGCATGAGTTTAAGTTACCGATAATGTTCATTTATAGAAATATTTTTCTTAAAAATTACTACAGCACTACGGTCTCGGAATGCGAGAACTTCCTGGGACATGACAATTTTATATCTCATGAATTCGGAATTCCCAACCCACAGACCATTCGATACTAAAAACGAAACATGGAGAGGGAGTTTAACTATTTTTCGTAACTTCATCCTTCCACCCTTAACCTGTCTGAAAAATTTAAGTGATGTACCTTTTATCAGTTCTCATTAAATATATGTCAAGTTGCTTGATATGTATATGTTACACCGAATCGGTGAAATTGCCTATTTCACGGAGTCGGCAGAAATTTTGCTGAATGCGTGAATTCGGCAAGCCCGTTGCCTATTGCACGCATTCGGTAATATTTCTGCCGACTGAGTGAATTCGCCAGGGTGTATAATTATTGTCTATGGTCAGTGTATAAATTCTTTAACTGTCAACATGACAGTTGAAAAAATAATTTTGACACAGAAGTCAAATTTAGCTTGGCTGTAATATTGTCATTATTGTTTTTGATTGTGAATTCAGAATGATGACGCGTTTTGAAAAGATTATTTCTATACCATGTTCCAACCATTTTTCACGAACTAACTAAAAGGGCCAATCTTCACATTATTAATAACGCTCAATGCGGATCTTGCCGTGGAATTCGCCTAAGATAACGGTATTTTGAATAGCACATTTTCGAAATGTCGTTCTATCCAATGAGAGCGGATTATTTTAAGCCGCGCGTGAATGTTCTGATATCTTCCCGTTTGAAAAATCGATATATCTTGGTGTAGAGCTGAAGTATTCTATCACCATGGATCATAATATTCGAAAATTTTCGAATAATCAAAGATTTTAATTCGATTATCGAAATGAATCGTTGGATCGTGTGAATCAAGTGAGAGCAATATTATTTGGAGCTGATTTGATCAATTGAATCATAATGATAAAATCTTTTCACTTCTGACCTTGAAAATCATTTTGAATTCTTTAATACATTAAGAATATTCGAATAATGATATGGATTTATCATAGAATAATATTTTGCTTTTTTTCATACATTTGGATAAAATGTGCAATTGATTTTTTATTTAAAAATTGCATTTGGTTTTTATATATTTTGACTATCTTCCATACTAGATAAAATATATTATAATTATAATTTTATTTTTTCATAATGTATGAGAATATATTTTGACTATTTTTCATACATTTGGATAAAATTTGCAATTAATTTCGATTATCCTATATGTGATACGGATTCCCAAAATTTTTAGAGTCAACACCCCCGCCCTCTGTTTTTATGATTTTTGTCATCCTATATGTAACACGGTTTCTCAATATTTTATTAGTCTACATTCTCCACTGTCTTTTGTTACTGTCACAGTGGAATGACACACTATTCTTTGTTTAAAATAAATATATCATAACATTTCTTTTTACCATGGGTCGAATTTTTGTTTCTTAATTTAAATTTGGTTCAGTTGTAAATTTTTATTATTTACAGTGAAATCCTGTTTAAGCACGTCCAGAATTCACGTTTTCCGATATTTGCGTATTTTTTTACAACCCCAATAATTTTAATTCTTAAAGAGGTCTGGGTGTATTCTTAAAAATCATTTAGAGAATTAATTAAGCAAAACCTTCTGGCTTATTCAATAAATAAGTTTGCATTTGATTTTCCACGCCAGTAAATATTTGATTTATCAAAAATGCAAAAATAAATCACCCCGTTGAGGGCAACGGGCTTACAGCTTGTACATTATAGAAACGTCACCCGTTGAGGTTATGTTGTACAGTGCTGTGTCCGAACGAACGTTATTTGATTTTATTGGATGCAAAAATGCGAGTAAATTTAATTTCTAATTTTTATAAGCTTTCTACAATTAAAATATAATTATTTTATCATCACTGCGACAGCTTAATCTTATACCATAGATAGTTCCAATATAACTTATTATGGTCTATGGTTTATTTTGACAACTGTCACAAAGGGAGACATTCCAAAGTCGAAAATAGATCTCTAAAATGACGCCCGATGAGTTGATGTCGACGAGTGCTGACTATCATATTACAGTTTTAACTTATTTGCAAGTTGTATGGAGATGAACGACATTGTAATTAATTAACAATATGCTTTTATATGCTATGAAATGACATTTGGTTTAGTTGCAAAAAACACCGCCAGAGCGCTGTGATCATAGACAACCTACAAAGTTTCTATGAATCTACCTGCTGAATGCATGAAATAAGCAAAAGATTTTATGCCGAATTCACGCAGTCGGCAGAAATTTTACCGAATGCGTGAAATAGGCAACGGGCTTACCGATTTCACGCATTCAGCAAAATGTCTGCCGACTGCGTGAAATA
>CM062824.1:9577421-9782957 GCA_031772345.1 Himalopsyche anomala | reverse complement strand
AACACTTTTCTAGTGTTACTAAAAATACACAATATGAATTGTTAATTAATTGGTTTTCTTAGGTTGTATAGAGTTAGTTAGTTTCTATATATTTTTGTAGATGTCATTGGAAAAATAAATATGTTATGTATGTATATGAATTATTTTCATGTTATATTTGGAATAAATCATTGTTGTTATAACGTTAGGTTTTGCTTGATATAATGAAAGATCATAATTTATGCATACTGCAAAGTCAGTGTTATGATTGATTATAATGTGGCATAAGTTATTTTCACTACAATGAAGGTTCTTGGAAAGAACAATATTTAAACATTTGTGAATAACTATAAATTTCCATGTAAATGCGCTTGATGTGCCAACAAAGATTTTTTAGTGTTTGTGTTGTGCTGTTCTGATACATTTAGCAATATAGACAGACATAAAAACCAAGACAACTATGTATGTACTATAGATGTACCAGCGTAACTTGACTGCCCGCGAGGGCGCCACCATTGCATCATTAACGTTGCCATAGTCAACACGTCCTAGGGCGACAATTTTAGTTCTCAATTCTGCCACAGTCAAGTTAAAATGGTACATCTCTAAAGTTATGCTTCTTTGGGTTAAAACCAAAAAATGCCTACATATTATTCTTTCTTTCAGTCTAATTAGTAACGGGAACATACGTAAATAAATATTTTTACATACTCCTTCTTTATATTTTAATTCCAGGAATGTTAATAACAAGAAGTGGGGAGCTGTGATTGAAAGTTGGCGCGCATAATGAGCTAACGGCTGAGAGCGCGCAATGAGAGCATCTGTGCATTTGGTGTTGGTGGTGTGGAGTGCGCTGGCCGTTGTGAAGGTTGGTGCTCAGCGGCCCCCTTGCCCTCCACCAGGTTCAATACTGCCCTGCGTTTGCGCCACTCGAGGAGAGGAACTACAAGTTTGGTAATAATGACTAATATATCTAATTTGGCTTTGAAATCATCAAATCGTATAGGGTGTCAAATGCTGCATTCCTCATTGAAAATCATTAATATTCATTTAAATTACGAATAAATATCATCAAAAATTCCTCGACACTTTAAAGTAACAGTAATAATAATAATAACAGTTATATGTAATAAGTAAATTAACTGAGAAATTGTCAGTAAAAAGATAGCTGGATTCCAGAGGCTGGAACCATTATACTAATATGCAAATAAATTTCAAATATTAAGTTTTCTTATCAATAGATATCACTTTCATTGCAGCTTCAGAGTTCGCCGTAAACCTAAGTAAAGCAATCTATTATCAAGTCACTTCAATTATGTTGTTTAGATACTGGAAATGTAATGTATAATTATAGGAGACTATGAAGGGGTTACTAATTGTAATAAATTGATTTTACAACTTCAAATTTATTACAGGTGCACACACAGTGATTTACCAAAAGTAGTTGAGGGATTAAAAACAATCGGGAATTACATATCACGCCCGATCGATGAGCTGATAATCGAACATAATTACCTGCCGTCTCTGCCGGGGCGCGCCTTCAGAACTCTGAAAGCCCTTCGTTTGATGTTGAGGCACAATAGCCTCGAACGAGTAGCTCCAGGATGGCTTTCTGGCCTAGAAAACTCCCTAATGGAGTTATTTATTGTAGAAGATGATTTAAGAAGCTTACCTGTAGACAGTGTAGCTCATATGAAGAAACTGCAAGCTATTACAATAGAAAGTGATCAATTAAAAAGGCTTCCAAGCTTTTCGAGATTGAATAACTTGAGATATCTGAAAGTACAATCATCGTCACTGATTGAGTTGAACGGAAGAAGTTTTAAACATTTACCTTCATTGGAAAAATTACAAGTGACAGGAAGTCCTAGATTGAGTCGGCTGGAATCGAATTTACTACATGATTTGCCGCGGTTATCTATGGTTAATATTTCAGATTGTGGCTTGACATGGATACATTTACGAGCGATGTCATTGTTGCCTTCTCTCGCTGAAGTATCATTTGAGAATAATAAAATAACTGATGCGGGAATGGTCGGTCGAGTGTGCCGCGAGCTACCAGCTCTGGCGACACTGAGACTCGACGGCAACCGAATCGATAGACTCAATGAAGCCTCATTTGTAGACTTAGCAGCTCTAAAAGAACTGTCAATATCCAGGAATAAAATTACTGAAATATTTCATGGAGCATTTCATAAAGTGCCTTTGTTGAAGACATTGGATCTGAATTATAATATAGTACAACGTGTACATCCCGAGTCATTTTTGCAAACTTCTGGAAGCGGTCTCGAAGAACTGTGGCTCGTTAGTAATGAAATAAATCACGTTTCTGAGTTGAGGGCTATATTAGATGCACTGCCTCGATTGAAGTTCTTAGATATGAGTAAAAATGTGTTAGAAGACATACCGTATGGAGCTCTCAGAGGACATCCAACATTAGAGCGTTTGCACTTGGACAGCAATAGAATTCGAACAATAGAAAGAGAAGCATTCGCAACGATGCCAGCCCTTCGAGAACTCAGATTGAGAAACAATACACTTTCTAATCACATTGATGGACCGTTTTGGAATCTACCAGCTCTAAAAGGATTGGATTTGTCGATGAATTTCTTCCGAAGGCTTGAGCCACGACTTATAACCAATTTACCATCACTGAGAAAAGTAGATTTGAGTGAAAACAATATTGCTATTATTGATCCCATGACATTCTTAGAAACACCTCTTTTAGAGAACGTAAATTTATCAGGTAACTCACTGGCAGCGATTCATCCAGCCACATTCAGACACCTAATGGGGCTTTATGAGTTGGATGTGAGCAGAAACCGCCTACTTGAATTTGTCCCTGGATTGCCGAGGGGTATTGAATATGTGCACATGGCAAGAAATCAAATGAGTTCTTTACCTTTGCCGCCTTCTCCTGATTTGGATCTACCGTCGTTAAGAATGTTGGACTTGAGTGCGAATGCGTTGAGGAACATACCAAAAGGGGTTATGACATCTCTTCCGCAATTGAGAAGATTAGATATCTCGCTGAACGGTTTACAGCATGTCGAAGACGGATCATTCAACGGTTTGGCCAGATTAGAAATGCTTGACTTACATAGTAATATGATTATGTCTGTGAGTCCCCACGTTTTCAAAGATATGGTCGGACTGACGCAGTTAGATATGCACGGAAACGTGTTGGAAATTTTGAAAGGAGATATTTTGAGAGACACTCCTCATCTGAGAACATTAGATTTAAGCAGAAACCGACTCAGAGAAATGGCCCCCAACGCACTGGAGAAAGCTAGAGCTTTAGAGAGGGTCAATGTGTCATCCAATTATTTGAATGAACTACCGGAAACATTCGCCGGTTTGATAAAACTGGAAAAATTAGACATGAGCAATAATCAGTTGAAAGTTATTTCTCCGACTGTCCTAGAGAGTTTAACTTCTTTGAGAGAATTGAGAATGTCTAATAATAAACTGTTAGAATTAAAAGAGGGAGCATTCCAAGAATTGCAGAGCCTAGAAATGTTAGACTTGCGTGGAAATGATTTAGAAATGATACATTCAGGCGGAATAAGAACTTTACCGGACATAGAAACAATTCTCTTGAGTGAAAACAGACTAATTGAAATCCCCGATGCCGCATTTGCAGAGTTACCATCTTTACGAAATATTGAGCTGCAAGATAACAATTTGCGTAGAATTTCCAATAATGCATTTTACAAGGTACCGCAGTTGCAGTTTTTGAATCTGAGTAACAATCAAATTGGTGGTTTAGAATCGGCTGGGCTAAAAAATGTCAAATCTTTGGAAATCCTAGATTTGAGTCATAACAAGGTCACCAGAGTTGGTGCTATGGCATTCGAAAGCATGGAGTGGCTGGTGGAGCTGAAGATGGACAGTAATAAGATATGTGCCGTACAAGGGTCACCGTTCAATGGAATGCCGAGATTGAAAGTATTGAGTATGCGAAATAACAAAATGACTTCTTTGCCTGAAACATCAGTAAAAGCTCTCCGCAGTAATATAGCTGTTCTGGATATAGACGGTATGTGTTAACAATTTATAAAATCTCAACAACTACCACTGTTAATAAAAACACAATAATCCTTTGTACTTCATTCCACTTTATTTAATATGTCAGGACCGGTTTCGCTCATTACGAGCATCGTCAACTGATAAGAAATATAATTTAACAGTGCTAACTACCACTGTTATCAAAATCATCTATTTGATTACAAAAAATGCTTAATAACATATGAATTAGATATTTTTATATTGAATTAGATATTTTTTGTGTATAAATATACTTTATGAATGAAATCAAAGGATAATTTCAAATTAAACTCTAAAAATTTTATAAGAGTATGTCAGAAAGATAATGGTATCATATGATTAATTTCAGGAAATCCACTCGTGTGCGGCTGCAGTCTGGTATGGTTCAGAGCATGGTTACAAGAAGCTTCCTCGGTTGGGCCGAGATGTGCTGATGGAGCTCTTCTCAAGGACAGAAAACTTTATAGACAAGAATGCGACGGCGATAAACTTAAAGAGGAGCCTGTGCTGCCAGGCTGCGAAGGAGAAATCGTCGACACAGCTTTGTACGGAACATCGGAAGTCTTCTCACCGTGGATGGAAAAAATTCGCGATCAATCAAATCCAGCGCAAGAAGGTCCAAATAATGTGCACATGGCGCCATCTCCTGAAGAATCTGAATATTTTTATGATGAATATGTGGATTACCCGTACAACGATACCAACCTTCTTGAATTGAGTAATTCAAGCTCAAAGTATTTTAATCATAACCGTTCAAGTCACTTCAATGGTACGCAATCATATCACTTCACCCCCGGAGACACACCTACCTTGTATGCTGGACAGAACTCGAATAAAAGTAACACTATTCAGCCGGCAAATAACCCAAGTAAACCCATTGCAACTGGATTTACATTTTTCGGAATGCCAATTCCTTCACTCAATATCGGTAAACTGTGGGGAGCCGATAGAAAAACTGAGAGAAAGGTTGTCGACGGAAGATCTAGAGGACCCGGGAGGGTTCAGAGTTATCCACCCACCCAACCCGACTATCAGACGGGAGGCTTTGTTCCCTTGATGCCGGGATCGTCCGGAGGATTTATGCCAATACCAGACCCCAGTGCAAATATTTCACAATATCCTATCGACAAGCTGAAAAAGAATCAGACATCTTGGCCGGACGACTTTCCATCAAAAATAGATAAAATAACAAAAACTGAAAAGGAATCTCTAGATCCGACGCTGGGAATTTTCGGTTCGGGCGGTGTAATAGACAAAGGGGCATTGTTTAACTCTCAACAAAATTCACAAGTAAATCAAAGCAATTATATTTTACCACCGTTGAAAAATAATTTAAGCGAATCTCTCAATTCAGAACTAAGTAAAAACACTTTACATAATTTTGTCAATATAAACCCAAGTCTTTCCAAAGACATGAGCGTCTTTGATAATAACTCTACGTTAACTGTAGCAGAAGATCCTGGAAAACGAGCGATTGATAAAAAATCTTTTGCATATGAAGAATTACTGTCTAAAGATGATCGTCCGACAGATATATTGATAAGCAAAAATACAGTCACCGGCATACCTATAAATATTACTAAGGATTTACAAATACAGGATTTTAATAATAAAAGTTTCTCAAATGATAATGGATTCCCCACAACAACTTACGAAAGAGATTTAATGACTAGCACCTTGCCTACGGCAGTTATTCAAAAGCATTCTTTGGAAAATATTGATGATATATCAAGACAAACCGCGTCTCCCAGCGCTTTATCCGTGCTAGCCGTTCCGGGCAATCAACAATATATTGCACCGGTCGGTAGGAAGTCAGCGACGATAACAAAAGTAGAATATCCCCACAGTTATAATGATAATACTCAGATACCGTCTTCAGTAGAACCCTTCAAGGCTAACAGCAGAGGAGGCAAAACATCATTTTATAATGATTTTGAAGGTACCACAAAAAATACTCCTTATAATAGTTCTTTAAGTTGGTATTACAATAATTATAACCAAAGCACTCTAGAGCCATTCATCGGGCCGGGAGTGGAGAAATTCGGTACTAGTAGTAGCAGTTTGAAATGTGATAATTTAGTGTTTAGTGTGGCATTAGCTGTCTTCGTGAATGTTTTTTGTTACACCTCGGGTCGGTTACTCAATTGATAGGGACAATTATTGTGGGTGATTTTTAAGTATGGGGAAAATCTTACAAGAAAACTATTGTAATTTATATTGATTGCTTACTCAGATAGGTAATCAACGCTATGTTATTGTGTATATTAAAGATATTTCTAATTATATTGTATATAAGATTGCCTGTGTTTTATTTTACAAGAGTGAACTTTCTATCTACGCTCGTTCCAATTTCACAACTGCCTATTTTACGTGAAATCTCATGAATGGAATGATTATCACAATTATTAAACAGAAGTTTTTTGTAACTTGTAGTCTCCCAGGATCAATTGTTCAAGATTTGACAGGGTACATTTAGATTTTCAGAAAATCAATGCCTCTAAATTGGCATAGCGTAGTAGGCCAATAAAATATCCGATCGGCTATAAGCTGACAATTGGTTCTTCTAAAAAATAAATATTGACAAGTTGAGCTACATAAGAATAAAGTCATCATCTTTTTCTCCAAGCCCGAAGTTCTTATTTTACAAGATACAGCTGTAACAGTTTGATTTTTTTACATTCCGGAAAGAAAAAATATTTTTTCTTTCCAGAATGGAACTGTAAGTGGAAATTCATATCTATACACCACTAAAGACTGTTAGAATGAATATTGTTGGACTACAAAGCATAAGTAAAAATAAACAGTCTACTGGAAATGATGGCCAAGTCATTGTAAAGCTTATGAATGTTTAATTCCACCTGGTCCCCATATGATTGTCAGTACAGGTGCCTTCCAGTTACAAGACTTTTGGAGTCACTAAGCAGTTTCTCATCTCTTCATGACATTTATCATTATCATAGTACTAGCCTAGATTAGATCTTGGCTGCCACTATCTATTCTGTTCTAAATACACCATTCCAAGCCAATTATCACAATCTACTACTTCTTAGAAGTTATAGTAAATCCAGTCCACACATTAATATGTGCAAGTATGTAACTTTAATTGACTTTGCAAGTCTCAATTTGATATTAATCTAGTCGTGACTTGAACTTGAACCAACTGATCGCTAGTATAAAGTTCTTACCACTAGACTTACTTCAACTTAGCGGACCGGTAAAAATTGAAAAAGATATTTCGCAGACCAGCATCAACTAGATACACACAGCCATTTCTCGACTTACGACTATTTGGACTAACAATTGAGTATAAATTAATAAAAAGTATTTTTTTCTTCAGTTTCTTTCAAATATTTCATAAAATAATATTTGGCCACCGGTAAACCATATAAATGTCATAATTTGGCGTATTTATGGCATTACATACATTTAATTTTAATGTTGTCTATTGGATTTTATTTTTAAAAGTTCCACATTTGACCATTTCGGATTACGTCCAAGGTGGTGTAACGAAATCTGTTGTAAGTGGAGAATTGACTGTACAGCTGTACATGTTTGCTGATAATATTCAATAAGTTACAATTGAAACGCCAAGTCGATGTTACTTAGAATTTTGTTCATGAAAGCTAATAAAACTATTTCTTTGGTACAACATTTATTGCTGCTTTTTTTAAAGCAAATTTTCTCATTTTTAGTACAAGAGATATTCAAGTTGAAAATTTTTCGATACATAAGTCAGACTCAAATTCATTAGGTGTTCTTCTGGTAATTTTAAATCATGCTGACCTAGTTTCCTTATTAACTAGATTGTTTTTTATTTATTTTTTTATGAAAAAGTACTGAATGAATGCCATTTTGTGGCTGTTAACAGCTTAACGACCGTGGACGCGTATCTGAGTCTTTGAAAAACAAAGGTTGCTGGCCGGCGGACGCATATATGCGTATAGGCGAAGTATCTGGAAGCTAAGAAAATTAAATTTTGTAAAGATATCTCAATTTGCTTACAAATTATAGTGAATTTAGTAAAATTACAATTTTTCGCAAAATTTTATTTCGCCAGGTGAAATTTTATAAAGAAAACGTGCGGTCGTTAAGCTGTTAATATCTATTCATGTTACAAATTGTGTAGATCTAAGAAATATTTAGCATTCTGGAATTATAGGTGTAAATCAATAGTATTTGTACATGAAAATTGTGAATTTCCAGTATTATTATAATGGTTGATTCATGATAGTGGTATTGAATGTTTTATATTCATTTCATAAAGAATGTTTTTTGTCTCAGCGGTGTTAAAAAGACTAATTTTAGAGACGATAGGCGGCAGTAGAAAAGATTAAGAAAAATTATTTGATATGAAATGTTTTGAGAGAACTTTATTGTTATTATTAATTTTACTCCAGTTGGTAATGATAAATATTATAAAACAAAATTTAAGTATACATTAAAATCTTATTTACTCTTCAATTACGACTTTTTCTTCTCATCCTTACTTTTGGCGGTATCTTTTTTATCCCCTTTGCTTTTATCGTCTTTTGTCTTGTCATCCTTTTCTTTTTTGTCTTTTGACTCTTCTTTCTTTCCTTCTTCGGCATCTTTGTTAGTCAACTTATTATTGATGAGATTGTGAAGGGCGATGATAGACCTGACTAAGGCAGCCAGATATACGACAAGCATCTGATCGTTCGTTTTAACATACAGGTTATCGGTAAAATTATCTTGAGTGATGTCAGGCAGCAAATTGAAGATATCTTGCCACTGATAAATAATCTGATGATTAATTGGCAGCTTGCCTTCGGCTACTTGAAACAGGTAATCTTGGATTTCTTTCAATTGAGTGTGGAGACCTCGAAGACCGAGAAGTTGATTTGTAATGCGCTGTGATAAGCTTCCAACAGTTGTATCTTTAATGTCACGCAAAAGATGTTCGACACCTACTTCTTCAGCTTCCTCAGCCCCAATTTCACTAGCTACGTGATCGAACGTTTTGGATGTAGGCGAACCGTCATCGTGAACTTCCTCGACCGCTTGATATGCCTCAGTTGGTAAGCCGAGGTCTTTAGGTTTGGCGTCTATGATTACGAGTACAGAATTCGGACAGTACCTTCGAACTAATTCATTGATAGCAATATCGTTCTGGTATAGTTTTGGTCCAGTGTGGTACCAGCCCACCACTCTTTCTCTAGCGTTCACCTTTTTGAACATGCCATACATGTTTTCTAGGTAGTCATGATCGAGGAACCAAACTGATTTGTCTTTATCGTCTTCATCAAAAGGAACTGAAATTGAAAAAGAAAATCGTAATGAATGAGTAAGAAAGCTGAAACAGTGGATGGAAGTAAAAATCATATTTATGCGATGGGAAAGGATAACGTGGAATTTAGATAATGATTTTTGTTTAAAGATAAAATAATAATATCAATTTTAGTAACGTATACAGGGGTTGACACTCAGTTTTGTCACAGGCATATTTCATGAAAGTTTTGAAACATATTGGTAAGAATTGAAGAATGAATAGATTTGACATTGATTATTGAACAGCATGTCAACATGACATTATTTTAGAAATATTGTTACTTATTTGAATATGAATTAACAGTATAGATTATTAAAGCTGTATTTAATCATGTCAGATCAGAGCACTACCAACCTACTCATGTGTATGCACAAAAAAATTAACTACTTGCTAGCTAGCTACAAAATCTTTTAGTTATTGTCTGTTATAACCAGTGGTGGCTTGTCAATGTAACATTATGTTTGCACATAAATTAATGTATGTCACATAAAAATATCAATATTATTTAGGCGTGTTTTAAGCTCGCCCGCGCACTGATACATCCAATAGTTATCATATAGCAACACAACGCGGACATTTATTTTGTACAGTACAGTTTTTTAATGGAATGTGATCGCGTACGCAAGGGGAGCAGGGAGGGAGCTTGCAGCTAAATGGCACTGAATGACTCAAATCCGTGGTTTCGTACAAAACCACTGACCAAAACCATTTGATCAATCGTTGGGTAGAAAATGAGCAGCATGTTGTAAAACACAAAAAAAGCAAAATCAAATGATTAATACAATTAGACAAATAGATAACCTGGAAAAAGTCAATATCAATAAAAGCTTCTCATAGAAGTTAATTCATGGGTATATAGGGAAAAATTTAAATATAATGGTCTACTAATTTAATATGACAGAAGAATAAGGGGAACATCTTGGTTTGTCGTTTAGTGGATATGTTTTAAGTATACAATGTAGATTATGGGTTTAATAGATTACAAATTGGTGTTCCCACCGTGCTTTTAAAGTTTGTTAGGAAGTGAAAAAGGCCATAAACAACAATTTGATGCTCAAAGTTCGGAGCTCATCCTATATGCACAACGATCATGCCCAAATTAATCAATTGTCATTTATTTACTACTACTTACACTAGCAATTTTATTTCATCTTTCATACTGCGCATCACAAAGATGCACATTATGTGGAAAATTTTAGAAATCTTTTGTATAGCCGACTGAATCCATAAAGCATGCACAGATCTTTGTAATGTTATAGGAAATTCGTCTTTCATGGTTTAGAATAAAAAAAAAACAATAGCCGGAATTAAAATTGTGGTAGCAAGACAAATGTATAGTTAGCAATTGAGATGTTTTAAAAAATAATGATTTTAAAAATACATACCTGCGAAACTGTTAGATACGTCCAAAACTCCCTTTGCACGCCAACAACCTAAAAGTACACCAACGACGCGTTTTTGATTTCCAATTTTTCCCATGCGGTTGAAATGGTCAACCACACTTAATAATACGAGTGGATGAACCACTACTTTGGTTGCTGTCAATTCTTGGCCCGGCATAATTATTTCGTTGATGAGATTTACAATTCACTCTCCTATAACAAGCTAACTGTAGACAACAATGTAGAGTTTTAACAGTCTATGGTTTTTACACTGACATTCCAAATCGAAGAAAGATGCGCCGTCAGTGTGAATTATGTTGCCATTATACCATGTACTTAATTATTTTTCATTGCATCAAAATCCTCTGGTGGCCGCATGTGAACACCACAGGATTTTGCTGCGGCCACCAACAGCTTCATAGCAAATATTGATATTTTAAATAGTATCTTTTATTGAATATAAACTTATAAAACCACGAATTTTTTTGAAAGTCCAATTGCCATTTTTTTCTTATCACAAAACATAAATTTTATAATGCGGCCAAAATAAAATTGAACGTGAGAACCATTGCCCTAAAGCCATCGTATGGTTTGCAGACTTCAAAATGTATACCACAGACCACGCGGCGCCACAGATACTTAAAATGAAATGTTTGTTGTTAGTTAATGCAACGGAGAAAGTTAAGGAGAAATCGCAGTTTTCTACGGTTATTAGAGACAACTACATTTCTTAGGTATGTAAAATATTTACAAATAATAATTATTGAGTGAGTTATGATTTTGTATTGGCAGCACTGACCTATTATTAAACCTATGGATTAAACGTCAGATAGTTTCAGACTCTAGTTCAGAGATAATATACTATAGCACGGGCTCCCAACCTGTGAGTCGTGAACCCCCCCCCCCCCCCAGAGGGTCGCGACGGGTTTCCTGGGGGGTCGCCAACTTTTTCCATTTTGGAGATTTGAACAATATAGCAATTTCAAATTCCCCGGTGAGCTAAAAAAATAAAAGAAGTTTCGGTGACAATCCGGGGAAAAAGTATAGCAAATCGAGGATTTAAAATTCCTCGGTGAGCTAAAAAAAAAGAAGTTTCGGAGATAATCCGGGGGAAAAGTATAGCAAATCAAGGATTTCAAATTCCTCGGGGGGAGGTCACTAGTCACATTGCCTTTATAAAAAAGGGTCGCCACCCGAAAAAGGTTGGGAACCTATGTATTATAGTGTAAACCCATAGACTAGTATACTGTGTAAACTTTTACCCATAAACTTACCATAAATTTACCCATTTTTCAAATTGAATGTCAGTCTGCATAACTTTGTGTTAATAAAAATGTCAAGCAAACCCATAACTTTTGTCACCAGCAATGCCAAAAAACTTGAAGAAGTCATTGCTATTTTGGGGAAGACATTTCCTTATCAGTTGATTAATAAAGATATAGATCTTCACGAATGGCAAGGCGAGGTTGATAAAATATGTATTAAAAAGTGCGAGGAAGCTGCACGCCTTGTCGATGGACCTGTCATGGTTGAAGATACATGTCTTTGCTTTAATGCGATGGGTGGACTTCCTGGACCCTACATCAAGAGTTTTGTCACAAAACTTGGTCTGGAAGGTCTCAGTCAAATGCTCAATTACTGGGATGATAAATCGGCCAAAGCCATTTGCACAATCGCTTATTCCGAAGGTCATAAACGAGAAGTGATTCTATTTCAAGGAATTACAGACGGTTCAATTGTACTGCCTAGAGGACCTACAGATTTCGGTTGGGATGCATGTTTTCAACCTTCTGAATATGATAAAACATATGCAGAACTACCCAAAGAAGAAAAGAATAAGATATCTCATAGATATAAAGCCCTTTATAAATTTAGAGATCATTTCTGCAAGTGAACATTATTAATGATCAATATTTATTTGTTTTTATTTTTTGAATAAAAAAAATTTAACTAATTTGCAAAAACGACTTTCCACATTGGATCATGCCATTCTTCCTTGTAATTATTATATTTTTTTAAATCCATGTCCACCCCAAATGTGGAGCATATGACTTTCTAATGGAGGTATCTCAACAGAAATTTTTTCATAGAGGCTATGCCAAGTACATGGCGCAGCGATTAGCATTGTTGGCTTCTGTGCCAGATCTCACGAGTTGAGTACCAGTACGAAGAGAATTTTTTCTATCGATTTATCAATTTTTGTTTGAAGGCATGATTGTTTGCAATGTCTATAAATTCCCTCGCACTCATTCTGATCCTTCAATAATTGGGCGTAGCGAGAGCAATTAGTTAACCAGTAGTCCTGTCCAACATTACCTCTAAGCTGTGCGCGGCCGCGCAGCAGTTGGGAATCCCCCATGCACTCATTTAGGGTTGGCGTGCAGTACAAGACAGTTCAATTAATATTTGATCGGTCCGCGCAGCCTTTGAAATTTCCGCGCAGTTAACCCTTCGGCTTAGAGGGAATTTTGGTCCTGTCCTCCTTATCCTTCTATCTTTACTTCTATTCTGTTTGTCATTATTGTATTGACAGGGTAAAAAAGGATACAGTCTACACAGAATGAATAGAATAAAACAGATCATATAACAAAAACACTGAAAATCCATTACTACGTAATTCTGTTGGGGAGATGTTTTGTAAACATTACTAAATTGTATTGTTATTATTCTAGACTTGAAAGACTGACATTAGAACTTACATAAAACTCTTATCCATTGACCAGTCCTTTCTAAAGTTTTCCTTGCCATGATCCCCTAAATCTGAAAAAATAATCCACATCCCCTGAAAAAAAAAGATAATTTAAATCTAGAAAATCTTTATTTGGTATTAATTATTACTATTAATACGTACATACTTATATTTTATCATAATTAATAGGAACTTACTTATATACACAATTTAAAAATACAATACATCAATGGCTTAGTGTCAAAATGTGACTACCAAAATGTCGAAAATGAGTTAAGAACGCAGTTGGTTGTAAAATGTTACATTTTATATAATGTCAAAATTTTGTATCTCCCTGATTTGAAATAAAATTGCCATTTCAAATCAGGGAGACAAAAAATTGTGACATATAAAATGTAACATTTTACAGCCAACTGCGCTCTTGACTAATTTTCGACATTTTGGTAGTTACAACATCTTGACACTAAGCCATCGATATGAAGCCCACAAAAACAATTTAATGAAATTGATGCTGTTGCATGTTTTTACATAACAAATTAATATCTAGTTCAATGTCAGAAATGCTTTCTTGCTAGGAATTTCAAAGTCCCTGTGGAAAGGCATGACCTGTCCCTATTTTGTAGTAAAAATAATGGTGAAACTACTGTTATGTAGTGGGAAAATAATAAGGATTACCCAGGATTCATTTGCAATAGACGGACATTCTTTCTGTCATCTTATCTAAAAATTTTAAATACTTTTTTCATCAAATTCTGTTTTCAGCAAATTAACTGAAAATGTTTGTGGACCCCAGATTGGAAAGCACCACCATAAACTACTAAATTGGGATTTGCTGAAAAATCTAATGATCTTGTAATGGATTCTGTTTTTTTCATGTTTTATTTAAATAATTTTTATTGTACAAAGTAGAGCAAAAAAATACCATTTTTTATATCAAACATGCAGTTGTGTCATATATGGACTATCAATACTTTAACAAGGGAATCCCTTTATCTCGAAGCTACTAGTGGTGTCCTGGCTACTCGGGATAGGAAGATTTTTTATTACTCTTACAATTATACGCAATAATTATCAGTTATCGAATGTTACTCTATATATACTTATAGTATGTAACAATGCGCAATTATTTAATAAATATCAATAGCTGAAAATGTGTTAGACACATTAGATTGCAAGAGTGAAGAGTTCCAAGATTGATACTGAAATAGGTTCTATTCTTTTCGCTCCAATTGTATTTTTCAAATGTTACACTGAAACCGTTGTAGATATTATAGATGTCAGAAACAATAGATGTACTTATAAAAAGTATGAATATGCATTATAATTAAATTTAAGAATGCATTTATTGATAGTAATTTCCAGTATCGTAGTAGAAAGTGATCAATATGCAGAGAATGTGATGAAAACAATTCACAGAGTGGTTAAATGTCAATGTGAACAATCATGGATTACAAATTTCGAATAAATATAAGATAATTAGGGTAATATCTACCCCGGATGATAAGGTTAGCAAGAAGATAAATGAGGAGTATAACAGCAAAACTGTCATTATTCATGCTTTATCGTTTTTGAGATAATTATAATTGATGATCCTTCTCTTACTCTTTTCTAAAAACAAATTCGCCTCTAAATCATTTAAAATCAACATTAAAAATGGTGATTAAATGCATAGTCGCCTCTCTTACACTATGAGTGAAGTTCAAAAGCGCCACTATCTAAATCCACCAATCACGATACAGTGCTCCTTTGCCATACAAACTTTTTGTATTAGCTTTTTTTTTATTAATTCACATAGATGTAAGTGGTTATGCTTTTATACCCCTCAAATACGACATTCCTGGGGGAGGAATATGGGTCCTATACATTTCGAAGACTTTCAATGCATAGATGTCATGAAATAATTATTAAGCATTTTCATGGGCCATAATTTATGTTAAATTGCTAAAATTTTACTTTTGTATTGAATTTATGCTTGGATAATGCGTAAATCGGATAATCAGAAATTTACTATAATATCCTTTTCAGAATCGATAAAAATTACAGAAGATTGGTTTTGAATGTCTTAATGCTGTAAGCAAAAGAGCTGAATGCAGTGATGTAATTAGAAGCTAGCTTTGGGGCCCCAATGAAAATGTCACACAAGTCCCCCCTCCATGTAATTTGTTTTATTGAATATGTAGAATTGGGCCCCCATTGTCGCGTGGTCCTCATGCATTGCATGGTTGTGTGCCATTAGGATAAGCTTATTTACTCAAGCAATAGTACTCAGTCATATGTGGAGGTTTTCAGTGTTTTATAAGTATGATGCCTAAAATATTTATAGCAAAAATAATTATTAAAAGATTATGCATTTCTGATAAAACAAAAATGCGTCAATCACTTTGACAATTGAATCATTCTCTGTTTCTGATAAGCTATCAATGCATGGAATGTTCAGGGATTATCAATTCAGTATATTATATCACAGCTAAATTGAATTCTTTATATTTTCTAATCCAAACCCTAGATGAAAGAAACTTGCAAAGGGTAATTGAAAATGTTGCAGGGTAACACTACTCACTAGGGATTCTGTGTCGAGACGTCCCGGGACAAAAGTCCCGGGACTTTTAAGCTTTTTTGCTGTCGTAAGTCCCGGGACTTTGTTGTTAAATGTCCCGGGACTTAAGACAGCCAAATTTTACATTTTAATTTTGAAAAAACCATTCTAACAAAATAAAATTGGATGCAAGCAATCGCTAATGTGACCTAAAAAGTTAATTTTGATTTAAAATAAATTTAAATTGGTGTCTATCCTCGAGATCAGTTTTGAAAAAAATGCATTATATTCAGGCTACGGATTAAAGGCCGGGGTTTTAACAAAATTAAGTATGCATATATAAAAGGGACCTTATGAAAGAAACAGCTGTTTAGATTTATAATTGTAGAAGTTTCAAATCAACATCTATTTATATATTGTAATACGAAACAACCATTTTCTATGGGTAGAGACGTGCAGAAATACAAAAAAACTTAGACACGTGTTCGTTTAACTCAATAGTTCAACAATTTGAAACTTGGGATTCACAGAATTCCAAGAAATAATGAAGCCGATAGTTATTTCTAGAAAATTATGTCATAAATCAAGGCGGATTATAAATCTTTTATTATCAACAGTTCAGCTGGGACTAATTGTTTTTCGAAAAGAATACAAGAAAGCTCAATGTTTTGGAAAAACAATGTTGCAACAACGTTTATTACAAAAATAAGAAATCGGCTGTCTGATTCGTCATTAAATTCATTATTATTTTTTAAATCATATTTTGATAAGCAAAAATAAAATATTAACTTTTGTGTACATAATACATACTATGTATGATTTGAGGTTCTGATTTTATCATTCAATTAATTTAATATTTTCAATATTAATAAATAAATGTGTTCAAAAGATGTATTTATTTTAACTAACGCATACTTTCGGCAGCCTTTTAAAGTACGTACGAAAAAAATATACGTTTAACTGCGTAAAAAACGCTCAAAAAAAATAATTTAATTGAAACAAAATATTAAAAAACGTTTAGGAGAAAGATATCTCCATTTATGTTATTAGAAATTTGTTTAAATCAATTTATATTCGTATAAAAAATATAACTGTACCAAAAACAAATCAAAAAATATTATAATTAAATGTTCATACCTGATTATTTTTTTATATTGACTATTTTTCAGCTGTATTGTGATTTGTGAAGTAACGGTCATAATTTTACCCAATTCATTTTTATTTTTTCAATACATGTATCGATACATCCGTTTTTAGTACATACATACAAATATTTAATTTTAATAAATTTATAATTTTATTGAAGGGGAAATTAAAGTCCCAAGTCCCGGGAAGTCCCGGGACTTTGACTTTATCACGTCTCGAGTCCCGGGACTTTGAAAAACCCGAGACTTCAGAATCCCTACTACTCACATGATTACATGATAATAAAAAAAAAATATTTCTCTACTTGGCAAATATTTTTGTATACACAAACTTATTTTTAGTTTAACAGTTCTATAGAGAAACGTAATTTGTTGTCAATTTGTATAAACAGGTTTTTTTCAGGCTGAGGAGTATAAATCTGGGCTTCGGGTCGGGTTCGGGTAACAAGTATGGTATTAGACTCAGGCCCGGGCCGTGTCGTGCCTGACTCTTTCGGGCTCGAATTGGGTGATTTTGTAAAATTTCGACCCATGCAGAGCTCTAGTACATACTCTTGTTAGATATTGGTACACCAAATTCTCTTTTTCCCATTTAGTTCCATGTAAAATGGGTATGCAAATATGTAAGTCTGTCTAAAAAAAGATGAAGTGAAAGGTACCATAGGTTGCATTACATTTGATCGTGTTATTTCGAATTGGTACAAAAAGAAAATTGTGTGTGCATATATGTGTTTTTAACGGAGACAATTTCAAATCAGTTTTCATCATTTTTTAAAAATATCTATGTTATTTTTCTATTTTAATATTTTATTTTTTGAGCAATGCTACTTTTACAATGGTTTCGTGACTCGAAAATTTCTTGGAACATGAACAATTTATGTCTTGCGTTCCTTGACTTCAGAATCTCTAATCGATACCTTGAGAATCTGTTTTCAATTTAGTCATGAATATTAATAAAATATTTATGGTAGCTAATTAAAGAAGCAAATTCTACTGATGTAAGACTCTTGACGATTATTTAAACATATCTAATTTTATCTGATTTTGATAAAATTTATTTCCAGTGACAGGAAAGCATATCATCACATCATACTGATAAGAGGCAAGTCTATGAAAATTTGTATATGATCATTTTAATGTTCTTGTGCCTTCTCTGTATTATAGATAAAGGTAATCTAACTGATATTGTCTACAGTCGTTAATACCATTTGATAGGGAGTGGTTTTCGAAAAGTGTAAATGTGATAAATAGCAATGGCAGATTCCAAAGTGGTTACGGTAAAGCAAATAATAAGCACATTGAAAAATTTCATACTATTTCTTCATGTGTAAAATCTTGCAATATTTATGAAAGCGCATCAATCTATTCAGTTACATGTTTCATAAAGTTTATAATTTAAAAATTCCAGAATAACAGAATAATGAGTTATTATGATGGTCTAAATTAATATAATACTGATCCATTAAGTTAAATTTGTTTGCCAGATCCATGGTCAAGTGGTAAATGTCGTTGGCTTTGGTTATGGAGCTCATGAGCTCGGATCCCAGTATGGATAGCTGCATGAATTGATTTATGGATACCTGTGCAAAGGCATGGGTGTCTGTGATGTCTAAAATTCCCTCTTTATATTTATATAAAGTTATATATTTTTTTTATGTTTTATTATGAGACATCGTATATTTTTTAGGGTGAGTATGTTTGGGTCAAACCACTCGGACAGTTGGAGTTTGACATTCCGATCGGGTGTAAGATAGTGAAGTCGGACGGAAAGAAGTTGATTGTTCAAAATGATGACAGAGAGGAGTTCACAGTCTCTCCGGAGCAAGTACTCAAATCTATGCATGTCACATCTTCCCGTGGTGTTGAGGACATGATCACATTGGGTGATTTACAAGAGTATGCTATTCTAAGAAATCTTCATATGAGATACAACAAACAATTGGTATATGTAAGTATATCTTTTTATGTAATGTCTCTCAAAATGAAATCATTGCTGACACAGCTAAGCTTAAGCTGAATATTATTTCATAAGTTATTATCCCAAATTATTCATTAACAGTTATTGTTAATGAAATCGATGCTACAAATGAATGCAGCAATCATTAATTTCAGACCTATACGGGTTCTATGTTGGTGGCAATAAATCCGTATGAAGTTTTACCAATTTATACTGGAGAACAAATAAAACTCTATCAAGGCAAGAAGATTGGTGAAATCCCTCCTCATATTTTTGCGATTGGAGATAGCTGCTTCAGATCCATGAAAGAGCAGCTGGCCGATCAATGTATAGTTATAAGGTTTATTAATTTGAGTATATATTTGATTTTTTTATTATTATATGTATATTTTCATTTAAACAGTGTTTGCAGTTTGATATCGCATTTTCAATATTTCAAATTTAAATTAGTTTAACTATTTCATAATACGTATATGGATATTATTGATTGTTAGTATAAATACTATGGAGTTGTTTTTTTTTTTAATAAAAATCAAATTTAAATAATGAAGTATAATTTTAAAATTTTTAATAACCATCTTCCATTTTTTGACTCAATTTTATTTCTTTAACATTTCCCTTCCTGTGATATGTATTTACTATAATTCGGCTCAAATAATGTCAATATCGATAAAAAATATAATATTGATTGATATATATATACATCAAATTATGGGGCTGGTGGAGCCGAGCTCCGATTTCCCTTTCATCTGGTGTATTTTGATGTTGCTTTTCCCGCATAGCGTCCTGGATTTAAATACCTGGGCGTAGGCGGGTGCGTGGTCTTTGGTTTTTGTGGTGGTATTAGTTCTCATTCGTAGGCATTACATGTGATACGGTAATAGATACGGTGCTCAGAATGTATTCCTCCATAATATAATCACGAATTATATAAATTTTTTGCTATGTATATTCATCTGGAATGAAGGAAATACATAATTTGTCGCCGGGATAGACTCACCAATACAGAGATGTTTGCCGGTGCACTTCTCTGTGTGTGTACTGTACGCACATGTTTGACTTTGTCTGGTATGAAACGTTGTTGCAGCCGGCATTCGATTTAGTAACATGTAAGTTATCATATGCGGCAGTACTGCCGGATATTTGCGATGCTTTTTTCTCGTTTTCAGACAATTTTTAACGCTAACATTACAAAAATTGTTACATTTCTACTTAAAATATGATTAATAAAATCAATATTCATTAATACTCTTATTTTTCCGAGTTCTAGTAAATACATATCACCAGAACGCGCGGGATTTTTAGCACCGTAGGGAAAAGGTTAATGGCTATCATTGATCTAAATTAATCTGTAATTTATGACATAAAGTATGCATTTGTAAATAATGCATTTTATTTTATTGCAAACATTCCATGCTATACTTTGCAAATGTTTTTTTTGATAAGATCTACAATTACTTTTTTCAGTTTCTCACTTTTCTTTGCCATTCAGAAAAATATTTGTATCAAATAAGAGGTTTTTTTTATATCTATGGTATGTTTTTAAAGAAATTGCTGTAAAGTAAAAAAAAATATTGAATTCTTTTAGTGGAGAAAGTGGAGCTGGAAAAACTGAAAGTACCAAGCTTATACTTCAATATCTAGCAGCCGTGAGTGGGAAGCATTCATGGATCGAGCAACAGATTCAAGAAACTAATTCTATTTTGGAAGCATTTGGTAATGCAAAAACTGTTCGCAACGATAACTCATCTAGATTCGGAAAATACATACACATTAACTTTAACGGTAAAGGTTTTATTGAAGGAGCTAAAATTGAACAGTATTTGTTGGAAAAATCACGAATAGTGTCACAGAATCTAGGAGAAAGAAATTATCATATTTTCTATAGTCTATTGGCAGGCCTTAACAATGATGAAAAGAAAAGATTGGAATTAGGCGATCCTTCAAACTATGACTATTTAACCGGTGGAAAGACATTGTCGTGTGAAAAGAGAAATGATGCAGCTGAATTCGCTGACGTGAGAGCTGCCATGAAGGTCCTGAATTTTTCTGATGAAGAAATGTGGAATATTTTCAAATTATTAGCTGCAATTTTACATTTAGGCAATATGAAGTACAAATCTACCGTCGTGAATAATCTTGAAGGTTCTGAAATAGTAGATTCAGCTAACGCCTCTCGAGTTGCAAGTATTCTTGGAGTAAACAAATCATCCATGTGCGATGCGCTAACAAGAAAAACTATACAAATTCAAGGAGAGTTTGTTGTCACATCCATATCAAAACAGAGTGCGCTGGAGTCGAGGGATTCGTTTGTAAAAGCTATATACGGGCAAATATTTATTAAAATCGTTGACAAGATTAATGAAACCATTTACAAACCTGAAGCGAAAACAGTTAATTCAATAGGGGTATTGGATATATTCGGTTTTGAAAATTTTACTATTAACAGTTTCGAGCAGTTGTGTATAAATTATGCTAATGAAAACTTGCAGCAGTTCTTTGTGAAACATATCTTTAAAATGGAACAAGAGGAGTACGCAAAAGAGGGTATCAAATGGGTTAAAATAGAGTACACAGATAACCAAGAATTACTTTATTTAATTGGATTGAAGAGTTTGAACATAATGTCACTTATAGATGAAGAAGCAAGATTTCCTAAAGGCACTGATTTAACTTTACTGTCCAAGCTACATTCAACTCATGGTTCGAAACCGATGTACTTAAAGCCTAAATCAGATCACACACATTCATTTGGTGTCAATCATTTTGCAGGAAGTGTTTTCTATGATGTGGCAGGTAAACTCTTCTTATTATTTTTCTGGGTGGAAATTTTCACTTATCAATGTACATATAGTATAATAATATAATTTTATTTCAGGATTTCTTGATAAGAATCGGGACACTTTTAGTTCTGATGTGAGACAATTAATAAGACAGTCTACCAATACATATCTGAAGGGTCTTTTTGTTGATGTGCTGAATGATGCTGACGGCGGTAAAAAACAAGTTACATTGTCAATTCAATTTAGGGCATCATTGGACGCTCTTATGAAATCTTTATATGCCTGCCATCCATTTTTTGTGAGATGTATAAAGCCTAATGAACTGAAAAAACCAAAGGTAAATTGTATTACAAGAGTGTCAATATCAAATTATTTGTTTTTTGTTTATGGGTTTAGCCACTAGTTAATAATGTCAAAATATGCAAAAAGTATGTGATATACATATATTAAAAATTAAATTATTAAATGGTTGAATTTTAATTCCAGGTGTTTGATCGATCCTTGTGTGTTCGCCAATTACGATATGCTGGAATGATGGAAACAGCTCGTATTCGCCGAGCTGGATATCCTATTCGACATTCTTTCTTTGATTTTGTTAACCGATATCGCATACTTTCCACGAAAATCCCACCACCCCACAAAACTGATTGTAAAGCTGCTTCAACAAAAATTTGCACAGAGGTTCTAGAAGGACAAGAAGAATTCCAAATTGGATACACTAAAGTTTTCTTGAAAGATTCTCATGATGTATTCTTAGAAGAGTTGCGAGAGAAAAAGATGGAGAAATATATACTTTTATTGCAGAAAAATATTAGAAGATGGATCCATAGAAGACGTTACTTACAATTGCGCGCTGCGGCGCTCGTGGTCCAGAAACATTGGCGAGCTCGTGGCTATCGGCAACGCTACATGGTTATGCGGCAAGGGTATCAACGATTGCAAGCCGTTATTCTTTCACGTCAAATGACATATAAATTTTCCAAGTTAAAGAAAAGCATTGTCGGTACTCAAGCAATTGTCAGAGGGTACATTGTAAGAAAGATGATCAAAGATAAAGGATCATTTATTAAACAGCAGTTAATTGTGCTGAAGAAGAATAAAGTTAAGGAATTGGATGATTTCAAGAATGCAGGTCATGCTGATTATGTTAAAAGAGCTGAAGATAATTACGAAAAAGGTGCTAAAGCTGTATTTAAGAATATTGCAGTTGAGAAAGTTCACGAAGGAGTTGCAAAGCAGACTGACAAAAATGCTCATGTTGATGATAATTATGTTGATGATGTATTTGGTTTTCTTCAGGAACCTGGTGGTGATGCTAAATCACCTAAAAAAGTAAGTCTTACCTGTATATTTGCACAGTGTTTTCAAAATGTTGAATATTTTTATCTGTTATAAGTGAGTGAAATTCTAGAAACCATTGGACAGTATGCTGCTTAATATGTAATATCAATTTGAAGAAAGACATATTTAAAAAACCTGCACAACATTTAATATCTTTCTTCTATTATTTATTTATTGTAATAACACTTATCCCTGTCCTGTAAATTATATATTTGATTTTTAATGATGTGATATTTCATCAGCCTGGCGAAGCAGGAGGTGTTGCAGCAAAACCAATAGCACCCATAGATTACCCGGTTGAGGAAGAGATCGAAGACCTCTCAGAGTATGACTTTAGAAAGTTTGCGGCGACTTTCTTTACCGGCAACAGTAGTTATCAGCATTCCAGAAGACCACTGCGAAGACCACTTCTAGAAGGAGTCGAAGAAGAGGGCTTGGCTGGCATGATGGCAGCGCGAGCTCTGTGGATAGTGCTATTACGATTTATGGGAGATCTTCCTGAGCCCAGAGAAGCTAGCGATGCTGATCCTGTTCCTATTATGACAACATTGTCGAAGACTCTCGGCCGAGCATTCCAGCGTTCTGATGACTATCGAGTAACAAATATTTTCTTTCACTTATTTCATAATAAATGATATAGTGAATTATTAAGTAATTGTAAAAAAGAGTTTCGTCTTTGATAATGCAAGGGATGAGCAAACCAGCCCTAATAATTATAAAAATGTAGAATTAGTACAATTTATTGTAGTCTTTAGTTTACCCCCATGTTTTTAATTATTTTTGCTACTGAATTAAAGACCGATATTTTTTTCAGAATATGGCTCCAAAAGATCGGCATAAGTTGATTAACATGACCCTTAAAAGACAAAGTAAGTTAAAAAATGAATTCGATTTTGGAGGGATGGAAGACGCACAGACAAATGAATATTATCAATCGTGGCAGAACAGTCGCCGAAGTACCAACTTGGAGAAACTTCATTTCATTATTGGTCATGGCATTTTGAGACCTGAATTAAGGTATAATTTTATCAGGAATGAAAAATTTGTTCTTTATGTATTGTAAATTTGTTACCTTTATGGATTATCTTTATCTTGAATATCTAATTGGCCAAATGCATACTCAGGATTAATTAATAAAATTAGCCTTTAGAAAATCAACTAATTGATAAAAATGTTGTATTCGAAAATGGATTATTTTATATCGATCATAATGTGAATTCTAATATTTGTATCATATAAATTGTTTATCTATTAGAGAGATAAAACTGATAAGATTATTATTCAGTGATCACACTCGTAAAATACATGTAAACATTATAGGATTATAGTTGTTCAAGTATGCAATAAATTTATATCCATAGTCAAATATTTAACGGCGCACTTTGGAGAACTGTTGGTTGAAATAATCCTGGTAAAATGCCAAAAAACATTATTATAAAAATTATTAGGTACCTAGTGTTTTTCGGGTCATATGACACAGCGGATAGCGTTGTGGGTTTACGTGCCGGATCTCATGGGTTCGAGTTCCAGTATGAACAGCAGTTTTTCGATTGATTTATCGATTTCCGTTCGAAGGCATGGGTGTTTGTGATGTCTAAAAATTCCCTCCCACCCTTTCCGATCCTTCAATGTCAGCATTAGTTAACCACTAGTCCTGTCCTAGCCTTATCCTTCTATCCCTACTACTCTCTTTGAAAAAGAGTGGTTGAGCGACTGAGTAACAAACAGTTCTCGTAGAAAAACTTCTGTTAAGATACCTCCATTAGGAGGCCATATGCTCCACACTGGGAGCGGACATGGATAAAAAAAAAAGAAAAGTGTTTTTAAATGAATTTACTAATCTAACAAACTAAGGATCAAATTAATTCTAAGATACATACTACATATTATACCATTTTTATCTCATTAAACAGGAAAACATATGAAATGTTTTATTTTAAAAGGTAAAAGGTAAAAAGGTAACGACAGATCTATTAAATTTTTACACCTAAAGGAGCAGGAATTTTTTGACATATTGAATTTATTGTTATAAAATTCAAAATTTCTGAACATACAA
This sequence comes from Himalopsyche anomala, assembly GCA_031772345.1. NCBI lineage: Eukaryota > Metazoa > Arthropoda > Insecta > Trichoptera > Rhyacophilidae > Himalopsyche > Himalopsyche anomala. The sequence continues at coordinate 9,757,752 of CM062824.1, read as the reverse complement.
AACATTTGCTGAGATTTTCATTTCGAACTGTGCACAATTTCAATTTTGGTATAAAATGCATTTATGATATTGTTTTTACAAAAGCTACATTATTTACTCATATTTGGAATGTCATATTTGAAAATAAATAACACAATTCTATATGCCATTTGGTTTAGGGATGAAATATATTGCCAACTCTGTAAGCAGCTCTCAGATAACCCATCGAAGGCTTCTCACGCTCGAGGTTGGATTCTGATGTCTCTCTGCGTTGGTTGCTTTGCTCCCAGTGAACGCTTTGCCAATTATTTGAAAGCATTCATAAGAGAAGGACCCCCAGGCTATGCACCTTACTGCGAAGGTCGACTCTCTCGCACAATCAAGAACGGATCGAGAACTCAACCGCCCAGTTGGATAGAATTGCAATCAACAAAATCAAAGGAACCCATTCACTTGGCGGTATATTTCATGGACAATTCGAATAAGACTATTCAAGCTGATTCTGCTTCAACAGCAGAAGAAATTTGTCAGCAGGTTGCTGAGAACATGGGCTTGTCAGATGTTTTCGGCTTTTCTCTCTTTATTAATATGTCTGACAAAGTTTTATCACTCGGAAGCGAAGGTGATCATATCATGGATGCAATTTCACAGTGCGAACAGTACGCTAAAGAAAATGGCGGAGTTGAAAAGGCAGCACCGTGGCGGCTATACTTCAGAAAGGAAATCTTTTCCCCGTGGCACAACCCACTCGAAGATCCTGTTGCTACTAATTTGATATACAGTCAAATAACACGAGGTGTTAAGTTTGGCGAATACAGATGCAAGACAGAAAATGACATAGCTATGTTAGCTGCCATGCAGTATTATGTTGAATTTGGTGGGCAATTGAATGATCAAATACTTCAAAAGGTTGTTAATAATTATATACCGAATCATTTCTTGCAAATGGGAGAGAAGGCTATTGCCAAGTGGGAAGCTTTGATCAAGAGCGCTTACGGCAGCAGCAATAATATTGTGCGACAGGTGAATCCTATCCGATGTAAGGAGGATGTAGTAATATTCGCAAAGCTCAATTGGCCGATCCTGTTTTCTAGATTCTTTGAAGCTATACGAATTAAAGGTTCATCAATCAATAAAGATAATGTTATAATTGCTGTAAATTGGACCGGAATTTATATAGTAGATGATCAAGAACAAATTCTGCTCGAGCTATCATTCGTAGAAATTAGTTATGTCGGTTTCGAGAAGGACAAAGTCTCCAAATTGAATAATTTCACTCTTGTGACAGTTCAAAAGGAAGAGCTGGTATTCCAAAGTCTGGACGCTGAAGATTTAAGCAAGCTTGTAATATATTTGATTGATGGCCTTAAAAAGCGATCACTGTTTGCTATCGCCCAAGAAGATTACAAAGCTACTAATGATACATCTTCTTTCCTACTATTAAAAAAAGGAGACCTAATTCACCTTATAAATGACTGTAACGGCGAAATGTTGATGTCATCTGCTTGGGGCAATGGCGAGAGCAAGGGTCGCCAAGGTATATTCCCAACAGAAAATGTATATATATTACCTACGTTATCAGAGCCGCCTCAAGATATTCTCCACCTGTTTAAGAAAGACGGAGCATTAGACAGTTACAAAAAAGAGCCATCTAAGTACAATACGCTACAACGTAAGAAGATGCATACGTTGTATAAATATGCCCAAGAAAATTTCAGAGTAATCTACGGCGGCTCTGCCACTATATCGAGAGCTTCTACAATAACTTCAGTTAAAAAAAGCGGCGCCGAAGAACTGTGGAGGCACAGTAGGGAGCCTCTCAAATTACCGCTACTTCAAAAATTAATAGGTAATGAAATGCTCTGTAAAGAAGCTTGTTCTATATTTGTCGGAATACTAAAATACATGGGTGATATGCCGGCTCCGAAGCCTAGAATTGCATCAGAATACACTGATGAAATATTTGGTCCAGCACTAAAGCATGAAGTGTTAAAAGATGAAGTGTATTGTCAAATAATGAAACAGTTGACAAACAACAGAATTCAATTGAGCGAAGAGCGTGGTTGGGAACTTCTGTGGCTCGTTACAGGACTCTTCTCATGCAGTCAAACATTGACAAAAGAGTTGAATGATTTCTTGAAAACGCGAGTTCACCCGATAGCCAAAGAATGTACACAACGAATATTCAAAACCCAAAAGAGTGGCCAACGTCAGTATCCTCCATACTTGGTGGAAGTAGAAGCCATACAGCATCGCAGTTTACAGATTTATCACAAAGTATACTTCCCAGACGATACCGATGAAGCATTTGAAGTTGATTCAACTACCAAGGCAAGAGATTTATGCGTGCAGATTTCTGAAAGATTGAATTTGAAGAATTGTGATGGATTTAATTTGTTTGTCAAAATTGCTGATAAAGTATTTTCAGTTCCGGAGAACTATTTCTTCTTTGATTTTGTTCATGAACTCATTGAGTGGATGAAACAATCGAGACCGTCAAGAAACGGTGAGTTATATTATTCTGAAAATATTGTAAATCAGTTCAATAGTGTGATAATTGGCCTGTACTCGAGTGATCTACGTCGGCATGATAATATTCAATTATATTTGAAGTAGTTTGTTTTTTAAGATATCATTTTTGATGTCTAATAATAAAATTGAATTAGGGTAACTCTTTTGAAAATAAATTTCATGTCAGCATTTTATTTTAGCTGGGGCACCAATACAATGCCAGTATCAAATATTTTTCATGAAGAAGCTATGGATTAACACGCAACCTGGAAAGGATTTAAATGCGGATCAAATATTTTACTTCCCGCAAGAATTACCAAAATTCTTGAGAGGATATCATAAATGCAGCAAAGCGGATGCTGTTACTTTAGCTGCTCTAGTGTACAGAGCAAGATATGGTGAAGACAAATCACAACTTGCTGGTTCAGCCTTACAACTTCCAATGCTACTGCCTGTAGATTTGCTAAAACTTCAGAGCCAAGCAGACTGGCGCAAACAGATAGCCGCAGAATACACCAGGAATGATGGAAAGACACCAGAGCAGGCAAAGGATATGTTCCTAAAAATGATTTATGAGTGGCCGACATTTGGAACAGCCTTTTTCGAAGTAAAACAAACAACTGATCCCGCTTATCCAGAAATTGTCCTATTGGGAATAAATAAAAATGGTGTCAGCATAATTCATCCTCAAAATAAGGTAATAAAATATCTTTATATATTATTTAACAAATGTGTTAATACAAATCTGCAGCTTAGTGATATAAATCTTCTCTGCTATCAAACAGATTCTTATTTGACAACCGGATATATTTTAAACTAATTATTTTTATCACAATATAAATTTAACAAAACATTTTATATTCTTTGCAGGATATATTAGTCACACATCCATTCTCAGAACTGTTGAATTGGTCATCAGGAAATACATTCTTCCATATGACACTTGGAAATTACATGCATCGGTCCAAAATACTCTGTGAGACGTCCTTAGGGTACAAAATGGATGACCTATTATCTTCATACATTGTGTATTTCAAAGAAAGCACAAATAAAAAGTAGAACTGTTAACTGTAAATAACATAATTAAGTATTTGAGAATTAATAACAACTGTTTTAATTAATTTAATATTACATTGTACATTCAATTTTTTCTAGTAATATTTAAAGCAATATTGTAAAAAATATTTTTAACAGTAAATAAAAAACAGAAAATATTATGTTATCGAGTCAATTTTTTTTACTTCACTCATATCGCGAGCTGAGTGCTACAAGGTTCTATGTGGACAGCTACATGAAAAAAGATATGGGCATTTGAAATTTGGAATGCTTGTATTTTGAAAATTGTAAATGTTTCCAAGTTTCTTTTTGATTGTATATATCCATGAAAGTACTGGCATGATATAACTATTAAAAAAATATAGTTAAAAATAGTCCTTCATAGTTAATTAGAAATACCTAAACTTCAATTAGAACCTTGTCCACCTGAAATTCAAACAAACCGCCAGTGCTATAAGGTTCTAAGTGAAATTTGTATGAAAACACAAGTGATTCAAAAAACTGACTTACGCTTTTTAAATTAAAATAAAATGAATTCTATGGAAGATATCTAATGTGATCGTTATTATTGGAACAAATATATAAAAAAATGGAGGATAAACAGGAAAAAGAGGTTTTTCTTTTTTTGTAATTTGTGTTTGATATCATTAATGTACTAAGTTAATATTGTAAAATGTAATAATACCACACTGCAAGAATACAAAACATCATAATGGTAAAAAATAACACCACTGTGTTGAAGAATAAAAATAATTGTTCAAAATCAAATAATTAAAGAAAAAAAAAGGAATAAAATTATCAAAATATAAAAGATATTATTCAACCTATGTACATTAACACAAGTTTTTTCACTAACGACCCGGGTTTCGCCTTTCGGCATTTTCAGGAATTCAAGTTGAAACCTCAGATATCTTGCGATGCGCACTTAAAACTACGGCTTATTGGAAATTTAAGCAAAATTTCCACTATAAATTCAATATTAATATTATTCAATATTTCAATATTAATACAGCATGTAGATAATGCTACACTTAAGAATGCTTCATTATTACTTTAGTTTGGTCAAAAGTCGACACTTAGAACCTTGTAGTACTCAGCTCGCGATATGATAAAATCTTATGAAAATGTTAAGAGGCTTTAATTTGATAAATGTGTTTTACGTTTTGATATATTGTTCGATAATACAGTGGAACCCTCAACTACACTACCCCGAATTATGCGCTGGCTTGAAGTATTTGCTGCAAATCCCCCAATTGCACGGTCGCATTCCATTTTCGTTACTACGAGATGGTTGTCTATGCCGAGCATACAGTCAAATGTTGGCTAGCATCTGTGTATTCAATACGTGCCAGGCTATACACGTATAGCGGGCGACTGTCTATGTGTGGGATTTTGGCACCCTTTGCATTTTATTACTTGGTAACTAAATATTTCGTCAATATTTTATTTTTTTGCAAAACTAAGGGAAATCTTAGTTTTGCATTTTTTGTGGAAAAAAACAAATCCCTAATTTTGTATGAGATTCACACCCCCAATTACACTACCCCGAATTACACTGTCCGGACTTAAGTGTAAATGGGAGTTTTACTGTATTAATAAAAAATATATTTTTATTTTAATACAACCCTTTGAATTATTCTCTTTAGATATAAATAGAAAATGAAGGACATGTAAGTACCAAAACTACTTAACATTCAAACAGATTAATTACTTCAAAAAATATTGACGACAGGTATATAAGAATAATTGTTTCTCTTATACATTCGAAGATATTCTTGTTGGAACATGAAAAGCAATTGAATAATAATGGTTTTTAAATGTTTTGTAGTATCGAGCAGCGGTCACCAGACTACGGCCCGCAATTTAAAATGGAAAATATTTATTATTATGTATAGGTATATATTTATATATACATAGGCCTACTTAACATCTAATTAAAAAGGAAGAAAGTAATAATAAAGGAATTCCAATAGTTGAATTTTATTTATTTGTATAGTTTTACATATTGTATGGATGTTTTTCATTTATTGAATTATAAATTAAAACAATTGAGAGAAGTGCCTATATGTAGACATACACCTTACTTACATATATATTTGAATATGATACTATCATGTATAAATTGTAATTAGTGCGAGGTAAGCAACTGTTTGGATGAACTTATTTGTTTTAAATTTGGTTTTAATTTTCAGTTTCCATCTTGCAAGTAAGTTGGAGGTGCAAATCAGTTAAAAGTGGTTGATTTTATTTATTTTAGTAAATATATGCTACCAAAAATTAATATTAATTTCTTAGGATTTTTTTAGTTTTCGATAATTGGATTCTTCTAATTTCATTTTTAAATATCGTACACACACGTACACACAAAACATCACTCGCTTGAAAACCCACTAATAAATAGTTTCCTTCTTTAACTATAATTCGACAAGCTCTAAAACTTGCTTGAGCCAAAATTATTGAAAAATCAATTTTTTTTTGATTGTAGACGCTTTCCTCCAGTTTTTTTTGAAATTTGTCATATTTTGTCCCATGTTTTGAAATGTAAGTAGTGTTCTTTAACATAATATTCTTTAAAAACATATTGTTTCATTGTAAAGTAAACATATGTATTTTTCTTTGCTTGGCAAACAAAAAATCTAATTGACCGCTGCTCGCTAAATAGGTGAGCCTCAACAACTAGTTTCCTTTTTTTTGACATCATTATATTAAGGCACTAAAAGAAGTGTGATCAAAATTTTAAATACAAAATGTGCTCAGTAATATATATGTGTATTGCAAAAATAGGGAAACCACAACTAACTAATACTAATACAATTCAAATAATCACAAAAATCAAGCAACGTGTACTGTGTAAACTAAAAATATAACTGAATATTTTCAATTGGGGTTATTATTTGGAGATTTGTTCTATTTTGCCTGTACTACATTCTAAAAATTTCAATAAATGAGAATATCCGAGAAATTTTTGAATAAACAAACATCTGAGCACTTCGCTTCCAACACATTTTATACTTAGCTTCCTTTACTTTGGGATAGTTCAAATAATCTTATCCCAATTGATGATTTGAAATAAATAGTTCACTACCAAATGATGAAATATACAAAAATCCAAAACTTTCACAGGGCTGGATGAAAATCTTCGGCGGGTCGTAGTTTGGTGACCGATAGACTATCGGTAACATTATTATCGTCAATTCTTTTTATCTTAATCACTGCCTAAAAAAATATTGTAGAAAGCGATTAAAAAATCAAAAGAAAACAAAATCGCTTTGTACGGACATACATATTTTATGTACTTATTTATTTTTGTCTATTGCGAGGTTGATCGGTGGTGGCCATCTTGTGGATATTGTCTATCATTTTTGGAACTGAGTGTGGGACAGAAATTGTCAGAATTTCTACAATTTATAGTAGTTATACAGCAAACTAAACCAAAATTTAAGGTAATTAATTTGAGTTTAACATTGAGCCAATCATAATGTTTTCTAATTTCGCGATCCGTCACTATTTGATATCGCTTAAAATTATAGGTTATTGTCGTCAAATCATGCCGCCGACTATTATCATATATTAAAGTATTTTTACCGGTGGAAATGTCGAATTATTCCTTTCTTATGTAATGTCGTTCTAATTGACGATCGTTCTAATTTAAGTTCTTAGTTTATTTAATGGGAGGGCGGTGTTTTGTCCACATTAAATAAGTTGTATAATCTGTAAGTGAGGTAAGTACTTATGTACTTGTCATTTTTGTGAATGGTGTATTACAAAGTTCATGAAATAAAATTCATTTCTGCATAGCGTTTGATTGTATCGGTTTTATATGATCACCGATGGATAATTATAACAGCTGTCAGTCTAAGCTAATACAGCACAAGATGATGCAATAATTTTTGATAAGCTTGTGTCAAAGAATGGTAGGCAATGAATAATTTTTACTGTAATGTTTTCAGACATAATGGCAACGCAATTTTTCAACCGAATTGGACAGTTTGGTTTGGGAGTTGCTTTAGTAGGAGGAGTTGTGAATTCTGCACTGTATAATGGTTTGTATTTTGATTTTTATAAATTGTATTTAAATACAGAAGAAGAAGCACAGATCTGCGTATGCTGGCACTTGCGACGCAGACTTGCATCTACTCTGTATAGCGGCCCGTTCTAGTGCTGGCACAGATTTCTTCGTTGAAAATTTTGGTAAAAGTGAGTTAAAGCTAGTCATGGATTATTTCAGCGAAAAACTTCACAAACTAAGCTAAAAACAACGCCACAATTTAAAATGTTTTATTGAACTTTTGATAATCACGTTAAAACCACACATCATTATGAAGAACACTAAAAAATATTTCATATTTCGCATAATTTATCAGTGTTCTTCGTATTAATGTGTGATTTTATCGCGATTATCAAGCCCTCAAAAAATAATTTTAAATCGTGGCGTTGTTTTTAGCTTATTTTGTGAAGTTTTTCACCGAAATAATCCATGACTAGCTTTAACTCACTTTTACTGACATTTTAAAGTGTTATTTTGATTTTGCGAAAATAAGAGATAAACTAATGCGTTAGTGAGAACTGAACTTTGTTTAAACTGGGCCTGGCCAACCCAAATTGCACCCCGGGCCGCATTGATGACCTTAGATATTTCTATGGACTGCACATGTATACATTATGCAAAATAAAATACACTTTTTATTACTACAAATTTTATAGTTATTAATATTTTTCTAAGTAAATACAATAAATAATTTGAATTCAGAGGTAATCTTAAAGCATTCAATCAGGGTAATTGTGAAAAAAAAACAATACTACAACCAGATGTGAAAAGAAAGAACGCATTGAACCAACAAAAAAATCAGAGAAATCAACAGAATCTATTCATTTCGTCTTTTTTACGTAATTTTAAAAACGTTTATGGTTTTATCTTCTAAAATGTGATTTTATAAAAACATTCTGAATTATCTGTTACTTTAAAAAAACATTATTCCGCATATTATATATATAAAACAAAGTGGGGTTAGTTACACCACGTATATCTCGAGAATTACTACAAGGATTTCAATGATATTTGATTTATAAAATTCTTATTTACCTAGAATAGCAGAATAAGCATTAAAACATCGGAAAAATATCACGGAAAAGAAATTATAAAGAAAATAAATATCTTCATACAGAATAAAATTTTCAAATGACGAATAGCTTCATCAAACGATAAAATGTCGTAAGCTGGTTTCAGAAAAATCCACCAGATCGCACTGTTTTCTATATTTGTTTGTTTTTGCTTCTTTTGCGTACGACTGAAATTTTAAATTTAGAATATGGATAAGAATAAAAGAAATCGATGATATGAAATGAAAACGAAAGAAAATCGGATAATATTGAAATAAGGTTATGTTTATAATTAGGTATGATAAATTTTTGACAACAATATTTTGTACGAACGTTGCTTTACTCTGAGATGACACGTTATTACACTTGGAACGCTATATCGAAGAAATTTTAACGTCAAAAGCAAAGCGATGCGGTTCCTGATCACCCGAATGCTCTTGGTCGCATTTACACAGTTCATCCGAAAAATGACGAATGTTTCTACTTGCATGTCAAGAGCTCAATTTGCTTGAAAATTATACTTATTGGGACATGCCAATTTTACAGACATTTTACATCGAATTCGTGTCAGTTCAAGGAATCCCGATCTCGAGGTGAATGAAGAGATAAATAACCAGGCTTTGATTTAGATCGAAGACATGTGTTACCTCATGTGAGGCATTTTGTTAATCAAGTTAGGAATGCCAACTTTAAACTAAATCGAAACTAAATCTTCAATATCCATTCAAAAAAAAAACTTTTAGGAATTTATGTCTCATGTTCATCACCGTCGCTAAAATATATACTGAAATGTGAAAAGACGAATGAAAGTACATAAAATCAGAAGGTTTGTAAAAAAAATCAGTATACTTTTAAAAAATACGATTTCGGACTGTTTAAATCATGTTGCATCTGCCATCGCTGAATTAAGTCCACCTAATTAGGTGTGTTACAGTCGATGAAACCATTGAAGCATCGGTAATATCAGCTGAAATGATTACTTTAGCACCTGAACTTGGCGAAGAAAGGTTTGATACCTTTAGCGAAAATTATATCGACGAATTACTTACAGATAAAGCTATAAGTGACGAAGATGTTCATAATTTAAATTTAATTATTGACAAAAAACCAGAAAACAATGACGAACTGAAAGAAATTCCAGTTCCTTCACTGCGAAAATAATTGAAGAAGGTATCCAACTTTTCAGTAAATTAGAAGATCATTTCTTTCTAAATGATTCAAATTCTGATCGCGCATTCAAGTTTCAACGATAACTTTAGAATATATTATCTATATGGGTATAACAAACTGCATAAACAATTAATTATCGAAAAAGAAAATCTGAACAAACTCTGATCACTAATTTTATTGTTAGAAAACAACCATAGTTTTATGAAATTGATGCGCATACTATTTCTTCTGAAAAAGAGTGATTTAGAACCACATGCTTTAAAACACACATAGAATTGTAATACAGTGACTATTTTTTAATATTTTTACGCCGTGGTTTTCCCCTAATTTTCTTATACTTTGCGATTTAGTGTATATTTTAACTCGCTGTTTCAAAGTTATGCGGATTTTAAAATTTAAGTAACGCACCCCACTATTTCTATGGAAGTCAAGTTTTTTTTATGCGATTTTTTTTTTGCGATATTTCGTGGAACCCATATACCGCATAAAAACAGGATTGACTGTATAACTGTTTGTATGTGTGGAACATTAAACAAAAATATTTTTTTTTTTCTAATGAAAGATAATCTCATAAATATAATATTGAAGATTTGGAAAATGTTGCGTTCTTTGTTATAATGAGAATTTATGTCATTTCGTAATATAAAAAATATGAAAATTTAGAATGAACTTTCGTAAAATTATAAAAAAGTATTATTTGAATAATTTTGAAAAGATCCCTGTCATTATGTTGGTGACAAGCATTGAGAACGAATTTATCCTAGACCAACACATTTCTTAGCAACAGTCTTTCTTTGACAGTTACTGTCAAACAAAAGTAGTCGTTTGTCAACATTGTGAAGATGTAATTTTATTATTTAAAATACAGTGAAATAAAGAGGTATTAGCTATGCCAAGTACTTCTAAACCAATCAGTAAGAGTGCTCGGAATGGTTTTCTAAGAGTCTTTCAGTTCTGTGAACATGAAAAATCTGAAAAACAACCAATAATTCCCTTCGGGTCGACATTTCGAATCATTTCGAACTGTCAATGGCGTCGTATGCCTAACATTTCGTGCCGCATGTCAATAGCTCAATTTGCTTGAAAACTAAACTCATTGGGACATGACAATCGCTGAAGCAATGGTTTCTGCGTCTCCAAGTCAGATACGCACATTATTTGCTATCTTTTTTTCGACATGCTTCCCATCGAATCCACGTGAATTGTGGAAAAAGTACAAGGATGACATGTCCGAAGACACTTTACACCGAATTCGCGTCAGTTCAGGGAATCCCGATCTCGAGGTGAATGAGGAGATACATAACCAGGCGTTGCTTTTGATCGAAGATATGTGTTACCTCATGCGATGCATGATGCGTCGCCAGATCGAGGAATGAACGACGCTTTCAATCGAGAATCGGAACGTAAACGTGAATATGATCGAGATGCATTGAACCAATCACTTCGAACGAATGTACCACTGTTGAACCCCTAACAGAAAGTGTACGATACTTTAATGAAGGCAATTGATGAGGGAAATGGTGGCTTATTTTTCCTCCGCATTGGAAGCACTCAACCAAACTATGAAAGATCAGCGCAATGACTCAAAATGTTTTGGAGGCGCAATGATTCTACTATCTGGCGATTTTCGCCAAACACTACCAGTTATTCCAAGATCGACCGCTGCCGATGAAATAAACGCTTGACTTAAAACATCGACTCTGTGGCGCTATGTTAAGAAACTTCAGCTAACGACAAACATGCGAGTTGCATTTCTAAACGACCATCTGCCGCAGATTTCTCCAAGCATTTGCTGACTATCTGTAACGGCCGTGTTCCTGTCGACGAATCGAATGGATTGATTTCGTTTTTGCCAAATTTTTGAAATTTCGTCTCATCGAAGGACAATCAACAAAGTGTTCCTGAATATCATTGCTAATCACAAACATCATAATTGGTTGAGTGAACGAGCAATTCTTGCAGCAAATAACAAAGATGTGTATCATTTCAACTTCACAATTCAAAATCAAATCGTTGGTCCACTGCATTCCTTTAAATCTATCGACTGTGCCACGTGAATAACATCATTTCAATGTAATTAAAATACTTTTCATTTTTAATTTTGCACATTTATTGAACTTAATTCATTTTGAGTATTCATTCAAACTGAATTTAACTCATCCAATAAATGAACACAACATTTATTGATTCTGAGGCGGTACGAAGTTCGTCGGGTCAGCTAGTTATATATAACTGCGGGCCGCACATATGAGCGCTGAGGACTGCAGGTTGGCCAGGCATGGCTTAAACGATGCTCCTCATGTAGACTACTCTTCAGTAAGTAATTAATTTAGTAAAAGATAACTCACTGAAAGGGTTAACAATATAAATATGTGACTGAATTTTGTTTTGACAAAAAAATGATGTTGCAATGTTTTTTTCTTACAGTTGACGGAGGGCATAGAGCAGTCATTTTCGATAGGTTTGCAGGAATAAAGAATGATGTTACCGGAGAAGGTACTCATTTCTTTATCCCCTGGATACAGAGGCCTATTATTTTTGATATTCGTTCACGGCCTAGAAACATTCCCGTCATTACTGGTAGTAAAGGTGAGATCAAAATGATTTTAATTGATTGAATTACCATTATTGACATTATTGTTGAACTCCTGGATTCTGAATAGAAGAACTCAACTATTGTGAATCTTATGGAATGAAGTAATTGGCTATTTTTATCTTATATTTTTTTATACTTGTAATTTACTGTTTGATTCTTTTATTATAAAGAAGGCGAATAGATTTGATGATAAACAAATTTTCCAGTAACCTTTAATTAAAAATCTGTTACGGGAGTAGGTATATTGAGGCTACATCTATTCAACCACATTTTGAAGGCTTCAACTTTTTGTGATGCGTTGATGCGTCTAAAGCAGTGTTCTTCAACCTATGGTCCGCAAGACTTTATTGCCGGTCCGCGTTAACTTTTATGTTTTGAATTTTTTCTCCTTTTGTACTAAAAATAGTTATGACTTTAAAAAATAAAATCCAATAGACGGCATTAGAATTAAATATATTCATTCATAAATGCGCTCAATTATGACATGTCCAAAGTCAAGAAATTGCTGAGTGAGTAAATGTGTATCTGGTTGACGCCGGTCTGCGAAATATTTTTCCATTTTTTACCAGTCCGCGAATGTAAAAAGGTTGAAGAACACTGGTCTAAAGCTTACTGTTAATAAAATTTGAAAGACATTCCATTTTTCGTATATTTATATATAATACCTTTTTTCACTCTTGGATGTATTCATTTTAATGACAATTTGATTTGCATATTGTGGAGTTTGACATTAATCAAATAACATAATTGGTTTTAATATTTTTATTAAAACTTACCTTTATTATTAATTCTGGTTCCAGATTTGCAAAACGTCAACATCACTCTACGTATTTTATTTAGACCGATCCCTGATCAATTACCACGAATCTACACAATCCTCGGAGTAGACTACGATGAAAGAGTTCTGCCATCTATTACTACTGAGGTGTTGAAAGCTGTCGTTGCCCAATTCGATGCAGGAGAACTTATCACACAGAGAGAGGTTGGTATTTTGGCAATGAGAAGGTTTATATCAAATTTTCATTTTAGTCAACCAATCTGTATTGCGTGCTATCGAGTTTCAGTGGAAATTGGGACAGAAATATTTTTCTTTCTAAAGGAAGCATACACACAATGCTCATCTTTTTACTAACCCTCTTTTTCTTACAAAGCTTAAATATTGGACAGGCGCTTTTAAAATCAAATTACCGAAAACATTTTTTTCTTTTGTTTTATTGGTGAAAAATATATGTAGATATTTTACCTCAATACAAACACATCATTGAGAAATACACATGTAAATGATGAAGTTGTTGAAACATTTTTTTAAAAATCATTACCACTTCCAATAGATTCTTTACGGAGTTTATCTCAATAGAAGCTTTTCTATGAGAGCTGCTTGTTATTCAGTTGCTCAACCTCCCTTTTTGGAAGAAAGTAGTGGCATAGGGATAGGACTAAGGCACTATTAATAGTTAAGTAATCGCTTTCGAATCAAATGAGTGAATTTAGGAGGGGAATTTTCAAACATCAGATATTCATAAATTGATTAAAAAACCAATTTATGAAACTGTACCTGGATTTTCCACTCCGTAGTTGAGTGGCTTTGTTTGAAACATAATTGTTAAGAAAATGCTTTTGCCTGATGAATGAATTAAGTTGTGTGGGTAAAATGGTTTCCAATTTATTTATTAGTAACATAAATTTAAATAATTAAAGTTAATAATAAATATCTATTTCATTTATTATTTGCTCTTCAATGTATTGGTTTTATCTTTCTTTTAATAGATTGTTTCTCAAAAAGTAAACGAAGGATTAACTGAAAGAGCACAGCAGTTCGGAGTCATCCTTGACGATATCTCAATCACTCATCTCACTTTCGGAAAGGAATTCACACAAGCCGTAGAATTGAAACAGGTAGCCCAGCAAGATGCGGAAAAGGCCAGATTCCTTGTAGAAAAAGCAGAACAGCAAAAGAAAGCAGCTGTTATTGCAGCAGAGGGTGATGCCCAAGCAGCTATCCTTTTGGCTAAATCTTTCGGAGGTGCAGGTGAAGGTTTAGTAGAACTCCGTCGTATTGAAGCTGCGGAAGACATCGCTTATCAACTAGCCAAATCGAGGAACGTCACTTACTTACCCGGAGGACAGAATGTATTGCTTAATATTCCAGCTCAGTAAAAATAGGTTACCTATTGAACAAAGGAAATAATTATGAAACAGATGAAGTTATATAATATACAAAAGACATTCATATATCATAATATTCAAAATTGTTATTTTTTGTTGTGAAAGTTTAAGGAATAGTGGAGTAGTGCGAGCGAGAGTAGTGCAGCTTGGAAAATGTGAACGGGATTCAAGGAAATGTTGGCATTTGCTGTGGTGGTATCTGTTCAATATGTAAAAAACTACATTTGCATTTAAAATGAATCAATATTTTTGATTTTCCCGTTTTCTTCATACAAATTATACATGCTCGTCAAATATTTCAATCGTTGAAATATTTAGCATTTCCATTTGTCATAAATGAAATACTTTAAGTGCATTTTTATTTCAATAAGCTGTTAGCCAGTACTGACTGTTGACAATTTCCTGGTGTTCTTCAGTCAACGAGTAACATGATAGTATTAACTTCTTTGCCATTATCTTTTTGATGAAACCAGTGTTAGTAGGTTTTTTTTTTATTATTGTAGATATTTTTTATTTTATGAATACTATGTTAAGGAATTGTTAATAAATACCTTGAACAAAAATTAATCTGCATTGTTTTTTTGCTTATTTACCCTACTCTATTGGTTTTCTTGTCAACATGTCGGGTTAGATTGTAAAATATTTGGGTTTTTCTAAGCCTAAAAAAATCTAAATATCTAAATATTGTGGAATTGCATTACAATAGATTGAATCATTCAAATTAAGTACACTCCCACAGATTTTGTCACTAACGACCCGGGTTTCGCCTTTCGGCATGTTCAAGCGCACGGATGAACTTATCAAAAAAGTCTTAACATTAAATATATATATTGTTTTTAATAATTATGATATTGAAAGAGATTTTGCCAATATCGATGACTTAAAATTTCAGTAGTTTTTATTCATTTCGCATTCTGGTTCATGTCGTTCATTCTTTTTTGGTAGGCTGCAACAAGACTAAATTTGACAACATTTTATTTAAACATTTTTGTTAATTTTTATATTTCAGTCTTTATAACAGTTGCTAAGGGGATGGTGAAACTTTACATTTACGTGGCTAGTAAAGCTGTAGGGCTACGATATGAAATTAAATTTGATACATTTGTTATTCCATTGAATTGTGTCGCTACTGGTTTTAAATGTAACTTTATAATAAAAAAGATTTTTCACAAAGTTAACACTGAATCCAATGAAAGTATTGTAGGGCTTTCTTTCTACACAGTTATGGCCATGAGCTCATGCAGGAATGTACACCATCATATTAATATATATTTTTTTGATTGATCAATAGATTATCCATACCAAAATACATTAATGTGTGTGATATTATTTTAGTACTTTCTTAACACATTGCATCCATGAAAATGTGGAATTCACTGACTTCTGGTAAATTATTCCTGTCTGTCTTTAACCCTTAGAAGTCCTAAGTCGAGCTGGACTCGACATTACAGATTTGGCAATGTTTTTTAATTTACTGATTTTTTTAATAATATAAGTTTTTTTTCATCCAAATATTACCAATATGCATTGTGCGCAAGATAAATTTTGCTATACTGAAACATTCAAAATGTTTTTTACTATAATTATACGATAATAAATGAATTAAAGACGAATTAATGTGAAAACATATTTCAATTAAAGAGTGCAAAGGGTTAAGGTCTCTGAAAACTAGCGGTTGAGTGACACCATTGCAATCACCAAAAGCCCATCTATTCGAAAGTATAGTTTTTTTAAATGTCCTGTTCAAAATGATGTCATCCCTCCAAAGAATAGTAGTAGAAGAAACAATTGAAAATAAATTATCAATCGCTAGTAAAATAAAAAGGATGGAACTTTGGAGGCCTTGTATAGAGTGACTCTCCTCACTTTGAATTGAAGAATACAATAACACTTATTTGTACAAGACCCGAAACTTAGGCACTTCTTCAAGTAGTTCTCATTAATATTATGTTACATGAAATAATTCCGTATTTTAGACATGTCTTTTCTGTATTGGAAGAAAATCAAGAACATAAATAATTGATTCTATACCCAAAAAAGTTGTCATAAAAGGGCGAGAGAATTAATTAGTCACAATAATTAAGACCACAAACTATTTTATTTACCATTACACCACTGCTCCACTGCTGGTAATTATTTTCGTTACGCGCAGATATCTTTTTTACATTCAGCAAAGAAAAAAAGGCTCTAAGTACATATAGTAAGCAGGTATTTTAAAGTTTTCTTGGTCGTCAAAAAAAATATAAATAGTCTATTCATGATGTAATCCTTGAGTTTTGAAATCACTACATATTTGAAAAAATATTACAAGTAGTCTTCAAATTACGACGGAGATACGTTCCTGAACCTCGATCATAAGTCGGATCAGTTGTATTCTCGTCATCTGCAATTATTACATAAGTAAAATTCATTTCTTCATCTTCGATTTGAGGTAAGTAGTGTGGGTTTTTTTTTTAATGTGTCTAGTTTTGATGAACGGTATCCTGTATCTTTTCTCTATAAATTTCTTGGTAGCATGCAAGATTTTCTTGAATCCGGCGATTCACATAAAATAACCTTTCAATGTCAAGGTCAATTAATTTATGTATACTTTGATTAATCAAATGAAAAGCAGCAGCCATTTCTTTCAATACAAATTTTTCCAATGGTTTCGCAGATAAGATTAATTTACACAATTTCCTCTTCCTCAACCATTTGAGTTTCAAGATCTAATAATTCTGCATTGGTGAGATCTGAATAATTTTTGATACGTTCAATAATATATTTACATTATCAACTTTGAGGTTTAGTCGTTAACTAAGTTACACAATTAGATTAGTAATATCTTCGACATTCTTTTCTTTTTCATATATAGAAAGAGAAACGAGTTCAAATGTTTTGGTTAGTTTTTTTACATATGTGTGTTCATACATCCGTGTATGATTTATTGCATGAAAGGTGTTGTAATTTTTCCAAAATTCTTTAATCGTGTTTCCCTCTTCTGCTTTAAATTACAAATTGAATCTGCAAAATATTCAATTGTCATTGTTTTGGAAAAAAAACGGTGTAGGTATATCAAAATAAATATTATTACTGGCAGGGCCAGCGCCACCATACAGGCTAAACAGGCAACCGCCTAAGGCGCAAAGCACTAGGGGGCGCATAAATGGAGTATGACTATTTTAATATGCTCTAATAGTAAGTTTTATTTCGTTTTGACGTTTGTATTTGTTCGTTGTAATTATGTATCGTATTATATGTAATTCGAAAAAGAGAGGTTGAGTGATACACATAGATAGTTCACATTTTTTTTTGTTGAGATACCTCCAATAGGAACTCATTTGCTCCATATTGGTAGCGGACATAGATATATATATAAAAATAATTTTAATGATCCCGATTTTTTTTTGTACGATTTGTAAAAAAAGGGGGCACCAATTATCGTTCCCTAGGGCGCAAAATAAACTCGCGCCGGCACTGTACTGGTGCTTGTTAATTTAACACTGCATCACTGCCTTCATGATGTTTGTTTAAGTACTGCTTCATTTACGGTTGTGGTCTGTGGAGTCGGAGTAGTGAAAAGACTAGCGACTTCAGCTCTTTTTTAAATGCAATAATACAAAAGTACAAAAACTGCTACATGCATGTTTAATGTCTACAAAATGGATTTTAGTAGAATTAGACAATAAAAAATACGGAAACATTACACATACATTTTTAAAATCCGAGTTAGTCGGACCTTTTGTAAATGCAGGATTCGGGAGTCCACTTCATAACCCTGTTTTTATTTTTCAATAATGTGGTCAGCTCTAGTCAAACTGATTTAATTTTTATTTGAGTCTTTATTTTTTATTTAGTGGTTTGAAAAATCACATTTTTACGTTTACAGTAAAACCCCCATTTACACTTAAGTCGTGTAATTAGGGATAGTGTAATTGGGGGTGTGAATCTCATACAAAATTAGGGATTTAGTTTTTTCCGCAAAAATGCAAAACTTAGGGAAATCTTAGGGTAAAAAAATATTGACGAAATATTTAGTTACCAAGTGATAAAATCCAAAGCGCGCCAAAATCCCACACATAGATAGTCGCCCGCTGTACGTGTATAGCCTGGCACGTGTTGAATGCACAGACGCTAGCCAACATTTGACTGTATGCGCGGCACAGACGACCGTCTCGTAGTAACGACGATGGAATGCGACCGTGCAATTGAGGGATTTGCGGCGAATATTCAAATATTCGCTTCAAAGCCAGCGCGTAATTCGGAGTAGTGTAATTGGGGGGTCCTATATTTATTATTATTTTGCGATCTTCAGGAACGAATTAAATTATATAATATTGTTGAAAAACACATTTCTTTAGGGTTTATTTTCGACGATAGGTAAGATATTAAGGAGCTGATGCGCCATCGCGTGACCCGGATGCCGATAAATATAATGTATTAACTAGGGATACCTATTCATTTAATTCAATTTTCGATCGACCGAAAGCAACCCCAATTTATGAAATATAACTTGGGATCATATAACTAAAATAAGATTCCTTGATTTGCTATGACAGATTTTCTTAAAATTTACCTGAGCCTCAAATATTATAAACAGTGACGTCCAACCTATTTACAAGTACATACAGTGATTTTTTTGAAAAAAATAAGGTGCTGGAACTCACTTCGTTCAAGCTTTTTTTCTAATGCATGCCGGTTCTCAATGAGGAGCATATATGGCTTTTTAATTGAATTATTTAAACAGATTTTTTTTTCGAGAACTGCTTGTTACTTAGTTACTCAATATTTATTTTTTTCGAAGAGAGTAAGAATAGAAAGATGGGGCTAGAACAGGACTCGTTGTTAACCAATCGCTCTAGCTTTTCCCAGTAAATTTTATGATTGGAAGGGTGAGTGTGACCCGTGGGATGGAATTCAGGTCAATATTTTTGGTGAAGCACGCAAGTACAAACTCCACACATATTTTCTATCTATTATCCCGTTTTCATTAGACTCTTTTTACGTGGAAAAACATAATTTCGATTCGATAAGAAGACTGTTTTTAGAAACTTTTTTGTAAAGTATAACTCCAAGAAAACGCAGCATATCAGTAAAAGGGTCTAAAATTATGTTTCATCTCTTCAAGAACTAGTGCATCAAGTTTTTGATTTGTAATACGAGGTCGAGATAGAAGATTCAATGGAAGATCCAACAAGAAGGGATCAGTATTTCCCAACGTACAGGATACAGCCACAAGTTTTCAAAAGACTTTTTTTTCTAATATTAATATTGCGTATTTATTTTTAAATAATCATTACTTCTAAATACAGCTGAATTCTTCAAAACGTTTTTTTTAATCAGGATAATTCATAAACAATCGTTTGGCGTTCATAATGTTTGATGTATGTACACATATCGAGAATCAATAATATGATGGATCTGAGATTGAAACATTAAATTAAGACAAAAGATAACCATATTAAAAAGATGATTTATCACTTTCTGAACAAGGATACTTGCTGACCCTTCCATTTGGACACGATTAATATATTTGAAACAGGAGCGTCGGTGATTGGCGTTGTAAAAGAGGATGAAAATAGAGCGAGCGTGCGAAGTGAGGCCTGCAGGTCGTGATTTATTGGGCAGAAAAGTGTATGTACGGCCGGGGGCGGCGGCCCTCGGACTTTCGCGGCCCATGGCGTGACATCATTAGCGCTGTTTAGTCGATCGTTAGCCGCAAATTTGATTTTGCCGGTCGGCCGACAAAGGGACCGTTTCTCTCCCGAAAGATCCTGCGTCAAAACAAGCCGGGATACGCATGGGAACCGGGACCTATGCGCACGCACGCAGGGATGCCGCGTGAAAAATGGAGCGTTACGCTTTTGATGCGCGATCCAAACGTAAAGACATATTTTTGGATTAGAATGAATTAAAAAAAAAAAGCCCACATATCTGCTTTGATACCTTATATGTGTTATATTGAGGCGGTGAAAATTAAGAAGCAAATGTGTTCTTGATTTTTTCTATCCATGGATTCAGAATCATAGAACTAAAAATTATTCAGCTTGTGAGCTGACATTTCAGTAGCAAATCTGTTTTTATTTCCATAAAAAAATCGTTTTTTTGAAATTTGCTTTAGAAATAGAAACAGCTTCTTCACTCTAAGCTTTTCGTCGAATACGAAAAGCCACGTGACAATGTTTGCTCAACACATTTGACGAATTAATTGTGAAGCACAATATTCTTCAATCAATAGTAAGTCTAAAAGGTATACCACATATTGATTAAATTAATTAGTAATGTTTTTTTTTGTTTTTGTCAAAACAACTTCCATGGTAGAATGCTGTCTCAGCTTTCAACCCCCTCAATTAATATCATCGTTAAGCTAGTGATGCAATTGGAAAAGATTATCTTTCAGTCGCTTATATTTGTCCATAGAGCACTCCCACACAAAAAAAGGTTTCTGGATTCGTAGATTAAAAGTAAAACATGAATAATTTACGAATAATATAAATTCACTGGGTGAAAAAGTTTCTCATAAGTCTTCTTTGTCGTGAATATTACACACAAATTGCCGTATATATATATATGTATGGCCTCTTATGGTTTGCACCCTAGGCGGTTGCCTATTTTGCCTGTATGGTGGCGCCGACCCTGACTACCTTTTCCGGTTCTAAGCTCAAGAAATGCGACCCCAATACCCACATTTTCTTAAATATCTATTTTAATATGGGTGAGACAATGTTTATAATTATGGTATTCTTATATCATAGTTTTTTGGACCTTTTGTAGATTATATAAATACGCGATAACGCGATAACGAGATAAGCGCGATAAGCGATCGTTCGTAAGATAGCTGGGCTAAACGCGTCAGTTGCAATTTCACATGTGTGCTGGAATGACGTCTTTTTTACGCGCAACTTAAAATACAACTTAAAAAATAAATATTATTTATTAAAAAACCACGGATTTTTATAACAAAAATGTTTGAGGAATGATGCAGAGAGATATTTTAAAGCCCTGAGACTATTTTTTTTTGAAATTCATAAGAATAAGGCCAATAATGAGGAAACCACTGGGGTCCCTAAACGACCCACATCGGCAGAAAAGTATTTTTTTAGACTCCGAGCCGCGAGAGCTACCAACGATAGCTTTATCAAAAGAAAAAATGTTTCTTAAGTTTATGACACAACAATTACTTTAATCTGGCTACGCCTTGTAGTGTAAACAAAAAATATTATTATATATTGATATTACCATAAATTTTCATCAAGCGGAAGTTAAATATGTATTTGAAAAAGCTTTGACTGATATTTCGTACTGTGTGAACGATGCTTCATATTTTCATTAAAGCGGAAGTTGCCTGCGTATAGAAACGCCATGTCCGTCATTAAGGGGGGTAATTTATGTGTTGAATCGTCAAAATTGACGGCGTATTTATCGGCGATCCTTCTCCGGGGTAATTTGTCAGGTTATGTATTGTTGTCCGCAATTTAGTGAAGTGGCCGTGTATGATTAATGTGTTCTGAAAAATGGCAGAAGTTAGACAGTTTCCGTGCATCCACTTATTAATATTCATCAATTTTTCATTCTCTAAATCATTAATTATTTTTTGCAACGAATAATATAATAACTATTTTATTTCAATATTTTAATGCAAAAACAATTAGATAAAATTTTGTAGACACTTAAATGAATACTATTCAACAGCATCTTAATTTTTTTAAATTATTATTATAAGATAACAATTCTTCCTCGTCTAATTGTCTGGTCGTGAAATAATGTCGGTCATCCATGGTGATTTCATTTTGAGAAACTAATAGTCATCAGTAATATGTATATGTATAACTGTAATAGTATATTGTATACTTTTATCAGCTGATAATGATCGTCGTGAGCGAAACCGGCCATGGTCATAAATCAACAAAAAATATTTGTTGAAAACTACTACCATTTATTTGGCTATCAGACGCATAAATATTGAATCGTGAATATTTAACTATATCTGCTTTGAAATTATTTAAGGTTTCGCTTGTTTTTATCAATATTTAGACTTATAAATTTGAAACAGGGCTGGCGCCATCATACAGGCGAAATAGGCAACTGCCTAGAGCGCAAACTATAAGAGAGCGTATAAATAAAGTTTTTTTTTTATACTTAAATAATATTAAATATCTATGCAGTGAGATTCAAACTGTAGCTTTAAACTCAGAAAATCTTCGGGAAAGGGCCCGAGATTGAATGCTCTAGGCGCGCCAATAAACGATGCCTAGGGCGCCAAATTACCTCGCGCCGGCACTGTTATGCTACGATAAAAATATTTTTGATGAAAACTTTTACCATTTGAAATTGTTTAAAGTTTCGCTTGTTTTTATTATTATTTGAAATTATAATTTTGAAATAATACCCTCGCATAAAGTTTCCAAAATATTTTACCATTAATAAAATATAGTCATCGTTCTTTATTCACACGAGCTAATCGCAGAATAAGCAGTTGTGTAAAACTACTGCTCTATAATGAGGAGTACTTTTATTGTGTTCTAACTAAATAATGATACTCGAGTTCATCGTTTATTTGCAAAACATTTTACTTGATGTCGTCGAGTTTAAATAATGACAGTGGTTATGTCCAGACGAGAGTGTTTTCCACCCATCATTACAGAAGGAAATAATGAAAGGGTTAAAGTAGGAAATGACCCGAGTGAGATCATAACATCGCAAGAAGGTCAGTTTAATACGTACACTGATGGACAACATAATAGAAAATGTTTAGGTTAATGACCTAATAAATTAATTTACAATTCAGCCCCTGAGAAATGAAGTAAGCCAAGTGGTATTTTAGTAAAAAAATATATGCATTATAATAATTCTACATTGTCTAAAATTATTGTAAAAGTGACCTCAGTAAATACATAATGCAACAGTGTTATCTCCCTAAAATAAAAATATGCAATCCTCCAAAACACCAATTTAATTAGTATAAGTTACAAAATATAATCAGATAGAGAAATAATTAAAGATATACGTTGTAAACGGTAGCAGGAAAATTCTCACAGCCAGTTCAATGTCCGATTGAAAGAATTGGGCCCCAGAGCATGTTACACCTAAACGATATTGCGCTTAAGTATAATATTAAGGTGCGTGTCTACTTGACTAAGTAGAATCTCGTTCATTTAGTGCGCACTAAAGAGAAACAAGTAGATCTCCGATTAGTAATAATTAGAAACATTTTAATAATGTTACGTATGGTTGCGTGACCAACAATGAGGGCAATTTATTGGTCGATTCATCAGCGGCCACGTTACCGATCTTTTGTTAGGCCGTTGTTTATGTTTCGAGTTTTCAATGGAAAAGGTTCCTTCGTAATTTGTGTTTCGGGAGAAAAGATATTATTATTGGTGGCCCTTCCGTTAACATCATTCGATTTGACAGGAGGGTTGTTAATTTAAGATAGCGGTGTATTTGACGGAAGAAGATAATAATTTTATATTATTTAATACCGGTAAATACTTTGCAAAAAATCTATGAAGTTTTTAAATGCATCAATTAAAACGATCACGAAAGACTTAAAAATCAGAGTTATTTTTTAAAATACTTTTGACGTTTCATAGACAATAATGTATGTAACGGGATTACTGAGAAATTCAATATATTTAAAACAAAATTATGCTAATATTGCTGCTGAAGGAAGTTTATCTAATAAATATCGAATACAACAAACATGTAAAAAAATCTGTTGAGAAACTTCCATTAGAAAGCCATACGATATACATTAAGAACGGACATGGAATAGAAAAAAAATCTTTTGTAAAAAGCTTGGCAAGAAGTGAGTTTCGGCACCTTTTTGTCAAAAAAAGCACTGGTTGTAAGAAATAAATATAGTCTCACAAACAAAATACATACTTTATCGTACACTTAATGGTAAATTTTTCAAATTCGTAAGTTTTTTTGTTTTAATTATAAACTGACTTTATATAACACGATCTTTTGATCTGGAATCAGGGGTGGGCTGGAGGGGGCTCGGGGGGGCTCGCGCGAGCCCCTTGTTAAGATAAGAAAATCGTTCTTCTTAGATCAAATCAGCACCTAACTGCAATTTCTGTAGATGGTTAAATTTTATTATGAAACAAGACCCTTCATTTCTTCATTCAGCGTTGTGGGCTTCCGTGCCGGACCTCATGGGTTCAAGTTAATCACTAGTACTGTTTTAGCTTAATCATTCTACCCTACTAATCTCTTTGAAAAAGAGAGGTTGAGCGACTAAGTAACAAACAGTTCTCGTAGAAAAAAAACTTTTGTTGAGATACCTTCATTAGGAAGCCATATGCTTCACATTGGGAGCGAAAATGGATACAAATAAATGGATTAGATTTACCGAGCCCCTTGTTAAAATATTGGCAGCCCATCGCTGTCTGGAATGAGAATGTATTCAAATATAACTTAATTCTGAAATCATTGATAGTAAGTAGCCTTAGATGTACATTTTTATTTAAAACGTTTGCCTAATTTATTTCTTTTTTAATATGACCACTTTATTAGTGTAAGATATGGCGAAATAAGAATTTTCACCATTTGTTTAACATCATAACATTTTACACCTCATTTAAAAGTTACCATAGTTTAAAATTGAAACTATTTAATTCAGTTTACTCCGTTAAATTATGAATTCGTACAAAGTTGCATGATATAACATTTTTTCTGGAAGCTACTTCATTTATTTCAAGTAAACTAAACGGTGGGGGCATGGGATGGCAAAAAACATTTATTAAAATGATTGACATATCACGAGTCTTCTCATAATTTAGTGAAAATTGTTCAACACACTTACTTACCTAACTTAATAGTGGAAGAAAATAATACTGAAATCGTTCGATCATGAGCCGCCTTTGTCCACTTATATTTAAATCACAGTTGAGGCGTAACTTTTTTGTTGTATAAAAGGTCACACTTTTACCATTTTTATTATAAACAGGCGATTCGAAATATTTCAATAAACTGTTTGTTGAAATACTGTAATATCGTGTATTTTTTCTAATAATCAATAATAACTAATGACTTAAAGATTCCTAGAGAAGCTATGCGGTTTCAAATTGAACTAAATGTTTGATTTTATCGAGTTAATTATTTGAAAGCTTCCTGCAATATTAAAGAAAATTAATAAAGTAAAATTTAAAAAAATACGAACTCTATCTAAATTTTAAGATTTTTTTTATTATATCCCTCCCAATGAAGAGAGTTTTAGCTCCTAATGAAGTTGATTTCAACAGAAGTGTTTCTACGAAAACTGATAATAACTCAGTTGCTCAACCTCTCTTATTTCTAAAGAGAGTTTGAATATAAGGATGTGGCTAGGACTGGACTAGTGGATAGCTTATCGTATTCGCAACTTCCTGTTTTTAGTATAAGATGAGTGGGTGGGAGTTGGAAATTCAAGAGATCACATAAATCAATGTCTTCGAACAGAAACGCATAAACCGATTGAAAAATCAATTTATAAAACTGTGCGAACTGGGATTCGAATTCGTGACCTCCGTAACCCAACAACGTTGACCACTGAACCACGCAGGCGATCAAAATCCACGAAAATAAAATTGATTACCAAAATATATTAAAATAAATGCTTCGTGAAAGCTGCATGAGGTTTTCAATTTCAAATGTCGCAGGAGTACATATCAGCTAGTCGAAAATATGTTGATATATACTATATAGCAATAATTTGTTAAACAATCTTGTATTTTATGATATAAATATTGAAAAATATAAGCGGTCGTTTAAGTATTTTGACAGTAATTTTATTTTCAGTAAAGACTGGTGTCCAGATCATTAGTTGTTTTGTTCAGTGAAATTGATTTTATTACACTTTTGTGAAACTAATATATTCCCTATCACTATTTTGAAAAGAAATATAATCAACAGTTTAACGTTTTGATTCAGATAAAAAACGTTATGTCAAATAGTGTTTTTTTCAGTTAAATATTTTATTTTACTATCAATAAACTTTAGCAGGTTGGCTTTATTGATATGTTTTATATATTTTATGCGAATATATGAATTCGTATTGCATGTCATGTCCGAATCGCTCGATTGCTGCTTCATATTTTAAAATGTAAATTTTGAGATAACGCGTGCCAAGGCCTTAGGGTTATTTTCGGTAACAATTTTCTTTCGATTATAAAAAAAAATCACTATACAGAAAAATCCAAAAAATACCACCGAAATAGTCGACTAATATTAAGTTGCTGTCCTCTTAGTCAGAAAACTTAACGAAATATGTCAATTATAATTTAAAAAATCTATGTTGGCACTGTGTTTTAAATTAAGGGCTTTATTGTCATACACAAATATTTCCTAATGTACTACTAATGAACCCAGGGTCGGCGCCACCATACAGGAAAAATAGGCAACCGCCTACGGCGCAAACCATTGGAGGCGCATAAATAGAGTGTTACAATTATTTTTAAGTTCTCTAATAATAATAAATAATAGTAGGCTAAATTTTATTTTGGCGTTTGTATTTGTTCTTTGTAATTGTATATAACTATATGATTCGAAAAAGATAGGTTGAGTGACTGAGTAACAAGCAGTTCATGTAGAAAAACTTTTGATGATATACCTAAATTAAAAGACCATATGCTCCACATTGGGAGTGGACACGGGTATACAAAAAAAAATCTAATGATTCTGAATTGTTTTTTTTCATTATTTCGAAAAAGATGGGACGATTTGTCAAAAAAAGGGCGCGCCAATAACCGTTACCTAAGGCGCAAGGCTATTTAACGTCTAAACCAGAACTAACTAATTTATCTTTAAAAACCAGTTGATAAACCGTATAAATCTCAGGCACGGTAGATAAATAATTATTGTTTTATTGTGACCATTTGTGTATTACTTTACCATCTTTTTATTAACAGGTTATAAAAAATTGCCTGACTAAAGAACTGGACGATCGATATACCTATATATCATATATGTATGTAGCATACTATACAGCGGCGTAGCCACCTCAGTGAAGAGATGTGCCCAAATTTTTACATACTCAATATGACAAATTGCGTGGGTGGGTTTTGCATGAGGACCCTACATTTCTAGCTACGCCACTGAGGCTATATATAATGTTATATGTGATGTAGCCGCGAGATATTAAATTAACGAATAAAACTTACTCTGTACGCGTGTTCGATTAAGACATTTGATGTTAAGCCCCACTGCAATTACGAACACTTAATTATTATCGGAATATGCAACGTTATCGAACATCGCATGAAGGCGAAATAAACGCCCTCTGTGTTTCAAAAATATAATTAATTTATTTTCACCTACTGCTTATTTAAACTTGTATACGTGTGGTTTATCTATTACACATTAAACAAAAAATGATATTTTTGCAAA
Organism: Himalopsyche anomala; assembly: GCA_031772345.1. Taxonomy (NCBI): domain Eukaryota; kingdom Metazoa; phylum Arthropoda; class Insecta; order Trichoptera; family Rhyacophilidae; genus Himalopsyche; species Himalopsyche anomala. The sequence continues at coordinate 9,729,824 of CM062824.1, read as the reverse complement.
ACACGTTAAATATTATAAAAAAGTACTCATCATATACTTCAGGTCTAAAAGTTTTAGTGATTTGATTTCTTCGGACAGTTTTAAAAATTTAGTTTTTTTAATTGTCATGGAAAAATTGTATTATGATGATATTTTCGATGGATTCGACGGTAACTTTGAGGAAGTTCATTTTCTTCGAAAACAATATAAGAAATGTTTATTGGTTAACACTACAATATTCTGTCTGATGATGCTTTTTAAAAGACGAAACACGTGTCACGCGTTAGTGGAGTATCAAAGTTATCAAATTAAATTTTGTATTGAATGATAGTGCAACGGGAATTAACATTTTATTCTGAAAACTAATTTGAAGATTGAAAAATTTACGTAAAGTATGTAGATTTCAAAAAAAATAACTAGATAAATTGTTCATCTTAATTATATCGTTCAAACAAATAAAATTACACCCGAACTGCCAATACAATTTAATCGAAAAAAAATATATAATAGAGTATAACCAGTGGTGGGCTGCCAATACATTAACAAGGGGCTCACTTGATCTCAAAGTAATTCTCGGTTTTCTGGGGAAGGATTGATTTTTTTATCACACCTATGCAACTATATGCAATACTTAAATAACCAATCAATTGTTACTTACTTCACTTATAATATGTAACAATATCGACTGTGGAAAAGAAAAATGACGTAACCCATACATATCAAATTTTACAGGAGGCGCAAATAACATGTTTTGATGATTTTGGGTCATATGCAAATTATGAATTATTCACAACCTTGAAGTGCACGGAGACTTCTAAACTGGTGTTTAATTGACATAATCTAATATTAATTCAAGAATTTGTCTAGGAAAAACCTTTATTTCAGTCTTTTTTCATGGTTTTAATTTTGTACAAAGTCATTTTTTTCAAACTTAAAAGCTAAATTTAGATACTAATTTGATATTTGCAGCTTGCATCCTTTTGATAGAATGTGTATCAAATTTGATAGATTGTGATTATCGAAAATAGCCTGATTTGAAAATCTGTGGGTTACGTCCTTTTTCCTTTCCACAGTCGATATGCAATTCACCGTAAACTTATCTATCTAAATGGCTAAAAATTTACTACTGCGTATACTGAAGTTGTCGTAGATAATATGCAAGTCATAAATTGCAGTTATATACTAATTTGATCTGATAATATTGTTTTCTCTTTAATTAACAAGGGGCTCGCCAGCCTTGGTAAAATTTAACAAGGAGCTCGCGCGAGCCTCTACGATCCCCCTCCAGCCCACCCCTGAGTAAAACTGATCTGTATTGTGCCCTGGGTTAAATATTAAATCCGGAATAAATACGTAAAGAACGATAGTAATTGTTTCTGCTTTTGGATTTTTTTTATTAAAATTGATGTACATACTCTCAATTATTGTGTACTTTAAAAAAATATACCACACGCAGACGTTAGGTGGGCAAATTAGATGTCTCGGTCAATCAAGAAGTAACATGCAAGCGTTGCTTAATAACGAAATGAGATACCAACGTTAAGGCACTATTTAAATTCTCATTTAAAATGTCCGAAATTGCACAATTTGATGACTTGTTTTGACTATAGCTGGTGGTCCGTTTAAGTGATATTTCAATTAGGCTTCCGACTCTGTATTTATTTTGTTAAATTTCCGTTTGTAAATAATTCTATTTCGTATTTAAGTTACGTTGCATGCAAAATTATTCATGAACCGCTGGGGTTTTATTATACAGATTATCTTTATATAATTTTAGGCTACGCGCAGAGTCTAATTTCAGTTATTTAATGAAATTAAATTGTATGTGTTTTTTTTCATTTTAGTTGAGTGGATGGATACATTTACAAACCCATCAAAAAATTGTTCGCATTTTAAAAGTAAAATTTTTCAAATAACTTAAGATAGCAAATTAATAAATAATCAGAATATTTATGTTTTTGTCGCCATAATGTCAAAAAGCGATAAGTTACAAAACCTTGTCTTTAAAAAAATTTCATTTTCGAAAATCATGAAATTTTAGTATCTCTATTTTATGCACTACAACTTAGCGTTCTAAAAACTTAAACATAAAATTTGATAATGATTATCAAATAAATATAATTCACATATTCAAAAGCTTTAAGTTATTTGTAGTTTTTTTTTGTGTCAAAAATTACTTTGATTGGAGTTGACTTGATTTTTGTTATGTTCAAATTATGTAAAAAATATACCAAATATGGCTGATCTTTTTTTTTTATAAGATACGGTGTGTTAAAATCTATCTAGGTATCTGAATTCATAGCTCAAAACAGCCGATTTTTGGCTTAACGTCTTCTACCAGTATACTGACGATATTATACTCTTCGGGATCAATAGTAATGTAAACAAGTCCTAAGTCCTTTTGTAATTTCGTAATTTTGTTTCTGTTCAAACCTTACGATATTTTATTTTTTGTATAGTTTTATCATTAATAATTTCTCATTATTTTTCCGACAATTTATGAACAAAAATCGACATTTTTATTTGCTATTAGATATGAGAATTCCATTTTTATTCACCAATAAATCTAATAAAGTTATTTTACATTAACATATATCATTTTTTCACGGCAGTATAACTAAATAAACGTTCACATAATGAAAAAAAAAACATAATTACTGATTGGAAGTTTCTAGAAAATATCGTTTGCATCTCCTAACATTCTGCCTTGAAATCGAATATTCCAAATATTAAGATATTTATGTTAAGATAATAAAAACTTTCCATTTTTTTCCATTACTAATATATGAATCCCTTGAATATGTTTGCAATCAAAAAAGAAAATAGCAATCTTAGCACTTATGGTTGTTTTTCATTGGGTGAACGACTTGCGTGCGTTTAAAATTAAGTTCTATTTATATAAGTCGGTCTCTAAGAAGATGTTTACACAATTAAAAATGTATTCAACCTATGTTTATGTAAAATCAACATTGATCCCTGCTCTTTATCACGCAAGTGATAAAACAGATATCTGTTTGTCCTACCCCCACAATATATATTGTTTAATTAGCAACATGTTTTTAATTAACATGTAAACCCGGTGTAATTGCATGTGAAGGTGAATAAATTTATTAGCGGAGATTCGAGCCCGACCCGCCCACAGCGAACCTGTCGGCAGCCGAGGAAACCTCCTCCACAACCAACACGTTGTTTTCATCTGATAATTTTTATCAATTAATTTTCGTTGACGTTTAGTATTTTCAATTAGTTATGTTAAATTTATGGATACACGGGAGGAAACTTTCAAAGAGTGCTTAGATACGTTTGGATAAAGAGTAAACTCACCATGCTAACAATGTTCCCGCTAAGGTGTGCGAGTGTGCGCGCGCACACCTCGCAAGGTTTGGCCGCACACTTTCTTCTGTTCTCCGCACAGATCGCGCATATAAATGTTGTACAATAGAGTTTTTTTTTATTTACCGCCTTTGAAATGAAGAATTAATTTATTTAGTGTCAGTAAGTAGGTCAGAGAATAACTATCAACATATTTGCGCACATTTTTTATTTTACTGAAAATTTACCGCACACAAAAGTTGATGGTCCGCACACACAGTAGAAAAATTAGAGGGAACGTTGCATGCTAAGTATTTTACAGTTTTCGTGGGTTGGGGGGGGGGGGGGGGGTCAGACAAATCTGTTTTAGAACTGAAAATTTAACCGACGAAAATTATATATCGACTGTGGAAAGGAAAAAGGACGTAAAAGGAACCCACACATAGCAAATATGTTTTGATGATTTTGGGCCATGTGCAAATTATGAAATATACACAACCTTGAAGTGTACGGAGACTTCTTAACTGGTGTTTCATTGACATAATATAATATTAATTAAATAAATTGTCTAGTAAAAACCTTTTTTTCAGTCTTTTTTCTCGGTTTCAATTTTCACAACCTCAGCTTTTTGCAAACTTAAAAGCTAAATTTAGATACTAATTCGGAGATAATAATCACAATGTATCATGTTTGATACATTGTTATTATCGAAAAAAGCTGTTTTGTAAAAACTGTAGGTTGCGTTCTTTTTCCATTCCACAGTCGATATGTAACATTTAACAGAAAAGATAAAAATATATTTACTGCTCGTTCGGAACTATTATTTACTTACCTTACATTATCACTTGGCTCACTTCATCTCTAATAGGCCCATATTATGGATTAGTGCAGCGGTGGGCTGCCAATACGTCAACAAGAAGTCTTGGATAATCGTTAAGCTATTCGCGGTGTTCCGGGGAAAGGGTGGATTTTTTTGTCTTTTTTATACAACGTAGTTGTTATTAAATTAATCGATTGTTAGTTTATACACTTATATAATATAACGATACGCAATGTACCGTAATGGAATTAATATGAATAGAGTTCCTTGTTAGATTTTACCACGGCCAGCGAGCCCCTTGATCATTTAAGAGAAAACAATATTGCCAGACCAAATCAGTACATAACTGCAATATCTGACATATATATTATTTACGACAGCGTCCAGTATACACAATTACATTTTTAGCCATTTACATTTATTAGTTTACGGCAAACTGCATATTGTTGCATATTATAAGTGTATTAAGTAACAATAATTTGCTTATTTATTGATATATATAATTGTCAAAACCACCGAATTTACATCACTGTGTTATTAAGTTTAATTATAACGCATATTTATACATTATATTATAATACATATACATATATCTAATAATATTGTTTATTTTTAAGATAACAAGGGGCAAGCGCGAGTCCTTCCATGCCTCTCCAGACCACCCCTGCCTTAGTGGGATATAATAGTATAATATTTATGTGTCAGACGAGATATGTAAAACAAGTACGTTATGGATGACATAGGTCATCCCAAAAGCTTTCGAACAAATTGATTTTTAAATTAGGCTTTCCTCATTAATGTTAGATGCATCTTTAATTATTTAGATTCCGTGCCATGGCAAAATAAAACATGTCTGTATCGTCATTGAAACGGTCGTACACTGGCGATCAGCTGCTGATCGAATACGTAGAAAAATATAATTTTAGGAAATTGGTTAAATATATTATATTATAAATGTGGAGCATTTGTCCTCCCAATGGTATCTCAAGAGAAGTTTTTCTACGATAACTGTCTGGTTCACGGTCGTTCAACCTCTCTTCTTCAAAGAAGAATAGAAGGATAAGGCTGGGACAGAACTAGTGATTTACTAATCGCTTTCGCTACGGTCAGTTATTAAAGGATCGGAAGGGGTGGAAGAGAATTTTTAGACATTACAAACACTGCAATAAGAAATCAATTAATCGATCGAAAAAATGCTGTTCGTACTGGGACTTGAACCCATAAGATCTGACACGGAAGCCCAGAACGCTAACCGCTGCGCAGCATGAATTTCGAGCGTGCAAAATCGTGGTTACACTGCGGTTAAAAAATAATTTAATTTTTACCAATCTATTATTGTAATATTTCAATGTTACCAAAAATATTTTTTTACTGTAGAGAAGGGGTAAGGTAAAATATTAATTGCGCAGAGCCTCCTAGCGTTTCCTTTGAATATTATTTTTATTTGTTTGTGAGGATTAGTCGACAAGAAATACAGAATTGATACGGAATATAAATGAGCAATGAGCGAAAACGGTCCTGACCTTTTAAATAAAGTGTAATAAAGTAAAAAGGATACAGTTAATATAATGCCTTTCCACCAAGTATTGACAGTAAACACCCTAAAAGTGATGAATATAAATGACATAATATATAGGTTTTTTGCATTGCCTTTTTCCTGTATTTAATAAATTTATTATACAGTATTAATTCTGCCATGACTATTCAATTTGAAACGAAGATAATTTCCGAATAATAATAATTGATGCAGCCAATCTAAAGGGCAGACAGTATTATTAATGCGATTAAGCGACCGATTAAAACAATACGTTGTGCAAGGGCAGGGGCCACTTAATTTGTGACCTCAGTCGGACCCCGCTGCCGTCCGCCCAATCAACAATTCGACCCATGATTATCATCAAAGGTAAACAACATAGCTGTTTGTACGAATATTACTTTGTAAAACTGTTTTTTTAGCAGTAAATTACTTAACTATTAATATTAATGAAAACTTTGCTTTGCCGACTGCTTGGTTGAGTAGTCATCGTCGTTGGCTTCGGTTAAAGAGGTCACTGGTTTCGAATCCCAGTACGGACAGTTTATACATTGTTTGTGATGTCCTCAGGGGTGGGCTGGAGGGGGAACGGAAAGGCTAGCGCGAGCCTCTTGGTAGATTTTACTACGGTCGGCGAGCCCCTTGTTAATTTAAGAGAAAACAATATTCTCAAATCAAATTAGTACATAACTACAATTTCTGACATATATATTATCTACGACAGCTTCAATATACACATTAGTACAGTTTCAGCCATTTGCATTGATTAGTTTATGGTAAACTGCATATTGTTTCATATTATAAGTGTATTAAGTAACAATCGTTTGCTTATTTAAGTATTGCATACAATTGATTTGAGATTAAGCGAGCCCCTTGTTAACGTATTGGAAGCCCACCGCTGGATGTCCTTAATCCTATCATAAAAAAGGGCGTGATTAACTAACCACTCTCCTGTCCTACTCCTATCCTTGTATCCCTAATCTCTTTGAAAAAAAGAGAGGTTGAGCAACTGAGTAATAAGCAGTTAACAAAGAAACTCTTCTGTTGATATAAACTTAATTAGAGTCCATATGCTCTACACTGGGAGCAGATCAGCGGTAGGCTGCCAATACGTTAACAAGGGGCTCGCTTAATCTCAAAGCAATTCTCGGTGCTCTGGGAAAGGAGTGAATTTTTTTTATCACTTCTATTTAATTATAAGCAATACTTAAATTAGCAATCGACTGTTACGTAATATATGTACTTATAATTTGTAACAATATGCAATTTACCGTAAACTAAATAATGTAAATGGCTGAAAATGTACTACTGTTTATACTGGAGCTGTCGTAGATAATATACAAGTCAAATTGCAGATTTGATCGGAAAATATTGTTTTCTCCTAAATTAACAAGGGGCTCGCCGGCCTTAGTAAAATTTAACAAGGGGCTCGCGCGAGCCCCTCCGAGCCCTCTCCGGCCCACCCCTGGAGCAGATATAGCATTAAAACGATGAGAATCAAAATTTTTTTAAGACTAATAATTCTTTTACTTGAAACTAATATGAAACTGTCATATCAACGTGTGCCATAAAGTCGTGTACAGGAAACTTATAGTTAGTTAAAAAAATGCAATTGTTACATTTTTTTATTGTTATATACCTACTTTATACTTACTTTCTGGTTTATAATAAATAAATTGAGCTTATAAAGTCCCAAAGTGTCGATCTAGCACCAGCAACGTTAACAACATGAAGAGAAATTAACTATACATATGTGTAATACTTAATATTAAAATTTTATAGAATTAAATAAAAAAATAAAAAAAATAAAAACATTTATTTTAAAAACTTTATCAATTACACAAAAAAAAAGAATCCAAAAGAAGAAGGGAATTATCAATAAACTTCAATTAGATAATATTTAAAATGTATGTGTACTTTTTTATGTCACATTTGAATTCAAACAAAAGCCAACATCTAATTATGTCATAGATTTAAAAAATACTCAAATATTTATTTAATATAATTATGTCGCCATCAAAGTCGATGTTTTTCAAATATATATTAACTTCAAATTTTTGACTTATCGTTCTGTGGAACTAGGCCATCGACTTGATAATGGTTGCGACGAGCAAAACCGTTTCTGATCTTAATAAATAAAGTAAAATAAGTAAAAAAGAGTTTTTTAAATGTATACATATTAAATAAAATCGTTTAGTATCGAATCATCGCCATTACTATGGATAGAAATAGCATGGTTAGTATTGAAATGGTGAAAAAAATGTTTGAAACGTCAGATTAGTAACGACAGGTAGTCTCGGCTGTAAATTGCAACGTTAAAATAAATTCAAAATCATTGTTAATCGATTACGAGTGGCGATAAGAATGAAAAAATGCACTATTAGCGTAGCGTAAAAAATCCATATATGGGCACCATTAGATGATATCAAGAAAAGTTAGTACATTCGATAGAAGTATGTACTCACCGATATCCAATGATTTTTTATAAATACATATAAAAATACTCAATACAATTTATACACATTTTAAGGTGTAAGCAACATTTTAAAAATGATTTAAATTTTTAGTCGTGTTTGGCCAACGAACGTCGTTAGATTCAGTGATGCGTCTTACGGGCAAAATCGATTTTTCGAGGAGGGAGTTTGTGATGTCTAAAATTAATAGCGAGAGCGATTACTTAACCAATAGTCCTGTCTTTACCCTATCCTTTTATTCCTACTCTAATAAAAAAAAGTTGAGCAACTTAGTAGCTAATTTCTTGTAAAAAAAAATAGGTTAGGTTTGGTTGCCAATATAAAACTTGCCTTTGGATTGAGATACAGAGTAACAGTATATGGCGGATAAAGCACTAGAGAGGCCCCAGGCGCAATAAAATTTGGAGATCCTGTTTTTCAGATAGCATTAAAACGTCAGAACATCCATGTAACATAATATACATACATTAAAATCTGAACAAAAAGTATATGGGCTATAGATTATGAACTATTTTTGAGGCCCTCAAGATTCAGAGGCCCCAAGCGCGAGCCTCTTTCGCTTATAGGGTAATCCACCACTGGTAATAGAATACATATTTACCATTTATTTTAAGTGCTAAATAATTATCCAATATTCAATACGTTTAAAAAGATGATTTAAATACCAAGTCTCTATGAAATTGTATTGACTGGAATTCGAACTCTTGACCTCCGAAATCCAAGCCAACGATGTTAAACATATTCATTATTTAAAAAAACACCTGACAAATGAACCTAAAAGAGAATAAGTCCAAGATCTTGAATGTTTAATTGAAAATTTCAACTTAGCCGGGAAACTTCTGCTCGGCAATCGTAGGTCTGTACTAGGGCTTGTCGGTTTTCAAAAACTGGTTTTAAAAACCGGTTTGTTGTCAAAATTCGTGACATTCGAAAACCGGTTTTTCAACTTCGTATCCGGTTGTGTCGAATTTTCCATAAACGAGTCTATTAACAAAAGGACAGAAAATTTGGATCTTTTATTTGATGGCTTAAAGACCATATGCCCCACATGATTACCCAGCGAAAGGGTATTTTCGATATCAGGAAATTTTGTTACAAAACGATCATTATACGCTTTGTGTTTTCTTAAATCATTTTTTCTGAAGAGTAACACCAAATGATTTCTTATTGTGTATTATTATGTATATAAATCAACAATCCCTTTACATTAATTAGCCTATGTTAACTGCAAAATATATATTATATATATATTTTTAAAATTTTATTTCTTTTGTAAGAATTGATATGGTTTTTAAAAATGCCTTTTTCGGAATCTTCATTGCTTTCGATTTTGTTGAAGTACACAGACTTATTACTTGGAAGCGGGAAAAACACAAAATCATCATTAAGTTATTTACTTTAGTTTTAGTTATGTAGAGTTTCACTTTTTTTAAAAATTCCCAAATTTTAATTGGGTTTATAATTGACATCATTTTCCACTTATAATTATTAGTCTTTGATGATTTTTGAAGTGTATGTTATAGGTGTTAAGCATTTTAATTTTGTGTAATTATAATGTAATTTGTAATTTTTTTTTATTGTTAATAGTTGCTTACACCTTTTATTTCAATTTAAATTTGTATAAATAGCACTGTTTTTATATTTTTCTTATCAGTTGACAATGCTCGCAATGAGCGAAACCAATCCTGACCCAATTAATGAAGTGGAATGAAGTACAAAGGAATATTGTGTTTTTACTAATAAATCAACCACATAAAAAAAATGAACTTTTTTTCGCTATCCATTTTTGTCATGTTGATTATCCGGTTTTCGAACAATATTGACATTCGAAAACCGGTTTTTTCAAAAGTCGTTTTTTGTATAAGTTTGTACTGACGCAGAAGAAAATTTAAAAAAAATAAACTGTTCGCCGTTAGATTGTTTCCGACGCAAGCATGTTAGACTATTCGATGGTAGTTGTCTGATAGTCAAAAACCTGATGCGATAGTCACGATTGTTCCGTAGAAGGCACGTGACATGGAGATGAAGGCATTCCGATAATATTCTCCTCGTAAAAGTTCATATCAGTCAGCGTTTTATTGTTGCTCATTGGACTCCAGACGAGGTGAAAAGATCACCAATAAAATTATTGCGACGAAGCCAACACCTAGCCGCGGAAGTTGTTAAAAACGTATATCGAATTGATGTTACAGGGGCGGATCTATTAATTTTTTTAGACCAACCTTTGTCAGTAGCACTTTTATGATATTATTATTATCATGTATTTTATAATACATCTGTAAATTATGAATACGTTGTATTATCACCTTTCAAATTTTATTATAATTATTTTTTAAATCCCTTTCTATTTTAATCCATGTTTGATCCCAATGTAGAGTATTTGGTCTTCTAATGGAGGTATCTGTAAAGAAGATTTTCTACGAGAACTTTTCGTCACTCAGTGGCTTAACCTCTCTTTTTTAAAGATAATAGGGATAGAAGGATAAGATCAAGGGTAGGTTGGAGGGGGCTCGGAGGAGCTCGCGCGAGTCCCTTGTTAAAATTTACTAAGGCCGGCGAGCCCCTTGCTAATTAAGAGAAAACAATATTCTCAGATCAAATTAGTAAATAACTGCCATTCCTGGCGTATATGTTATCTACGACAGCGTCAGTGTACACAGAAGTACATTTTTAGCCATTTAGATTGACAAATTTACGGTAAATTGCATATTGTTACATATTATAAGTGTATTAAGTAACAATCGATTGCTTTTTTAAGTATTGCATACAATTGCATATGAGTGATAAACAAATTCGCTGTTTTCTCAGATCACCGAGAATTGGTTTGAGATTAAGCTAGCCCCTTGTAAACGTATTGGCAGCCCACTGCTGGATAGGACCAGTGTTTAACTAATCGCTCTCTCACTGCCACGTTATTTTAGTATTGGAAGGGTGGGGTGGAGTTTGAGATATAGTACAAACCCATGCTCTCGAAAAGAAATCGATACATCGATTGAAAAATGAGATTGTTTGTACTGGGATTTGAAACCGTCACGGAAGCCAACGACGTTAATCGTTGAGTCACGCACTTAGTTCTTTTTCCCATTTACTTTATAAATATCATGCCCATTCTAAAACAGAGAGATTAATCAACTGATAAAAAAACATTTCTAGTAGATCAATCTCTGTTGAAATGCTCCGTCAAAAGTTAACATGGTTCACACTGAGAGACTACATAACGATTTATATTTATTTTTAAGTTCGGTTCTGTTGGACATGAAAAATATTTAGGGATAGTTCGAACTTGTGAAACCGATAAAAGACAGGGTTTATGGTAAATATATGTATTTTAATACAAGCTAAAAGGCGGCGGAAACAGCTTAAAAATACAATTAAAAAAACGCATCGATTTTCAAATATCGAAGTTTGGAATATAATTAGAAAAGTCATTCTGATTGGTTGACGTCGTGGAGTGGGGGTCGAGTGTTGCCTAGTCATTGCCTAATGATGGGTCGGCACCCACAAAGAAGAGCTAGCCAGGCTTCTCAAATGTTCGCGCGAACGACTTTTTAAAAATAATTTAAGTCTTAGATATTATAATTTATCGAATGTAGCCTTTATAGTTTATCTGTTAGTCAATTATTAGGGATAAAAGTAGGGGTAAGCTTAACCAGGAATGATACCTCTCACAGAAAATGCTTTTGGTATCATAAGTGTAGCCTGTTGCCTTGCGATAAAGGCTCCGCTCACCGATCTGAAGATTCCGGTTTCATTTTCTGACAAAGTTAATTTAAATTTGAGCCATACACGACGTCACGTCGTTAAGACACAAGGTGGAGAAGGCATAAATAAATATTATTATTTATTACTAATAGATCAAAAAACCTAAATTATTTTTACTAAGATTAACATATTATACTGCTTTAGAAAAAGTTAAAGTTTATATACATATATAACATATATTGTAAATAAATGTTCGCTTCCAATGTGGAAGATATGGCATCTAAATGGAGGTGTCTCAACAGAATATTTCTACGAGAATTGCTTGTTACTGAGTTACTAATTTTTTTTTCGAAGAAAGTTTGGATTGAAGGGTTGGGTAGAACAAGACGCATATTTCCGATATGAAAGAAGACACTCTCCAAAAAAGACCGTAAATTTTTTGAATGATTTTTTATTTGTCTTAGCTGCAATGAAGACGAAATAACCGACGTGGCCGAATGATAGAGCTATTGCCCATATCTACACAATCCTAAAGATATGAGGGCTCAGAAGTGCTCTTGCGAAACCTTTTTTTTATTTTTTTAATATTTTGATAGGCTAGTCCCTTATAAACCAAAGACAAACTTAATATTATATATTAAGTTTTTGTTATATTAAAATTATATGATCATTGTGTCATACAATGTATAAATATGCATTCTAATTAAATTTTATGAACGCAGTGATGTATACGTTGTGTTTCTGGCAATTTTCTGACATACTATTTTGTTTAGAACGGCTAAAGTATAATGATTGAGTTATGAAATTAAAACGAGAAGAAAAGTTTTTTTTTTTTTTAATCTTGGAAATCTTGCAATCGAATGTAGGTTAATATATTTTTCAGCTCTGATATAAATTAAATAACGGTACATTGCGTATTTTTACGAAGTATATAATATTTTAGTAACATTCGATAGTCTCAATAAGTTGTGTTCATAAATGTCTAAAAAAATCCACCTCTTTCCCAGAACACCGCGAACAGATTTGAAATTAAGCGAGCCCCTTGTACACTCATTTACATTTAGTTTCTCAAATACTAATAAATGATTTCTCGTCGTTGTTATATCTATATTTAATGAAAATATGGTGAGAGCAGTTTGAGAAACAGTGTGAGTGTTCTCACACCGACAGGTCGCGGGCTGTCAGCCGGACGACACCTGAGGAACTATTTCGAAGTATCGACGTCACAACTGCCTATCGCCGAGGCCGGCCGGGAGTCGAACCCTCGTCATCATCAGGTGTATGCACGTGTGCCCTGGTAAACAGTGACGCGACTTAGATATACCAAAACTTTTACATAATATAATTTTAAAAGAATATTTTATAAAGTTTTCTGATTGCCACATAATTCACAAAAATACACCAAAAATCTTTTTGATTAATTCATAACAAATTATATTTGTATATAAAAATTAGAATTTGTCTTGGAGTAAAATTTTTACGCATGGCATTTGGTCCTGGTATGGCAAATATATAATTTCTTTTATTTCAATCATAATTTGAGATCTTGGAAACAAGTGTTTGTAATGTATTTTTTCCTCGAATTGATCTTGAGTGACTTATTAAATGATTTCAAAGTTATTATTTTTTACTTATCATTAATGAATAGCTCTAATGATAAATATTTTCTTCGCAAAAAAAAAACAAAGTCGTGGCGTAATTAAAAACTTGTACACCAAATGTAAACACTTTCTAACCATTTCAACACGCCTAAACAGCGGTGGGCTGCCAATACAGTAACAAGGGGCTCGCTCTATCTAAAATCAATTCTCGGCGCTCTGGGGAAGGAATGATTTTTTTATCACTCCTATGCAATTATATGCAATACTTAAATAAACAATCTATTTTTACTGAATACACTTATAATATGTAACAATATGCGGTTCACCGTAAACTTATCAATCCAAATGGCTAAAAATGTACTACTGTGTATACTGAAGCTGTCGTAGATTATATAATCAGAAATTGCAGTTATATACTAATTTGATCTGAGAATATTGTTTTCTTTTTAATTAACAAAGGGCTTGCCGGCCTTCATACAATTTAACAAGGGGCTCACGCGAGCCCCTCCAAGACCCCTCTAGCCCACCCCTACGCCTAAACAATTTGGTAACTTTCAGAAATTTATAAATGATATATTTTAATTGTATCTATTCAAATTAAAAGATACAGCATGTAGTGTTGTAATTTAGTATTAAAACAGAATGTATTTAACGAGAAATGATTATTCAACCTTTGTTTTTTAATATGGTACATAAATATGGAATTTAACCTGTTATATAATATTTAAATAGGCATATAAAATAAACATATTATTATTGTTGGCAATTTAGACAGAGCTGCCACTGACCATTAGAAGTTCGTTTGATTACGGCCATACTACAAAATATCAAAACAAAAAATGAATTATTTGTATGCGATATAACCATCTATCGTTTAAATTAAAAAATCTTTTTTAAAGCAAAAAATGTACATTAAACATAAAGTTATATTGAAGTGCTTAGTTTGTTGTCTAATTAAAAAAAAGTTGTACACATTCTCTCTCGGTGGTTATGAATAAAAATGCTTTGTGTTTGAAGAAGGAAAATTGCATTATGTTTAAAATTGGTACATTTCGGGAAAACCAAAACAAAAAATTCAAAAACGAGAAAAATTAACTAATTCAGTTAAGTTGATACGACGGGTCAATTTTTACCTACACTTATTTGTTTGCAATAAAATTATTTTGACATATTCAACACATTTTTTAATAGTTATGACAAAATCAAACACATCGTTATAATCCTACATTAAAACCATGTAAAAACGGAAAATAGTTAATTTAACGTTACATCGAAAACTAGAAGTCATACAAGAGTTGGAGTCTAGGGCAGCGGTTGGCAAATTTAAGAATCTCATGGACTACTAAATACGTAGTTTTAAATCCTCGGGACAACCCTTATTTTTTTTTAAGAACACATAAAATGTACCTAGTTCATGAAATAAATCTAATAATTTCAACCAAATTATTAATGCTCAATTGAGTCTTTTGGTATCAAAAGCAGAACTGTTCCATACATCACGTATGGAACATTCTGCTTTTGATACCAGACGACTCAATTAATAGTACAAGAATTGTAAATGCAGAAAAATTGAAGATAGTTCCACATTTCTGCGGACCACTGAAATTCTCTCACGGACCACAACTTTGCCGACCGATGGTCTAGAGCAGTGGAGAGCAAACTTTTCGGATGAAGGGCCAAATTCGGGAATTCAAAATGAGCGGCGGGCCGCAAGTAAAATACCATGTTTATATTACATTATTTATTATCATGAAAAAAAATCTAAGAAGAATGGAACTATTTTAAGTCTTTTAACATTTTTTAAATTCAGGTGCTAATTTTGTAGTTAAGATTCTTAAATCTGCTTGTAAATGTTCATCGGTGATGGTTGATCGTAAAGAGTTTTTACCGAGGTTCATGATTGAAATTTTTTTGTTCAAATATATACATAGGTTGATCCAAAAATAACGATTATTATATTTATTTTAAATCTTCTTTTCAAAAGGCGTTAAAAGATAAAAACGTGAATCTTTTTCAAATATATAATATTGTTCGCGGGCCTCAGAAAAATACCCGGCGGTCCACAGTTTGCCCGTGCCTAGTCAGCAGTGTGTTTGTCTCGTAAATTTGATCAATATGGCATAAGAAAGCAAATTTTTATTTAACGAAGACGTGCAAGTCCTTTATATCGAAGTTTTAATGTATTTTAATTTTCATCCAAGGATTGACAATATAAAATATTACATGCACCTTTATTTCAGAGTTAGTTGTCTTCATTGTTAAACTGCCTAAATGATATGCATTTTTATAATGTACAGTTAATTTATTATTGAAGGGCTTAGGTTTGCGGTCAAAGGTATCGGAAGATAATCTTCCAATAACATATCCCTAGTTATCAGATTTCAATTATAATTTAAGACTAGAAACAAATAAGGAGGCGTCAGAGTGCAGTGGCGGCGAAAACAAATCATATCTAGCTTCGTGGGGGTTCCGCTAGATGCCCCTCCCCGCGATTGAACATTCCCAGAAATCGATTCCCGCTGTGATCGAATCAAAACTCGTGTCCCGGAACACGAATTGGCTACTGATACATGCGTTTATAAGACCGGTTTGTATGTATGTGTGATGTTAGATGTTAACCACGTCTTGGTAAGTGTTTTTGAAAAAAAAAATGAAGATAAAGTTTAAGTGTCTTGAAATCATTTAATTCGTTGTATAAATATGGCATATGACATACCTATGTACATACGTATATCTATTTATAAGTCAGCTAGTTGGTATTAAATGGAACCGATTTTATTTTTGGTACTCTCTATTAAAGAGGTCTACCGGCTGCGTGGTCGAGTGTCAGCGTCGTCAGAACACGTAGGTCGCGGGTTCGAATTAACGGACAGTTTTTTATAGATTGTTTTTTATAGATATCTTTCCAAAAGCATGGATGTATGTGATGTATACAATTTCCTCCCACTCGCCCTTACTGATAACGGGTGTAGCGAGAGAGATTAGCTAACCACTAGTCCTGCCTAAGTCCAATCGTTCTATCCTTACTCTCTTTGAAAAGGATAGGTTGAGCAACTGGGTAACAAATAGTTCTCGTAGAAAATCTGTTGACATACTTTTATTAGGAGGCCATGTGGTCCACATTGAATGCGGATATGCATGAAAGAATTAAAAATGAATGTTTACAAAAGCCAATCAGAATTTGATCAGACGACAGGAAATCAGAAATGAATAAAACATTTTCTATCATTGTTTTTTTTTTAATTCTAAGTAGAGCGAAGTTTTTAAAAATAATTATGTAACAATAAAGTAAAGATACACCGCATAGTACAATATCTATTTTAAATAATTAATTGCTTTAGTAAAAAAGCTATTTGATTTCATTGTTATATAAGCGAACATTCTATAAAATTCATTATACATTACAGTCTAAACTAGGGTATCCAATCCCGGAGCCTTTTGGAATCCCGAGATTTCGTGATTGACTAATTTTTGATTCCGGGATCCCGGGATTGGGCACTCAACGTGAATTCGTGTATACTTTAAGAACAGTTTTGGTGTCGGAATTTTTCATTATTTCATTTCCAATTTCAAAAACCCAGGAATTTGCCGATTTGCCCAAAATGCCAGCAAGACTCGTTTTTTTTTTTTAGGTCTTCCGAGAATTGCAAAATCTCAAAACCCAGGAATCTACCGATTTACCAAAATACCAACATGACTCTTCTTAATAGGGTAACATATCAAGGTATTTCAGTTCTACAGTTTTTTTTAAAAAGTTAAAGGATGATAGCTTTTTCGGCTTTCGCCATCGTCAGATAGTTCTGACGATGGCGAAAGCCGAAATAGCTATCAACCTTTAACTTAAAAAAAAAAACTGTAGAACTGAAATATCTTGATATTTTACCCTATTAAAATGGAGTTCCACCAAGTAAATGCCAAATCAATAAATACATTGACTCTTGTTTTTTTTTAGCTCTTCCAAATCCAAAATCCTATAATTTTTCGGGATTTGCTAAAAATTTCTCAATCCCAAAATTCGGTGATCGCGACCATACCAATCCCGTTATCACAAAATTGGACGGGATCCCGGGATTTGAAAGCCTAGTTTTTACGTTTCAAAACTGAAACTGCGTCATTATTTTTATAATAAACAAGCGAAAACAAAACGCATTTCATAATTTTGAATAACGATGGACTGTGTGATTTGGAAGATCATAAAAATATTGTTTAAGCGTTGCGATATTCTGTCGGCTGTTTATTATTTAAATTCATTATTGGTCAGCTATGATAAACCTGTCCTCAACGTAACTCTTCAGCGTAACAGGTGCGCGATGCACGCTGCACGCGCGCGCTGCGTGTAGTTCGTGCAGCGCACCGCATTTGGCGGTCTTTTGTACGAAAAGCGCCAAACAATAGGCGGTTCCTATTCAATGAAAAATATTATGAAATTCATATTTAATTTGGAACCATTAACGAAACGCAACATCGCACGGTTCTGGCTCACTAAAATATGGATTGTTCCTCTTAAACGATTTGGTGTGCTTTGAAGAAAATCGATCATCGTTACTTACTTATATTAACTCGTTAATATTTTGCACGCTCATTTAAAATGCTTTCAAACAAAAATTATAACTAACTCGATTACGCTGCAGACTGTGACCCTTGTTTAGATAATAAATATTCACAGTACAGATTTTTTTTCCATTTAAACACACTTTTTCTGTACTGGGCCTGTAACCTTATTATCAGTGGCGGATTATCATATAAGCGCAAGAGGCGCGCGCTTGGGGCCTCCGAAACTTACGGGCCTCAAAAATTGCTTTTATAATAATTTTCGTTCAGATTTTAAATATTTTACTTGGAATTTTCTGACGATTTGATGTTTTCCGAAAAACAGGGCCTCAAAATTTTATTGCGCCTGGGGTCTCTCGTGTGCTTAATCCGCCACTGCTTATTATCAGTACGGATGGGCCTTCAGATAAAGCTTGAACTCTGGAAAAGAGAGATCCAGATGTACATACAATAGATTTATGGAATATTGTTTAAATAAATGGCTATCTATTATAAAATAAATCACCCACATCTTCCACATCCTGTCAGTTCGTAAAAAATCAGTCGGAAAGAGCTAGTTATAAGTCAATTAAATACATTTTCTTAGTCAAATCCATCTTTCATTTCATTATCAGAAAATAATAATAAAGCGACTGACCAAGAACTAGTTTTCGTTTTAAAAAAAGATAGATTTCACATTATGCTCCCATTCCATCGTCGGTTCGTATTTATTATTTTGTATTTAAAATATTTGGAAGTATGGAGTGCATTCATTTGACATAGTAACTCTCAGTGGTAAAATTTATGACCGGGAAAAGTGCTATTCAAAGAATTTAATAAATGCATTGTATTTAAATATGTTTCAGAGAAAAATTCCATCACATGATTTTGCGTAGGGTCATCACTTCTTTAAACGCAGGGTCACGATTTATTATGTAAAAAAAATCAAAAAAAAAGCGTAAAAAAACTGGGTGTACTTAAGTTCACCGATTCTTAATTTGGAAGAACCGCTCATTCAAATATAAAAAAAGCAATATTTATTGGAGGTGCACTTTCTCACAGAGATACGAATTCATTCCTAGGATCATTAATGAACATCGCCATTCTTGGCCTAGCTATGATACCGAAAGACAATACAATAGAAGAAGTGCATCATTGGTTCGATCTTATCATGTAATTAATGTTTCCGGTGGTTTGACCTCGGAATTGAACCCTTGCGAATCGACCTCTGCCGAAATTATTCACAGTTCAACTCAAATTTATATGATTGGTACCAAATTCTACATAATTTATAATTGAATATTTTGTTCAAAGTCTTAATTATTTTAACGAGTTGTTGTCCTGTCTTTTTTAGTTTACATTATTGACATGGAATAGCTTAGACCAGAGTTTTCCAAACTATGTTCCGTGGAAAATTAATAGATGTTCTGCGAGCACCTAGGTGACCTTGACTATACAATATTTGTCTAAAACTAGTAAGGATGATGTCTGGGTTCGGTTGGGAAAATCTAAATTAATCAGTGATTTTTAATGAAATCTATTGTTTTTAAACCATATCCGCTCCCAATGTGGAGCATATGGACTCCTAATGGAGTTTATCTCAACAGATGTGTTTTTACGAGAACTGCTTGTTACTCAGTTGCTCAACCTCTCTTTTTCCAAAGAGAGTAGGAATAGAAGGATAGGGCTAGGACAGGACTAGTGGTTAGCTAATCGCTCTCGATACGCCCCGTTCATAGGATATGAGAGGAGGGAGGGGGGAATTCAAGACATCACATACATTTATACCTTCGAACAGAAATTCATAAATCGATTGAAAAATCAATTTATAAAACTGTCCGTACCGGGATTCGAACCCGGGACCTCTGTAACCGAAGCCATCGACGTTGACCACTAGACCACAAAGGCGGCACAAAATATGATCAATCATTAATTGAATTATTGTTGAGTTTGTTAAAAGTGTCCCCTAATTTGTTAAAAAAAGCTGTTATTATTTACTTTTGATAACTATAACCTATTCATGCAAAGAAGGTTTTTCTTATTATTCCGCAACGAAGTCAAAACTGCAGGAACAGGCTCGATACAACAACATATACTACATATAATAACTCACCAATATTGCGTCTGATATCAAGACTATTTGTGATTCAAGGACTAAAAACCATCAATGTCATCATGATTTTTGTAAAATCAAATGTGTATGTGCTATGTCTAAAACATATTTACTAAATAAACAAAATTTCTTTTAACAGCATTTTTCTATTATTAATAATATGAATAACCCAAACTAAAAAATAAGCTGAGTGTTCCAATAAAATTTCCGGATTCGCGAAGTGTTCCATTGCAGAAAATATTTGGGAAATCCTGGTATAGACTATCATAAAAAAAATATATTTATTGATACGTATGTTTGATTAAAATATGATGTAAAATTATTTCAATATTTCAGTCGATAGAATATTATTTTAATGATTTATTAAAAAATATTTAAAAATTATTCATAATGCAAATATGATTTAGTTAATTGATCTTGAAGATTCGTAAATCAAATATCGAGTCACCAAATTTTATGCGTAATGTAAGTAAAACCAGAATATAATGCCTTTTCACCTAGTTAGTATTGACAGTGAATACATTAAAAGTGAAGAATATGATTAGCTACTTTTGATAGATTTTTTAAACTAAATCCTGTCACCATATAAAAGATTTGAGCTATTTCCGTAGTATAAGGCATAACTTAAGGAAAGTTTTAAGTTATATATGGATATACGCGGGTATACATATGCTGGTTTATATACGAAGCAGCAAAGTTGCCAATCTCCAGATTTCAATCATACAACATCCTCTGTTACTATTTTAATTTCAGTCCATTGTCGGTCGGCCAGTAATCTCCGTCATCTATTATCTGAAAAGGTTACAACATCTCTTTGAAGACTCATCCCGGAGTATTATGAGTGGAGACTGACTGCGGGGCCGGGGCGGTATGGGGGTAAACTGAGGGGATGGTTGACCAGCAATAGAGGCAGAGGATTAGGGGTAGTAGTTTATGATGAAGAAGAAGTGATTCTCAAGAAAATTGCACATGATTATTTATTCGATTAAGAAATAACATATTTACAATTTTTCCTACATTATTTATATGCTCAAGTAAAGAAATCATTATTTGTTTTGTGGAAAACAAAATAAGTACTGTATTGTATTATTCCGAACAATCAATACCACATTTCAATTTAAAAAATGGGGGTTATTTTATAAATTTGTTTTTTTCCTGATAAATACTAATTATTATTAAGTAAATAACGAAGAATCAGAGTAAAGATGACATTTAATTTTTCATTGCTATGATGTTATCATGAATAAACTGCATTTTTTCTTACGTTCTCTTTTTGTACTTTATAACTGCGGTATTGCAAGTCGAGATATTAATTTAAATGTTCGATTATGGTTAAACCATTTTTTTAAATAACAATAATTAAAATAAAATGTTTCAAAAACTGGTTAGTATTTGTAAGAAAATGAATTAAGAATAATATAAGATCAGTTGGTTAAGAGTGAAATGAAACAGATGTCAGCTTTATGAAATTAATATGTAATTAGTCACTCATTATATGAGATATTTAAAGGTTTGTCTTAATCAGGTTTTTTCAACGTAAGGCCGCAGCGTGTTCCATGGGAGTCACACAGATTTTTTTAGGTGAGCCACAATACAGTTTAGGGGGGTCACGGGAAAATTTTCGGAAATACGTAAATTTTTGTCTTAGGAATTGGAATTTCTGAGAAAAAAAAACCCGTTTGACCCGAAAAAACCCGAAGTATTTGAGATTTTGTGCATGTGTTGCTGAAAAACTGTCTTCGAGGTCATTTTTTGTATGTGTTTGTTATACTTAGGTGTATATCATGCAATATTAAATTTCAAATATCAAACGCATTGACTGAAATGAATATTTTTTTTTTATTTACTCAAATGAAAAAAATACAGCCTAGAATAAAAGTGACAAAATTCATCATTATCATAAAGTCATGTAAAGATTGCTGTTTTGATATATTTTTTTAATAACAATTTACATCGGTAAAACAAGTTATGATAATTATGTTTGTTTAATTTTGCACAGAGCTTGCTGGATAATAAGATTTTTTATATTTATCAGAGTATTGAGCATTGAAATTAGATTCGATGGTTTAGTGCCACTGTCGTACAGAAACATATAAGAGAGTGGAAGATATGTCATTAATGTAGTCCTCGTAAGCGGCTGGTGTCATTTCATGATAAAAGGGATTACTTTTTTTCAATTATGATTGTATCGTTTTTTAGCGAGCCATGTGCTCGAGTGGCTGCAATGACACAAGCGAAATGCAGTGACGTAGTCGCACATAGTCATAATATGATTGTAATTTAATCGATTTATTTCAGAAACGTCAAGATCTCCTACAACCATTTATATATGGAATATAGTAATAATTATGCAAGTGAAACAATTTTGTCAGTGTACCTCATAGAGCAGGGATGGCGAATCTATGGCACGCGTGCCCGAATTTGGATGGTACGCGAACGATTTCCAAATTCAATTTTCAAACGACAGGTTTTCTAATTTCTCGGTGAGCTAAAAAAACCGAGGTTTTGAGATAATCTGAGGAAAAAGTATAGAGAATTGAGGATTTTGGAAAAAGGCTCCGGGATTGGATACCCTAGGCACGCCACACAATCGAGAAAAAATATTTGAAGATTGTTGGCACGCGGACCCAAAAAGGTTCGCCATCACTGTTATAGAGTATAATATATACCATAGGCTCCCAACCTTTTTCGTGTGGCGACCCTTTTTTATAAAAGCCATGTGACCCGCGGCCTCGATGCAATTGAAAAAGGCATTTTTTTCAATAAGGTAATTTTAGTTTTGTTGTTCAAATCCAAAATCGAAAAAAGTTGGCGACCCCCAGAATACCCGTCGCGACCCCCAAGGGGTCTAGGTTGGCATAGGTTGGGAACCCGTGTTATATACTAACAAAGATTATTGATTTGACCTTCGAATGCCTTAGCATAGTTTATCCACATAAAAAATTGATGATGGGGTGGGCTGCAAAGAAAAAATGAAATTTAAAGTACTCATTTACGAATAATGTTTTTAGTGTGAACTATGTTTTGTATTTATTATATAATCCGTAAGGTTATGCGATCTTTTATTTACATTTTTGAAACTTATTCTAAAGAATTAATGGCTTAATATAGATCTAGCGATATACATATAAACAATCTTAATTCAGAAAAATAATAGTTCCTTACTCATCAGCATACTAAACACAATTGTTGAATAAATTTTGAATAACTTTCAATTAAATTATACCAGTCTATAAAGAAATAACTGAGATCATAAATTGATTAATTCGTTAAGCTTTGTGAAATGTTTAGTACTGATAACTGATTATCTGCATTGTAAAGCACTTTATATATGGAACAAATTAAATGGTCAGAATTTAAATCAATTTTTGGTCAGAATAAAAATATGAACAGTCAGAATATTTTATAACAATTTTGTTTAGTAGGTTAGGTTAGGTTTGATTAGGTTTTTTTTTTATAAATTTAATGTAAATGATGACTATTTATTCTGACCGATATATTAGGATCATTGAATATAAATTCTGACCAGAAAAATACGAGCCCTTTATATATGTAAATATATATTGTATAGCTAACGTTAAAAGTCGATACGCTATAAAAATATTAAATTATTAAATCGTAAAAAGATCAAATGTATCGATAACTATTTTTTTTGGATTGAATTTTTTACTAAGATGAAAAAATACGCCCTCCAAGTTTATGAAAAAAATAGTTATATTTATCAAAAACACTAAAATCTTCTTGAAAAATAAATTAACAATGTTAATATATTTAGTGAAATAAACTATTTTCCACAATCAATTCAATTGAAAGAGATCATTTTGTTGTTTTTGATACCTAGTTTATAACACATTGCATTCATACCTGTAGTTTTTACATGATTGTGCGAAAAATTCAGTTTAATATAAAATTTAACTATTAAATTTTGGTTGTCATACGAATCAAGTTTATCACCTTTTATTGTTGCTTGATATAAAAATATCTACTCTACGTCACTGAAATAAGCTCTTTAAAGCAGGGGCGAAGAGTCTTTTACTATTAGGGATGTTTGTTTAGAGTTAACATCGATAGTCTGGCAGGGCCTTAATGAGGTCGCTAAACTATTCATACCAGATTGATGTTGAAGGACTCGGTATGGATGGACGACAACTTTTTTACATCCTTCACAACATTGGTGCGCGGACATTTCGTCTTTGGATGACTATTTTGACAAAACTAAATGAACGCAAAAAATATATTATACATTAATTTCTGTTTATTTAAAATTATTTACCCTAAAATATACAGTATATGTTTTATAAATTATGGAACAGCATTGATAAAAAAGTCTGACGCATTTAATTGTGGAAATATGATTACAAAATCAAATAATTCAATCATTAAAATTCATACTCCACTTGATGTGTTACAAAGTGTTTCACTTTTTTGAGAAGAATCAAAAAATAATTTTAAAAATTAACTGCTTTAACCTTTCCCTCCCTGCAATATGTATTTACTACAATTCGACTCAAATAATGTGAATATCGATAAGAAATATAATAGATACGGTGCTCAGAATTTATGTATTTCTCTGTAATATAATTACGAATTATATAAAAAAAATTGTTATAATTATTCATCTGGAGTGAAGGAAAAACATAATTTTTTGACATATCGGGGATAGACTCGCCAATACAGAAAGGTTTGCCGGTGCATTTCGCTGTGTCTGTATGCACGTGTTTGACCTCGTCTGGTATGAAACGTTGTCGTAAGTTGTCATATGCGGTGGTACTGCAGGATATTTGCGATGCTTTTTTCTTGTTTTCAGACAATTTTCAGCGTTAAAATTACAAAAATTGTTACATTTCTACTTGAAATATGATTAATAAAATCATTATTCATTAATACTTTTATTTTTCCGATTTTTAAATCACTTTTTCATAAGTTGTAGTAAATACATATCACCGGAGCGCGCGGGATTTTTAGCACCGTAAGGAAAAGGTCAAAGAACAAAGATATTATAATTTATTACATAAACACAAACGGAAAATATTCTGGTAATTTAAAATTGTTGTGGGCTGATTACTTAAAATTGAATCCTATATTTATAAATAACGTATTACCAAGAGTTTCCAGTTATATATTACAGCAAAAGTGTATTTTAAGTGAAACTAGACGTTCCTTGGCGTTTTAGTGAAACTATATTAATCTTCAAACTGTCATTGAAACTAAAATAAATTGTTCATTTGTTACACTTAATTTCGATCTAGATTATAGACCCTTTAATACACAATCTTTTGTTTTTGAAAGTATTGGTCTACTGTTTTGGTAAGTACAGTTGCCAAAAGTGACAGATGATAAGTACATGCTTGTGTCAAATACAGTTTCACTGATACTGAGTAGTGAACTTGTACATCCATTGTATGATACATTTTCACTGCCTAAGTTAGTGAAAATATATGTACACCAGTGAAAATGTGTTTTAAAAATAAATTTAGGCATGGAAAGCTTTTATGTGATCGTTATTAAGTTTTCATTTAGTGAAAACGTGAACTTATTTAGTATAATCATATATCGGTGAAAAAAATAGCTTTATCCGAAGGCGAACTGTCCTGTTATTATAAGGAAGCGGGTGTGTTTTTATTTTCAATTTGGAAAGAAAATTAGAAAACAACTAAATTTGGAAGGGTGGCATAGTCATGAATTCGTCAAAGGATAGGTTCATCTTGTGTACGTAAAATGATTGATACAAGGATTTTTATAAATCTGAATACCGCTTTTGGCTTCAAATTAATTGTAATAGTAATAGACATTTTTCAATAAGTCACTTTGAACAATCAGTGGGATGAGAGTATATATTTATATTACTACCACCTTTTAATTTTACGTAAGTTTTTTTATGCCAATTATACAAAGGGTTCTTTTTTTTTTTTGATAACAGAAACAAAGGCGTGTTAAAAAACCAGTGCTGTGGAGTCGGAGTCGTAAAAATGAGCGGCTCGATTTTTTTTGAAAAATATATTTAATGATGTGTATTTAAACAAAATAGTCAAAAGTGCTAATATTTCATGCTTGGCTGACTAAAGATGATCTGATGGCATACATATATATATAAGTTAAAATGAAATTATTGAAAAATTTCCTAGGAGTCGAAGGAAATAGTTAAAAAGTACTATTGGCTACATAAATAATGAAAAAGTGAAAAATACATTTTTTTTTCTAAGCAATTTCGAAATAAAACATATCTTGTGCAGTTAAGGGGCTAACGTCAGTCAGTTTATGCATTGAAATAAATATTTCATGACGGGAATATTTTATGAAGTGAAACAATATTTACCGTTAAACAATGCCAAAGAGATTTGTGAGATCATAACAATATATTTTTTATTAAATTAAATTTATTTATCTCGTATTTTGTGTCGTATCTCTCTCTCTCTCTCTTTTGCTCTGTCTGTATTTAGTACTTATTATGCGTACAATAATTATTGGTTATATTCGTAGCATTTTTATCATATTGCCGTATATTTATTCAAAGTAAGAATAAATAATCAATATTATGAATAATTTTAGTGACTTACTATACTTGAAGTGTAGTCTCGTGAATATGTTAACGTTAACCTGTCAACAGTGTTTTAAATTATGTTTTTACTATTAACGAAAATGTTTTGGTGATGTGGGCGGGCTAGGCCAGCCGTAGGCGGATGGAACGGGGGCGGAGGTGCTGTCCGCATCCGGAAATCACTGACTGGTCACACTGGATTTGATTGTTTATAAATTATTACAAATAAAATGCAATCTCATATTACTTACCTAGTAACCAATTTTAGTATTCGATAGGTGAACGCTGTTTAAACAAAAAACAAAATACAAAGATCTTGAAAATCAGAATAAACGTTATTGCCAAAAAGTAATTATTGTGATTGATAGGTAAACATTATTTCTACTTAATTATAATTAAGAGAGCTATATTCATGTGATCTGAACAAATTCATTACCTACCTATTAATTTGAACAGATAAGGGGAGATGATCTCAGACAGTGAGTCCACGATTTTACTGGATAAATATACTAAAAAAAGATCTAAAGTTAATCCTTTATTTCAGTCTTTTTTGATGGTTTTAACATTTTACAAGGTAATATTTTTCAAACTTTAAAGTTAAATTTAGATATTAATTCGGTGTTTGCAGCTTGCATCCTTTTAATAGAACGTGTATCAAGTTTGACACATTGTGATTATCGAAAAAAATCTGTTTTGAAAAAACTGTGGGTTACGTCCTTTTTCCTTTCCACAGTCGATATGTCGCTTAATAACGCCGTGTTTTCCTTATGTCAGCTTCATTTTGAAAGCCTCCTTGCTTGCATAATTATTGATGGTTCAGCTTTACTTAATATCTTCATATTGTTTTTGTGTCACAACGAATGTTGGAAAAAATCCACTGTGACATCTTTTATATTATTATAATGTTGCAGTGTTACCACATAATAAAGATAGGTTATGTCGATTGCAATTTACGCTATACAAAAGGTAATTGTATAATTGCATAGTTCATTGTTTAAATACCCATATGGCACAATGATAATAATTATTGTTATATGAAAAATGAACTACTATTTTAGTTATTATCGTATATTAAGTATTTCCGTCAGAAATCGATCCATCTGCCATCTGTTGAAGATATCTTTCCACAAGACATGCCGTGCAGTAAGTAGCAAAGACGTCCCGCGGGTTTTTTTTAAGCCCTCTTCTGTTATATCAGTACTTATATTTTTCACAAGGCTCTATGCTTCTACAACTATTTTTCCAAAAAACATCCAAAGCGCCTATAATTAACAATAAACAGAGTTTCGGAGTTGTAATGCTGTCAATAAATCTAATGAAACTTTTAGAAAGTTAAAAGAATTTTAAATCGGCAGTGATATAATCACAGTTCGTTTTTCATTGTTTACCGAGTATTGTGTGACATATAAATTTGGAGTATCTTTACATGGCTTTTAAATATAATTTGAATTGCTCATTTAAAACTTCGAACTGCTTAAGTGAAATAACACCTTTCCAATATATGTTTTCAAGATACATTTTTTATTTCTATCTTTATCTCTTAATCACAACAGGGCAAGGTTAAAAGATAGGTCCCGTGCAGCTCAGTATCGGGCCAATAATATGAGGAATACATTATTTTCTTTTCTTGATAGCATTGCATTATGGAAGGCGGCCGTGAAAAGGCAGCTGCATACACATAACGGGTGGTGGTGGGATACTTAACAATATACTTGTATTCTATAATACGTTTAAAATATTCATGAAAATCTTAAATATTGATAAAATTATCTTTAAAATAAGCCACAATGACACGAAAGCAAACAATTAACGGTGGTACTTTGAGAAGTAGTGGAGAAGTTGAAAAAAAACCACGAGAGCACACAGATAAAAAATAATAGCCCAACTACATATATCAATTGATGATAATAATAAAAACATCGTAGGAATGAAATTTAGGATTTATGAAAAAAAAATCAAACGGGCGTTCTAGTGCTAAGGGTAAATATGCACGCCAACCTGATAAATCGGCGCCCCCTGTGGTTTTCATCTTTTGGTAAAAATACAGATTGAGAAGCACCGCGATAAACGACTTTAATGTGAATATAATCAATGCTGTGAACAATAGTGTAAGTACCTTAAGTACGGCCCTGTTCATAAATGGCGGACCGTGTGCTCGCGGGAGAGATCTTTTCTTTTCTTCCTGTGAAAACTGGAGCAGACAAATTACAATATTCAATATGTCGTTACAAATTTGGCGGGAAGCCTTCTCGGGTATCGCTTTGTTCGTTTAAGTTTCACATTAATAGCTAGTAAATTGTCTTGCATACGTGAAAGCACTAAAGAAGAAAAAAAATCTCGATTGCTAATACTACCGCGTCAGGTACAATTTTTTTTTTGGTTGCTGTAATTAAATTGAAAATACCTTTATGATACATTCGACTCTTTTTTACACGGGTTTTTTTATAAACGGTTTTGAATTTACACGTTCCATAAAAAATAACGAATACTTTTTTTTCACACGAATTATTTGTTCTAAAACGATTCCCAGAAACAAAAGAGACAGAAGCGGATAACGGTTCTCCCAATAACAAGAAATCCAACAACAAAAGAGAGTAATAACAAACAAAAGACTTTATTAGATCCTCACAATGAAACAGACATTTCAAACAATAAAAGCGATTTATGTCCAGTCCCTCATAAAAGTCCCCGTATATATCAAATAGCTATGAATGGTACTATTTTTTCTTAATTAAAATAAATATTTTTTTGTGTAATTTACATATTGGATCTTCGATGGGTTCGGCGGTAACTTTGTGGAAGTTAATTTTTAATAAAAAAAATACATTTGGTAACCAGGTTATGAAATTGAACTTTATATGGTTGGATCTTCAATATTATCTTTTTTACATGATTTTCTATATCGCAATGTTGGTATTTTTAAATAGCACGGTTTTTTCTAACTCAAGGAGCAACTAGAAAACTAGAAAATAAGTTTATGAAAATGAAAGAGAATCTCTTAAATCGTAAAATCTGTCGATTGAGGGCCAAAGGTAATAAATAATCAAAATACCTTTTTTTTCAAAAGACCTTTGTGACATTATTTTAATTCTGTAATGACCGGTAAAAGCCAACAAAGTATTAATTATTTATTATTAAAGGTAGTAAGCGGTTTGAAATTTCAACTCAAGATATTTGATGAAATTTGAATCGTTAAAATGTTGTACATTTCCATTTAATTCAATTTTGCATTCAAGTACACGGATAAACTAAGCTTAAGTTTATCAGTGCATGAGAATGTCAGAAGATGCCGAAAGGATACATTTGGGTCGTAAGTGACAAAAAATGTGTTTTTTTTTTCATCTATCATAATCTATAATATTATTTTAAGTATATTTTAGAGTTTATGTGGCCTAAAACTGTAAATAGATTTTTCTTAAAATGTTTAGAAGGTCTACCTAAGAACCTAAATATAAAACAATATAAATGAACGAAAGATATCATTTAATATGCTACATTTCTGTCGTCTTTTAATACATACGTATCTATAATGTATATTTACTTAAAATAAAAAAGTAAATGCAATGAAACAATCTTTATGAAACGTTCCGTAATGTGTACAAGGATTAGTTTGCACTCTTATATGAATGAGTACGATTTATCAATAGAAACCAAGTGGTTTCTGTAGATGACACATCAAAGAACTGCACACAAACATTCCGCGGTGCAAAAAATAATGAAACCACACGTAAAATGTAAGTGTTAGAGCTAATGAGTTCATTGAGTGTGAATTGGCATGAGATTAACTTACTTCTTCAATAGTAGAAATCTAAAGTCTCGCTGCTCGCTCCGATAAAACACGAAATTTCAATATAAATTTTTGTATGAATTGATAGCATTTATGTTTTAATATTACTAAAATTTTTGAATGACTATTTGATAAAAATACACATTCTAAAATATTTCTCAGAAAATATTGTAAAAGAAACGGCGTCGTCGGCTTAACCCTTCCCTTACAATGCAAAAAAAGCACATGCTCCTGAGCTGTGTATCCGTTACACATCAGGCAAACGGGAGGTAATCATGACAATTATATATATCACTGCTGTAGTAGTCATGATTCACTCCCGTTTGCCTGATGTGTAACAGATACACAGCTCAGGAGCTTGTGCTTTTCTTGCATAGTAAGGGAAGGGTTAATCAAACAAGGGATTATGTTGTCTTGTAAAATGCAAAATAAATCATTATGATTTTTTAAAAATAATCTTGGTAAAGTCCCTCCCATCCTTCCGATCCTTCAACAATTGGGCGTAGCAAGTGCGATTAGTTAATCATTAGTCCTGTCCTAGCCACGACTTTCTATCCCCTACTACTCTTTTTGGAAAAGAGAGGTTGAGCGACTGAGTAACAAACAGTTTTCGTAGAAAAACTTCTGTTAAGATACCTTCATAAGGAGGCCATATGCTCTACAGTGGGATCAGACATGGATAAAAAAGTCTTTTGGAAAATATAATTTCAAATAAAATAATATTTCCCGAAGATAAAATTATTAGATACTCACTAACAATATTTAATGTACTATTTAACTTATTTATTTTTTTAAATATTCGATTTTTTAAAAATATTTTTTATACTTTAGACACTATTCGAATATTGGAAAGGATTAAATTTTACTATTCGATATTCGAATAGTTGATAATGACGAATAGTTGGATTCGCTACGTTTGATACATCAAAATTAATGACATCGTGGACAGGATGTGTTATACTAAAATAAATCGTAGACATGTATATTATATCGAAATTTTTACACAGTCTAATACTAAATTTCTAATGTTTATTAAAACAATATTTAAAAAAACTTTTTCTACAATAAATACCTCATGCTTTGGATTACGTTATTTTAATGTTAGAAAAAAAATAATTTTATTATTTGATTACAAATAATTAACAATTTGAAAAATCGAAACAGTTAAAGCTAAAATACAATTAATATTCAGAAGGAGAAAATATATTAAATACTTTGAGCATAGTTGTATAGATGTCTCTGTTGTAGTTGAATTTATTTAATATGCAAATTAATATCGAAAACATAAATAAATTAGGTACTCTATATTATAATATTATATTCACTGAGAAAATTTAGAAAACTGTTTGACTAAAGATATTATTATTACTTTTTAAAAGTATTTTCTCACCAATGGTTATTTTCCGTTTCCTACATGTATTTATTTATGTTGGGAAAAAAATCAAATATAGCCTAACTTTTGATCAGAATTTATATGTTTATCTGGCATTGAAAAATCCACTAGCTAATTCTAAATATTCACAAGAATTCTAAAGTAAGAATATGTATTTACCAAATGTACACTATTATATCAAATAATTGCATACTATGGTTTTAATATTGCATCTGTCATAAATCATAAATAATTGTATTATAGAAATCTAAATCCTGTTGATATTATTGAAAGACATGTTAGATACAAGATCTGGTATTAGTTGCTTTGTAACTATAATTTAATTGCTTGATTATATCGACGTTATAAAGAAAAGCAGCTGACGTCATAAAACAAAATGTACCAATGATAAAAATAAGCAAAAATTACTGCTTTAATTCTTGATATTAATTATCATTGAGTGAAAAAATATTTTTTTTAAAAAGTTTTTTTTTCTACGATAACTACTTTTTATATAGCTATGAAAAATATAAAAATAAACTATTGTAGAATTAAAATACCTTGTTATTTTTTCACCTTATTAAATGGAGTTCTATCATGTAAATACAAATAAATCAAATATTGTCAAAGAAATCAAAGTCAATTTTATAAATCACTTTCAGTTTTTGGCGGAAAGGCATTATATCATAGGCTCCCAACATTTTTCGGGTGGCGACCCCTTTGTAAAATTTTATATGTGTGGGTTACGTCCTTTTTCCTTTCCACAGTCGATATATTTTTTTTACCATATCCGCTCCCAATGTGGAGCATATGGACTCCTAATGGAGTTTATCTCAACAGAAGTGTTTCTACGAGAACTGCTTGTTACTCAGTTGCTTAACCTCTCTTTTTCCAAAGAGAGTAGGAATAGAAAGAAAGAGCTAGGACAGGGACTAGTGGTTGGCTAATCGCTCTCAATACGCCCGTTCATAAGATAGGATGAGTGGGAGGGGGGAATTCAAGACATCACATACATCCATGCCTTTGAACAGAAATTTTATAAATCGATTGAAAAATTAATTTATAAAACTGCCCGTACTGGGACTCGAACCCGTGACCTTCGTAGCGGTAGCCAACGGCATTGACCACTCGACCACACAGGCTGCAAATGCAATCTGACTCCACAGTCGATATAATAATGGTTATTTTGTTTCAAGTTAAAAATATACCCTACTTGGTCTGTCTAAGTTTATCATGCAAAATTTGACGATACAACATCCACTCGCTATGATTATTTCTTGTACGGAAGTGTCAAGTCCAAAGCAAAAGGCCGGAAAAAATCGATTGCTATAATCGAGAAAAAAACAGTTAGAATGTAGTCGGGTGGAAAAAATAATAATCTTTTTCAGACTGCACGTCTGTCGATCTAACGATGTGATTTATATATATGTAGTTAAGTATTACAATCGCATTGTCAGTGCAACGGATAAGAGCGTCCATGTTTTTATTAGTAAACAAAAATCAGCTGTAAATTTAATTGTGTGGTCTCTGTAGGTCATTGGATTTCTTTTCAGCCCACCACCATGCAAACAGATACGATGTTAACACATTTTTTTTCACTGAACAATAGGGTGAACACAATATGTATTATCAATGATGATTTGTTTATGAATGAAATATTTGGAACAATGGGTGAACATTGTGAACACGGCCGACAATGGCGCGCTCACATTCAGCTTTATGCTATTATTATCATCAAGGAGCGATGTCTTGTTGTATTATTATACTTCTTCATCAGCTGATGGATAGTATTTGACCGCATGGGCAGAGGTTGCAAACCGCGCGCATGCGATCGCTCTAATACTTGATTTAAAAAATATATATATAAACACTCACCTCTTTTTTACACGGTAGATATATTCCACAAAAACCGTGTATAATAAAATATTGTAAAAAATAAATAAAATTGAAGATTAGTTAATCGAAATCAAAATAATAACTTTGACGAAACAACATTGTGGTATAAAAAAAATCGTGTAAATAAAGTAATGATAAATTACACAAAACATTATTCATAATATGTATTTCAATTAGAAAACATAATACTATTCAACGCTACTTGATTATATACGGGGAATTTCATGAGGGACTGGACATAAATCGCTTTCATCGCTAGAAGTGTCTGACACGTTTTATGTGTTGGGATCTAATAAAGCCTTTTGTTTGGTAATTCTGTATTTTGTTGTTAAATTTCTTAATATGTTTTTATTATTATTTGGCATTACAACTAATGGCAATGCGCCAAATATTGTAAAGTTACAAGATCATACGAAGCTAATAAGTTATTCGAGATCAATTCGAGGAGACATCACATAGTTTGATATTGACCTTGGTCGGACTTGAACCCCGGCCGGCGCGATTGCTCGAGTAAAACTGTTAGACCACAGACACCGATGATTACCTCCTTCTCCCTGATGTATGTTACGCCACTGAACTGTTATGCAACTTGTAATCTAGGCGTATATATTTTTAATTTGTAGAAAATAATTTCAAAGACAGTAAGTAGAAAGCAATAAAATGTTTTTAACTTCTGCAATAGATGTTTGCATATTCACAAATGGACTTCAGATTCCGTTGAATCGCGTTTGTGAATACGGTTGTTCAATTGAATTTGGAAAGTTTCCGAACAATCACTTTGCTTGCATAGCCCGTAGGGACAACTCAATGAAAGGAAAGGGACTTTCCCTCCGGCGCCAATTCAAAACATTTCGGGAAAATAATGTATCTACTAAAAGAGACGACGATATTTCAAAATGACGCAAGGATTTTTAATAAATAATGTTTAATTTTGTAATAAAAATGGAATGACACGAGTAGGACTGAAAATATTTGTGGACAGGTATTGATAATATAAGTGTTTGTCATATTAAATCAAGAATTTGTCTTAAAAAACAAAAAATGCTAATACAATGGAATCTCTCATAACGACTTTAATTGGTTCCAGAATCTTACTCGTTATGTGAAACACTCGTTATGCAAAACAAATTTTCCCGTATAAAACAATGTAAAATACAATAATGCGTTCAATGCCGAAAAAAAATCATTTTTTAAATATTTTTAACGTGTATTCAAGTAAAATTACTCACTTATAAATTGTTAATGAGCGTAACAACCTGGAATACGATTTCGATTTGCAAAAAACGATAAAAAATCGACTAGTTGATGCTTCTTAATGTACGATGCAACAGTTTCACATGCTTTCAGCTTTTCTCTCATTGCGCCAGAAGATTGTTTCTTTGCTACTTCCTCCTCTTCCACTTATAAACTCTCCTCCATAACTTCTTGCTGTGAAAAACAATGCAACTTCATAAGCTTTTCGGAGGTTAGCTGTTGATTGTACTCTTTCATAAGCTCATCAATATCGTTGTTATCCACTACCAGTCCCATGTTATTGGCTAAAAATGCAATTTCGCTGACTGTAGACTCCACAGGTAATGTTTCAAGCCCCAACAAAATCACTCATTCGACAACGCTCCTTGGCAAACCTTCTTCCAAGCTGAAGTGAGAGTTCTCTTGGTAACCCCTTCCCACGCCTTGTCAATCATCTTGAGGCAAGCAACGATGTGAAAGTGATCTTTCCAAAACTCTGCGTCACTCGTTATGCGAAATATCGCTCGTTAAGGGAGCATTTTTTTCACAATCTGTTTTTCTCGTTATGGGAATTACTCGTTATGAGAGGTTCCACTGTACTATGTTATTTATTGTGAAATAGAAATAGTATAATACAAAGCATTGCAGTCGATGTTATTGCGCCATACCTTGACAATTATTATGGCGAAAGTGCATGTAACAAAAAGTAATCTAACACAACAGACAAAATAATGGTAACGTTAACATTCAATTAAGAAAAAAACAATAGACCGTAGCTTATTGCTAAATATGTGCACCGTTCTAGCAATGCATTGGCCATTTGGACAGCTTTGCAACTGGCAACTTACATGATTGACGCTATAAAATCACGTAGATGCAATCGTCAACTGAAATTGATAGTACTAAGAACTTTAAAATTGTGCATTCGGCTCCGTAGAAGAAGAGAAAAATTAAATAAAATTATTTTTGATCTTCAAACCAGTAAAACAATAGAGATCATAAAAGAACCTTGGTTGCGTTTAATACATTATCGATAGGAAGAGATTTAAAATATTTATACACAGTATTTTATCTTGAACCCATTTCTGGCCACATATGGAGTTTTTTTTTTTTTTTAAATAAAAAAAAATATTTGACATTACAGCTTACGCCAATGCGTCAAATATTTTTAAGTTGAAAGATCATACGAGATATACTCGGCGAGAATTTTTGAATGTCACATGAGATTAACTCAAGGACAATTAACTTCACAAACACCCATGTCTTAGATCTCAAATTAAAATTGAAAAAATCCAATGTGATACTGACCTTACCGGGAATCGAACCCAGACCCACCTGATCGGTAGAGCAAGCTCTAAC
The DNA here is from genome assembly GCA_031772345.1 of Himalopsyche anomala. Lineage (NCBI taxonomy): Eukaryota > Metazoa > Arthropoda > Insecta > Trichoptera > Rhyacophilidae > Himalopsyche > Himalopsyche anomala. The sequence goes on along the minus strand of CM062824.1, from coordinate 9,693,574 downwards.
CAACTAGACCACAGTGGGCGACAGTTTCAGGGCGATGAGTTTCAGTTTAGTATTCTGTCATTACCAGTTAAAGTATAGTTAGTGATGTATTCGATACAAATATTGAAATCACATTTCAAGTAACATTGCCAGGGATTTGATATTTCCTTTTAGCCACGTTCTAGCTTAAGGGTGGGGAACATTTTCATTTCTAAAGGCCACATTCATTTATATGATTCAAAATAAGTATTAAAAAAAGCGTTGACACCCCCCTCCATTTTTTTCGACTATCGAACATATAATGAATTGATAACGCTCTTTTTACAAACTCTTCCGTATATTTTTTTGGTCACTGTGAATATTTTGATCAAGTCAAAAGGCCGCATCAAAGTAGCCAAGAGACCGCAGGTTCCCCTCTACTGTTCTAGCTTATGACGGCAGCATCGAACTTAAAAATAAATAAGTGAATTGTGCAAAATATTTTTTTGTATGCCTCATATAATGAGTATAATATTGAAGGACTAGGTACCAAAACAAACTAAACTCGTACCTTAAATTAAAAGCAACACAATGCATGTCAAATAACAGTAATCTTGATTATTGTTGAAATTTCTTCTTAGTATTTATGCAATCCATTTAAGAATATAAACATTTACTTTTTACTTTAAAAAGGTTTTAAGTAAAAATTAATTACGACTAATCAATTAAAGTTGTAAATGTAATACATATGTATAGAGCGTATAGGTGTCAAAGATATCTGAATCAATATTCTATAAATACTTGCGAGATGTGAGATACGAGAATTCGAAATCAATATTTACGAAATTCATAATAATATCAAGAAACTACACAAATCCTGAATTCGTCAAATAAATATTGGTAGAGTTTTGTTAATGTTTATCTGTAAGACATTTCGATTGGATAGCAAGCGATTCGACTCTTTCTAGCGAGAGCAATAAATCTCGTCAGGAAAACGTGTCATTCAAGTTAGCCATTAAATAAATCAGACAGTGGGTATTAATCGTGAACAGTTTTTTTTTCATTCCAGACGATAGTCAAAATACGCGAAAATAATCAAAGAAATAAATTAAAATGTTTGATAAAGAGGTCGGGTCGAAATTGCTACCGTTTGGCTGCGACACGAATTTTCGTGTTCGTGATTTATTTCTAAGTTAGAAAACCGGCTGTAATTACGCAAATCAAAACACGGATATAGTACGAATCGAGAAATTATATAATTATTAAAAAAAACTGCGCATTAAATCACGTTGCAAATATATTGATCTTGTTAATAACTTTTATTGTAAATCTGTTCACGATTATTGAGAGGAAAAAAAGACACTTCCTATTTCCCCTCACATATCTAAGTTCAATATATTTAGCATATGAATTGTGTTCTAGATTAAGCAAGTGGATATAATCAGTGGTGAAGTGGTAAATAAATAGGTACCAGGTCGGTCACTGATTTCTTCCCTATTTTTTTTTTATATCCGTCTGAAGTTAAAAAAAACCACAAGTTGTAACAATTAAAATAATAAAAAAAACGATTTTTAATATATTATATGTATATACTTGAAAATTAAGTTACAAGTCAAAAAGGAGGCAGAGCACCTTACTCATTTTCAGGTGCTAGACCTGGACCGACCTGGCCCCACTACACCATTGGATATAATATATAGTAAAATAATATATATTAACACCACTTTATCACTTTGTTCTGTATAATTGATACATGTATTTGTTTTGTTTGTTTAAATTGTGATGTGTAATCGAAAACTACTTGAAAAGATAAGGGTGCTGGAGTGGGAATTTAAAAAAAAAAAATTTAGTTGTTTTGTAAAATATTTTGTAAAATATTTAAATATATATAATAATAAGAAATAAACTTAGCAGTATATCTTTTTTTTGATTGGATTTTCTTTATGTCACTTAGCGGAGAGAATAGAAAGTTAAAATGTAGCAAAATTCTACCAGATATTTTATTAATATCTATTTTGCGTATGTTCCCATTTAATGTCATATTTACTTCTTCCAATGCAAAGATACGTCTTCATATTGGAAGTAACAGTAGTAAATATTTTGGGGTACAATCAACGTTCCCTCTAAGCTGCGCGAGTGCGCGGCCGCGCAGCATTAAGGAAGCCCCCGCGCACTCATTCTGGGTTAGCGCGCACTACAAGACAGTTGTTCAATTAATATTTGATCGGTCCGCGCAACCTCCGCGCAGCCTTTGAAATTTCCGCGCAGCTAACCCCTCGGCTTAGAGAGAACGTTGGGTACAATTATATAACAATTCGATCTGCCCATCAAAAGAAAAACTAACATGTTTATAATAAGTAAATAAAATAAAACAAAAAAAAAATACAGTGTCAAAGAGTTTTTGAATATTTCACCTCCAATTTATTGCTAAAATGTATCAGAGATTAATTTAAAACTCCAAAAATAATAAATTAAACAAGTTTTTTTTTAACCTAAAAACTGTTTGTAAATTACGTATTTACTTGTGTTACTAATTAAATACTTTTACAGCGTTAACTGTTTATCATTGTTTGAAGGTTTTATATTTAATAAAAAAACATTCCACATATTCCACATTTTATATAAAGATCAAGATCGGGTTCGCTCATCGCAAGACATGTGAGAGAATACAAAACAGAGTGTGGTAGTATGTTCACAAATATTGATATGAATTATTCCATGTAATTAATAGAATATGTGTGTATAGTTAAAAAATAGAATTAATTAAATTAATAATGGTTAAATGTAGATATATGCAGGAATATATTAAATTTACTTACGATTTGCTATATTTATATCAGGAACTGGATTGTTCTCTGACACATTTACTATTCAAAAAGTTATCGTTCTTACTATCCAATATTTCTGATCAAGAAAAACAGTCATTAAAACGGGAATAGTTTATGTTTTTTTAGTGCTAATAATTTACTGAAAACATTCGCATTCTATACCTAATTTTATAAATTATTTAAATGAGCCAATTTTCCCATAAGAGCAATTGTCATACATATGTATCTGTGACTAATCTACTTAAACTGTTGTTTTTTTGTGTTCGGGTACACACAGTTTAAATTTAATGGCACAAGTGCACGAGACATCCCTATTGTCCAATGCGTCGCTCATTTCACGTCGGTCGGATCAGCTGTTTGTGACGCGCGTCTCCATTGTTCCCGCCAAATGAGTGAAACAATGGCGGCCGCCCGATCGATTCGCGCGCCAAAACATGGCAACATGGCGGGCTGGCTGAGTGGGCCGCTCCACTGTTTTCTTTTTGTCATTGTCCAAGTCGACAGGTGAAGGATTGTGCTCATAAAATTGCCTATCTGTTAGCGACATGGTATCACGTTTTGATTATAAATTTCTTATTACGCGTAACGGGGCTTCGTAGTAGGAATGTGAGCGTGTTAAATGAGGATATTATGAAGGTAGGAAAGAGTCTACTTTTTACCGATTTACCAAGTACTCATCACACCGTGAAACATTATCAACTATAAAACAAAATTTTAATTCTTAAAAAATATTGGGCGTCCGTTAAAATTATTTCAGCGGTTAACGGAATCGGCAATTATGATTTTTTAAAAAATGGAAAACTACTATTGATTATGCTGTATTTAATAAATTAATTACATTTGTATCCATTTATTTAAAGCTAAAATCTTATACATGAAATACTAAGCCATCTATAAACGCTCAGGTTGTTATTTGTGATATATATATGTAAATAACATATTATGTACTTCAATTGGTTACACAATATCATCTTGAAATCAGGTTTTAAACATATTTGAATTTTATCGTATCGTAATCCACATTTATATTTCAGAAACAATAACACCACTAAAATTGAAAAAAAAATGTGAAAATTCTGAATATTCGACGGAAAAAAATAGCTTTATGAAATGAAATGAATTGAAGGCAATCAAATATCGATCCGTAATCGGCAAACAAGTGTAAGCCACAATTTATACATTTTACAGAAGAAAGTTTTTTTTTAATTCCTCTCGTAATAAGTTCGCAAAATTAAATAATTAATTTACCAAATATTACTAACCGTGCTTAAAAAAAATCGAGTTAAATTTACAAATTGTCACTTGCACTTTTTTACCAATTACGGGTCGATAGGCTGTACGAAGGATTTGGTCTAGCAAAATTAGTTTTGGTGGTAAATACTTGGATAATATGATAAAGCGGATATTAAATTAATACACTGTAGTTTCTTATATTTTTCTAAGAGCGTCAATGTTTCAATAAGTCAACCTTTAACTAAAAGTGAAAGAACTTTTAAGGTGTTAGAAGAAGTTACTTACTAAATATAAAGATCAGACAATAGGCATTGTGAATTAAGTGTGGAAAACGAAATGGTGGTAGGTATACCACTTATCTGATAGCCTCTGTTCGGCTACAGGAAGCGTTTAAAGTGGTCAAAGAAAATTGCTTCATTGCTAAGAATTGCAAAAAGCATCTATCTACCTTCTCTGTAGAGCTTTTATAAAACGGTAAAATGAGTACATAAAACTGAACTCACACGGTGCAATCCACTAAGTGCAATAGTTAAGGAAATATCTTCAGTATAACCTAGCAGGAAGTAGCTTGAATATTATATGTATTGGTATTTTTTTTATTATTAATGAATTCAAATCTATAAAATAAATTATGTAATGATTTTTATTTCCTACTGATTCGGCGAAAGCTTTGTGATGATTTTTTTAAAATGTAAAATTGATGACTTTGTATTTCCATTGGTAGTGTTACTGAGAACTGTTACATCTCTTTAAAAATCATAGCCAGACTAATTATATATGCTTATTTTAAGCCTATATATACGAACACTTGTTAAGGAAACGAGTTTTTTGTCTACTATAAATTAGGAGGGGCAACTTGTTTAATGTTAGAATAGAAAATCTTACTGGGAAGCTGCCTGTTACTCATTTGCTCAAATTTTCGAACTTATAAAACTCGAATTTATAAAACTGTCCATACCAAGATTAAAACTTGTGGGCACTGCAACTGAACCCAATTCGACTACTGATTTACTATCCGATTTTGAAAATCAAAAACTGTTTTCGATGCATTCGGCGTTAACTTAATGTGGAAATTCATTTTTATGTAATATCAAATTTGACTTATGCAATATCAGATTTATGTAATATCAAACTTTTTATTGCATTGAATGATTGACAATCAGCGAAATAAAAATGCTATCAATTAAAAAAAAACAAATTTCATTATCGTAAAAAGCAAAACTTTTTCACTGTATTTAGTCAAACAATAAGTTGAGTCAAATTATATCAAGTTTGAATATCTTATTGACGTAGTTGTTTTTCGTGACGCTTTCATTACACGTGACTGACGTAACGCTATTTTTCGGATCGAAGACGTTTTATCGGATTAATAACAATTATTTATTTTGAATGTTAGGAACTTGAATAAAATTATAATTGTTACTTAACGATTTAAAAAAAATGTGATGATTATTATTATAGCTTAACTCTATTTTATAAATATGACAAAATATTAGGCTTTCCTCTTTACCTGTTAATGGGTGACAGAGGCAGTGTACGAGACACTTAATTCGTTTTGTTAGACCTCTCTTTCCATTTCAACGTCCACCATTGACGCAACTAATAATGGAAGAAAATTGTTATCACTTATGGAATTCTATAGAAAAATTTCAAGGAAATATCTACCACTGTCAAGAATAAAACAAAGTTTTTAAAAACATTTCTTTTAAGAGATGTAAAATATTTGTCAATTACTTAAATGTTTTGTATCCTTTTTAAATAAGGCATTTTTAACAAATCCTAAATTTTTAACATGAAACATTTTCCATACAATTTATCAATTTTAAATTTGAATCGTTCAAACTATGTACATTCTCACAGATTTTGTCACTAACGACCCGGGTTTCGCCTTTCGGCATCTTCAGGCGTTCAAGTGCACGGATGAACTTGAACTGACTTAAATTATATCAATCTATATATTAATAGTCGATAATGTCCGTCCGTTCGTCCGTCTGTAAATTCGTCGGTAATTTTGTGGAAGTTCATTTGAATATAAAATAAAAAATAACTTAGATTATTCCACGTATTGTGCTACAAACTGTGACACGTGTTTCGCCTCTTTCAGAGGCATCCTCAGACAGACTTGCTTTTACTTACTGAAAGTAAGTCTGTCTGAGGATGCCTCTGAAATAGGCGAAACACGTGTCACAGTTTGTAGCACAATACGTGGAATAATCTAAGTTATTTTGTATTACTTTTTTATGCATATTTATTGAAAAAACTTTCACATAAAATTAAAAGTTGATGACAGTTCCCACAAAAAATAATTGAAAACGTAATTGCACTTAAAAGTCAAATGGAAAAGTTTCAGCATTTTTATGTTTGGTTCCCTTAAAGACTCATATATTCCTAAAAATAAGCTCCGTTTGGCGAATTAGTGAAGAGTAATTTATTCTGATTAATTTGATAAATATGCATTTGATTGTAACATGGAAAATTTCATTTTTTTATAATACGAACAAATCTTCCAGTTGGGGCCAACGGGCTTACAGCTAGTTTTAATTTAATATTACGATTTTTTATATTATTTTTCGGATATCAATCAATACAATAGATGCAGTAATCGTTTTGTCGAATTCAAGGGTTGTAAATTGTAATATATTTTTAATCAACTGTTGATGATCTGTCTGCACCTTTTCCATGTTGATATTTCATCCTTCATTATTTAAAAGAATTGATACCATTAAAAAATTGAAAAATGAATATCCGTCCATACGTGGCAAATTTTTGATAGCGTATTAAAAAGATACAGCGTGAACATATTTTTTTAAACAATAAGTATGTTTGAATATTAAATTGGCGTACAGATGAAAGGGTGTAATATATAAAAATATGATGGTTCAATTCATTAACAATGTTTGCTATTAATATATGTCGGTGTTAAGATATAATTTCATCATATCTTATTTTAATTTATTTAGTAACAAATACTTTGATGTTGAAATTTTTTTTCCACCTATTCAATTCATTGAGAGTAGCAAGAGTGATAAGCCAACCACTCATCCTATCTTCGCTCTATCCATAAATCGATTTCGGAGATTGAACAACTGAGTAACACGCAGTTATTGTAGAAAAAATAATGTTGAGGTAAACTACAAACATTAAGAATCCGTATGCTTATAATTAGGAGCAGACAGAAATGGTTAAAAAATAAAATATTAAGGTCTGCCTTTCTATAACTTCACGTTCAAGTGTGTATAACGTCAATCAAATTCAAACATATTACGAGAGAACTTACAAAAGAAAAAAAAACACTGATAATAATAAATATCGGCGAATAGGATATATCCGTTAATGTGAAAAAATATAAATGTTTTTTTTGCAACGAATGATAAGATTAAGAATTATGGCAACACACAAAAAGAGCGCCATCAAGACCGCAATAATGTAATCGTTAACATCTGGAATACATTTTTTATTAACATAAATCGCTCTAAACATAACGAAAAAAATAAATTGCAAGGAAAATACATAAATACTATTCAACTTGGATTAAAATGCAAATATCAAAATATAATAAATACTTTTCCGTTTAGTTTGGATAAGCAGCTAAGCCAATATGATTCCTACTAGTTTTGTTCAATGTCCCTCTAAGACAAGAGCTTAGCTGCGCGGAAATTTCAAAGGCTGCGCGGACCGATCAAATATTGTCTTGTAGTGCGCGCCAACCCGGAATGAGTGCGCGGGGGTTTCCCAACTGCTGCGCGGCCGCGTGCGCGCAGCTTAAAGGAAACGTTGGTTTTGTTGCCTAGTGGTTATGGCATTAGTTATAATTAACTAACACAGCACCAAGTAGGAAAGTAATGTATGAATTTAATACAACCAATCAAAGTAAAAACTGTCCATGTATTTTTGTGATTAAAATAATAACTTTTTAACATATAATTAATTACATATCTTAAGTGTGGTGATGTTTGAATGTACGTTTATTGGGCACGCCACTGATTCTTGCAGTGGCATCTGTCGATTGAAGTTGGAAGGAAATAAAAAAGATCCGTTAATTATTATTTATTTGTCGGCACTGGCAGTTCTCTGGTGTGGACACCTCGCGTTCCCTACAAATACATTTTCTCTCTAAAACACTTTTTTCTTATCAAGGCATTGATGAAAAACCACTGGCATCTCTATCGAATGAGCTTATTCCAAAATATTTTTTTTTGAAACGGCTGATTTCATAAAACATTGAAATGGGTCGAGAAAATAAACGGTGTTGGCCAGATTCTCAGTCTCATTTATAAAAATAGATAATAATAAAAATATGATTTAAATTTATGTTAATAAATATTAAACAACGGTTTGAAAAATACCATTTCTCTTAATCCATTCAAAATTCTCATATAAGATCATAGGAGAGACATGAAATAGTATCATATAGTTCTAACATGTGTTTGATATTAAGTTATCAAGAGGTTGAAAAATAATGTAGTAAAATATAAATGTAAAAGTGTTTATTCGGGTTTCGATCCCTTGACCATGCAACTGGGTAACATTATAGTCCACTCGTCTATTGTTATAATAACTTTCCTAAAGATAACTCAATTTTACTCCTAGTAGAAACCCACCACTGTGCTAAAGATCTGAGGAAAATGATTGAGAGAATATAAAATGTACAAAGAATTGACATTGTCTTGGAATCCGAAGTGCCTTGTTTTAAATAATGTTAAACAAAAGCAAAAAATCGACTGATTTGAGTCATACTTGTAAATAAATAAGTTTTGACATGCTGTATCTTCTTTATTTAAGAATTAAGTTCAGCTACTGGATTTTTAGATAATTTAAACATGTCAAGTGAATTCTGCTCTCAAAGTAATTTTTGGCCAAAAAAACAATTATAAATAACATAACGCGTTTGAATATGTTGACTAAAATTTTTAAATTTTATCGAATTTTACAAAGTGCTTGGAACGATTAGTTATAGTAATAGTGCATAAATAGACATGTTTAAATTTTATCATTAACGAAAATGACAATTATCTCAAAATACAGTTTTTTGACTTAATGCTTTCTGTCAGTATACCGACGATATTATATTATTCATTACAAAATATGAACTTAGACACCAATACCAACTGATCTTTGGCAGTGGTTTTAACAGTGCTTAAAGTATATTTTAATACCCAACTATTATTGAAGCTGGAGAGAGCTACATAGTGGAATGGGAATCGTTTTATATGATACAACTGAACTTGTCATGAAGGTATTTTTACTGCTTTAATGAAATCTACAGAAACAATATAATAATAATTTTGTTACATCTTGTATTGGTGTATTTATATTTTTTTGGTATACTTATCTCATTTCGACTAAATTTTTTCTAGTATAAAAGAACTCATCCCAATGGTTGACAACATGATACCCGGGTATTGCCGTCGCTCAAAAAACAAATCACTATTAGTCGCGGTCGTCAGCGGTGAACATATTGACACGTTTTTTACACCTCCCCATATTTTAATTTAAAAACTAGTCTCCGTGTTTGGCAATATAAGCACCAGCTATTAACCGAACGATGTATCGTAAGTCGTAACTCGAAACGTTACACTAAATTGTCTCGACCGACAGAATATTCTAATGGACAATGAAATGAACAATCTGTCAGTATTCTTGTTCTATTTTTTAAATTTGAAAGTATCTTATGAGTTATTAGTTCAAACATTGGTAAGTATAATGCGATTCATTGAATATATACAGTGATGTAGTAATAAATAAATAGGTACCAGGTCGGTCATTGATTTCTCCCCAATTTTTTTTTAATATCCGTCCGGGGTTATAAAAAACACAAGTTCTCACAATTAAATCAATAAAAAAATATGTATTATATTCAAATATGTATGTACCTGAAAATTAAGTAACAAGTCAAAAAGGTGACAGGTCGGTGCCCTGGCTCATTTTCAGGTGCCAGGTCACCGACCTGATCCGACCTGGCCCCACTACACCACTGAATATATATATCTCGTCAAATCGTCTTCGATGTTATATAGCAGAGGCATATTGCGGCATTGTAAGGATTTGTAAATATAATTCATTGAAGAGCTGGTTGGAAAAACCACTTAACCTACAAAATCTTGTCCTTATATATATATGCAATGCTGAACATTTCAATGCATTTTCTAGATATAAGATCAGCGCTTATCGCACTACGGCCCTCCAAAAATTTTCATCCGGACCCCAAAGTTTTATATGTATACATATACGAATTGATAATTTTATAAGATTTCTTATAGGTCACTTTTAGGGTGTTCACTATCAATACTAGGTGGATAGGCATTATATTAAGAAAATACAATATTCCTTTGTACTTTATCAGTTGAGAATGCTCGTCATGAGCGAAAACGGTTGTGACCATTATAAATAAAATAAAAATAAAGTGAAAATATGATTCCAGCAAGAATATCTTTCGTCCGGTCTCCAATTTTTTTGATAAATCATCTGGCCTGTTTCTCGAAAATTATGGTGATCCCTGTATGAATAAATATGTTAACATATATATGTAAATACCCTTATTTTGATAAAAGGATATTTATTTTTTATACAGCTATTAGAATAATGGAAAAAAAGTCTTATTTATGATAGTAAAAATATTGAAGACATTTTAATGAGCCTATGTATTAAGTTTTTCATCCATTTCATTTGAAAAATAAGTGGTTGGAATGCATATCATTAATGTAATCTTATAAGAATTTTCAATAAATGAGTATTTCGTATGTGCAAAATATTTAAATAATATAAAATAAAAATCAGGTATCAGATTGAAATGTTTCGAGAGCCGGATTACGCCCGTTCGTAGTTTGGTGGCCGCTGGTCTAGTTCATTAATCAGATAACTCCACAAAATCGAAATTAGTGTTAAACATGCAGTTACGTGGAAAGCTTTACTTTCTATCGGGTGCAGTCTTCAGATAATTTGATAAGCGACATCAACACAATGCCAATGTCGATATGATTCTAGAAGATTAAACAAAACGCTATTTTTTCTGGCTCATTACGAGGATATTTCTTAATGTTCTACTACCGAACACGGACTTGTAAAGGCCTGTTGTTAATATGTAGAAATGTTAAGCACAGATGAATAACACTAGATTTACGGTGGCCATTTGAATAGTGCTTTTTCCATTATCTTAATACAGACTATTTGGAGATGTGTTTGAGTAAAGTAAAATTTATTAAATCTTTCAGAGGTAGATATCAACTGTTTCCAGTTGAATAAACGATACGCATTAATGTCAGTCATTTTAGTTAAGCCACAAAAAAACTAATATAAAGAGCATATTTTTACAATAATTCACAAGAAAGTTGTAACAATCATTATCTGCCTTTCTGTCTATCGTTGTATTCGAAGAATAAAATTAATCCAACCCCCCTATCAAAATTATTTATTCTACCCTTATCAGCAAAACCGCAACTAACGAATGCCTTTTGGTATAATTAATTATACAAGTAAGTTCCCATAGGCTGGTTTGCGAGACTTACATCCTGTTTAGGTCACAGTCTGGACGTTTTTAAGTAGGCATCTACTGTTAAAAAAAACTCATTTTATAGCTACGTGTTAGCCATTGATATTGTCTTATAAAAAATAACATACCTGCGTCATAAGAAACAAGAGGTAAACGCAGGTCCGTCATGAGAAGGTAGGCCATGCGTAAATTGTGAAAAGGCCGATCATTTATTAAATACGTGAAAAATCTAATCGACTCATTACAAATAATCTGTTAATATATTAAGGAATGTCGTTTGATATGGATAGGAGGATGTTTCAATACATTATACCGCCAAAAACGTTACTTTATTTATTAAGAATATTTGCCAATACGTCAACAAGGGACTCGCTTTATATCAAAGCAATTCTCGGTGTTCTGGGGAAGCAGTGAGATTTTTTATCACTCCGATAAAATTATATGCAATACTTAAATAAACAATCAATTGTTACCATCTACACTTATAATATGTAACAATATGCAATTTACCGTAAACTTATCAATGTAAATGGCCATAAATGTACTACTGTGTATATTGAAGCTGTGTTAGATAATATATAAGTCAGTAATTACAGTTACGTACTCATTTGATCTGAGATATTTTTTTCTCTTAAATTAACAAGAGGATCGCGCGAGCCCCTCCGAGCCTCCCTCCCCAGCTCACTACTGATTGTAACCTTTTATTCGTCAACATTTAGTAAAGTTGTATCGTATGCACTACTTGCAGACACTGTTTATTAGGTTCTGAGATGAGCCGACCGTGTTTGTTGAGCACACTGAACATATTAATGAGGTGGGCCTGAGTGTATTACTGGCAACTAATTTTGGTTGCAATTCGTTCGACTTTCATCGCAACTCACCGTTGAATCGTCGATCAATAATTTGATCAGATTGTTCCGGTAATAGGAAAAAAGTAGTTGGAAGTATTTTCTGGAAAAATTACAAGTATATATACTATGCATATGTGTAATGCGTAGTATATGTAGTGGACTTTGTAATATAATATGTACATATATGTCATTTATAGTATCATTTATAGTTTGTGAAAATTTAAGTAACTACTACGTATTATAATCTTAAGATATTTTTGTTCACGGCTTTTAACATCTGTGTGTTGACTAAGTAAACAAGACAGGTATACCAAAATGTATAGTTTTAATTCAAATTAGAATTTTGATTAATGCTAAATGTGATTTTAGCCAAACAAATATTTTCTGATACAAACTATGTTACATCTAAGAGTTTTGACAGGTGGTACTGCAACCTTGTATTTTCTAGTTTTACAAAAATATAAAAGCATTTTTATAAAAAATATATCATCATGTTATATTTTATGTCGTTTGTAAAAAGAGACAGGACGTAGCACATTATTTTTAATATATATGTTCATTATATAAGTATGAATAAGTATTGAACAGTTTTACGTTAAAAAACTTAGTTTTTATGAGTTAATAAAATTGTTGTATGGAAGCATTTATACAAATAAAAATATCATGTTGTATATTATGTCGTTCGTAAAAAAAGACATAGGCCAAAGCTCGTTATTTTGGGTATACATATATGTTCATAAAATAAGTATTAAACAATTTTATTAACTTTAAGTTAAAAAAAACCTAGTTATTTTGAGTCGATAAAATAGTTTGATATTTTTAATAATCTTATAAATTAGTGAATGTTTTATTAATTAAATACTTTTTGCAATCAATTGATGATGGCAGTTCACTGCAACAAATTAAGCACATACAAAGATTATTAAAAAATAACATGACACTAATAATACATAATAGGAGAATAAACTATGTCTACAAGCTTATAGTATATTCTAAGATAGTGTTACTAATTCATCTTTATGTAATTAAATCACCGGTCTTAACTACCGGTTTTCAATTTAAATTGCTAGTATCAAAGAGCGCCTTTTACTTTGAAACGCTTTTGTTTCAAAAAAGAGGTGAGAAAAAAATGAAAACAAAACAATACGAAGAGAAGGTGGTGTTGCATGGACATCACAAAGGCGCGCGTGAAAAATATAACAAAGTAATTAAATTACGTAATACGATTAAGTAACATCCAAAATCGCTGATCACTTAATTCCGTTATACGAATATTATGTAAACATTTAGTGATTATTTTTTGGAATAATTTATGAAATTTTATTTTGGAAACAATTCATATTATTCGAATTAAAAAAAAATCGATTCACATACGTTCATATAATTTAAGTTCAAGTTTTATTGTCAAAACAACGCATATGTATTGAACAATTACGTGTCGTTTAACTTACATATATATTGCATATAGTGGTGATCCAGAAGATTTTCAGTGATGTAGGGTTAACGAAAAAAGTCTGATTAATTCTAATGATCACAAACCCGCTCCAATGAGTTTCCAATAAAATGTTCTTCCAATACTTTATTACAAAAGCCATTTTATTATATTTACGTAAAAATAAACATTTATCGCAAAATTTTCAAGTCTTCTAGAAAAGTGTGGGAACGCCGCCCCACTACACCACTATTTCTCAATATAAAAAACCGAGGTATAACAGGCTTTGGATATAGGGGAAAAATATCTGCTAAAACATCCTGTTCACGTTAAAAATCTTCAAATCTAAGTGTCACCGCTTGCAAAAAATATTCTGCTCATGGTAGTCACGTCATTTCTCTCGCACTCGAATTCGAATCAAAATGTCATCCTGCTCGTAGACTGAAAGTAGCAATGACGTTTGCAACGCTAACCACTGATTCACGCAGCTGTACATCAGGTTGATTTATTTACCATAACTGAATGAATGCACTTTTTACTTCAGTCGATAAGTTTAAATTGTAAATTACAATCAAACGCATCGTCATTATTATAATATAAAACTATGATCTTCTACTGTCCTAATAAAAAAATGCATTTCGGAAACGGGTTTTTTACTTTAAGTTGGACATCCACGCCCGCATAAGTTCGTTATATCGATGTTCTACAGTCTTCACAACCATCATTCAATTATAGTTTCTATAATGTGCAGTCAAGGTTATTTGGTTTTTGTCCTACTGAATTCGCGGGGTCACTGGGTTGAATCCCGTTATATAAACATTCATACACTTGAAGATTTATTGGTTTGTTTGGAAAATGTGTTTTTAATTATCTCCGCCGAATTTGATAACTGACCGCCGAGAAAGTGATTTCTGATTACATTCTCCACCAAAGATATAGGTTAAGCAATTGACAAACAGTTATATTAGAACAACGTTCGTGGAGATGTTTAATAAGTTCATATGACCCACGTTAAAAAATACATTCCTAAATTGATGGTTTGACAAGCCTAATGCATGCATCCTTAAAATCATCAGTACAATTGCAGAAGCAGAAAAGTATTGAAGTTGGTGTTTAAGTTTAATTTGTAAAGGATGAAATAAAAAGGTGTAGTAAATCAAGTAACATTTAAGAAATACATTATTTTTTAATAATTAGGGGAAAATATCACAAACAAAATCATTATTTTATATACGCAGAAGAAGAAGGTTATATAAAACATATTATGTAAATAATAAAATCACGAGCCGCCTATTTTGGACGGTGATAGATTCAAGATAGGTTATGCGAGACCCCGTATAAGTGTTTTTGGTTTTTATTTATTGCCATATTGAGGTCTGTCATGATTGTTGAACCTAAACTTAAATTGGCGATCAGGAAGAGAAAATTGATAATGGTGACTCAGCACTAATTCGGACATTAAAAACGTAGCTTCGGAGGCGTTGCGAGTTGAAATATGAAACTTTTATTAAAACTAAAACACAGCCATTAATACAATTTATCCCGGAAACCTGGAAAGCATTTAATAACATGTTATTTGTTTTATATGCGATCCGGGTACATTGACAAGAATACTAATTTATGTTAGTATTTACTATCACAGTAAAATAATGACTTTTATTGGAAAATACTGTTGCCGGTGTAGTCTTTAGCTGAGTGATCAACGTAATCGCTTTCAGTTACGGTACTGACAGGTGGAACAGTCGTATAAGTTATATTTAAATATTTGTGTTCGAAGAATGTATGTCTGAGAAATTTCTCCAACGTACCTGATTCTAATAACAGGGCCTTGCAGTAACAAATAGTAATGCACTAATTCTGCCCTATCTCTTTCCTTACTCCCTTAAAAAAACTGTTGAGATAAGCTCCATTGGAATTCTACACACAACAAATTAAAAGCGGATTTTATTAAAAAAAAAGTTATTTGACTCTTATTCATTACGGACTATTATCTTCTTCAATATACTGGGTTCTTCTGTTTTGGTCCTCTTCGAAATAAGGTTGCGCATCACTGTACTAAATGATATTTTTTTATTTGAAATAAAATATTCATTAAAAACATGAAAATTAAGTAGAAAAATGAAAAAATCCAGGGAAAAAGTATTTTTCAATTGATTTATCGATTTCTGTTAAGAAGCATGTATTTTTGTGATGGTTAAAATTTCTTTCCACTTTTCCAATCCTAAAGTAACGAGGCGTAGCAAGAGCGCTTAGATAATCACTAGTCCTGTCCTAGCCCTTTTTTCTATTCCTACTCTCTTAGAAAAAAAATAAAGGTTAAACTGAGAAACATCTACTGAGTATCAGTTTTCGTAGAAAACGTCTCTTGAGATACTTTCGTTAGTAGGACGTATGATCCACATTAGAAGAGGATATGGATTAAAAAAGAGCTAGTATTATTTCATAAGAGGTGTATTGGTCAACAGTTTATATGTGTGCACAATTTGTTGGCAGTAACAGCTCGAGGAGAAAAAAAATCTGCTTAGTGCTGATAATCCAAAATTAAAATTTCAACCTAATTTAAATATGGTCGAAGACCAACTTTAGTATCTCGAAACAAAAAGAAATATAATTTTGCAGGATTTGGTTACAAGTAAAAATTACAAGCTTCACCAAGACTAAAAGTATTAATATTTTCTCAAAGTGTTAAATATTACAACAAGAAAAATCTAACGCAATTTCGATAAAAAAGCCGATAATTGAAAGTAAATTTCGTAAAATAATAACTTGTTCCGTAATATTTTATTTACCTTTCGATAAACAAACAAAAGTTTGCGTATTAGATTTGGTCAAAATATGGGACATAAAAACGGTCAAACGATTGGCCTGCCATGACGTATTAAGAATAATATATCGAAAATAAAGAAATCAAAATATAGTCGAGTTCTATATAAGCGTTAAAATGAAGTGTGGTGATCAGTTTTTCAAAGTGTCCATTATTTTTGACGGAGTCTATATTTTATTTGACATTTGTTTTTCCGTACCCAGATGATGGTCTTCAGTGAAGTTATTGTAATTCATGTTAGGATTATTTATAAAATGTATGAATATTTAAGTATTTAAAGGGAATAACTGCTAAGAAATAGAGATGAGAACCAACAGATAGTTACTAATGGTCAAAACACATGATTATTATGTATGCACTTCATGCTACTCGTTATCTTTGTAGTACCACTTATAATACGAATAGTGTTTACATAAAGCAACTCCTAATCACAAGAGTTAATCGCCAAAAATCTCCGAAGTATTGATTCAAGCAGCAATTTTCAATGACAAAAATTTACGACTCTACAGTGGTAGATTAATTAAATATACGAGAGGCCCCAGGCGCAATACAATTTGGAGGCCCTTCCATGTAAAAAAGTGAAAATACATATAAATCTGAACAAAAAGTAAATAGGTTATATAAAATAAACCATTTTTGAGGCTCCTAAAATTCTGAAGTCCCAAGCGCGCGCCTCATTCGCTTATAGCAGTGATTTCCAACTTGGGAGGCGCGCCTCTCTTGGGGGACGTGGACTGTTGCAAAAGGAGGCGCAAACGGTCCGAAATATTTATTTACCCTTTAAAACGTGTCTTTATTACTATGTGAAATAAAGAATGGGGGGGGGGGGGCGCGAAGATATTTTTTCTTTAAAGGGAGGCGCAGTAACATAAAGGTTGGAAACTACTGGCTTATAGGGTAATCCGCTACAGGACACACTAGTGTTCGTTCAAATTCGAATTTGGATTCTGCAGTAAGAAGCGTAGCGTTTATTACGTTATACGAATGCATTTTTAAGTAACTTTAATAGCTTAATAATTTTTCAAGGAGTTCATGTACCCACTAAACGTTATGATTATAAAAAGCAGTGGTAAAAAATATTAGCCTAAGAACTAAGAATCACTAAAAAAGTATGGTCTGTATGATTCCTGAAAGTATTTTATATAAATAACACCAAAAATACGTTTGAATTTTAAAATCTCTGATAAATACCATACCAGGTGCTTCGTTAAATACGCGTTTCTTGTCGGAGCTTGATGCGTATAAAGAAGACATTACGAGCGTAATCTGCGTCGGGGTCAGCAAACTAAACGGCCGAGGTCTAACTCCATCTAATAAATCACCGGGACCTGGTTCAGTAATCACCTCATCAAGACGCCTTACATCATCATGCAGGAGGCACCCTTGGCAGCCTCCGCACCACCTGATGGATTGCTCTCTTACTCGATTAACCGGACCCAAACACCTTTTCGTTTCCATTCGACATACGCGTAATTTTTACTCATTATTTAAGATTTATTTAGAAGCGCTTTCTACTGATTTGTTTTCTAAATTATTCAAAGTTATTATTCATTTTTACTATTAAGATACGTGGCTTTGCATGGTACTATTGTATGGGTTGCTGTATGACTCGAAAAGGAGCCTTAATATGCCGATTTAAAAAAAAATATACGAGGCAGCTACAGTTGATACAGTTGATACAGTTGGTAGACTTTTATGTCTGCTCCCAATCTGGAGCATATTGCTTCCTAATGGAAGTACCTCAACGAAAGTTTTTCTACGAGAAACAATTGCTTAACCTCTCTTTTCCAAAGGGAGTAGAAAGGATAAAAAGATAAATCTGTTAGTATTGTGGGCTTTCGTGCCGGATTTCACGAGTTCGAGTCCCAGTAAAAACAGCATTTTTCGATTGATTTATCGATTTGTGTTCGAAGACATGGGTGTTTGTGATGTTTAAAAAACTCTCTCATACCCTTTTCGATCCCTTAATAACTGGGCGTAGCGAGAGCTATTAGCTAGCCACTGGTCCTATACTTACTCTATTCTTTCTTTGCCTACCCTCATCGAAAAAAAGAAAAGTTGAGGAACTGAATAATAAACAGTTCTCTTAAAAAATCTGTTGAGATACCTCCGTTACGAAGCCATATGCTCCACGATTTGAACATTTTTTTGCAATACTTTTTATTTGATGGAAGTTATACTTCTAAATATTCGCCCCAAATTAACAGAGCAAAGCTACCCGTTATAAACTGGCAAAAGGGTAAATATTGTATATAATAATTCTATGTACAGACTATTGTTGTAAAATATTAAAGATTTACTTATTTTTTATTTATATAAAAAAACTTGTCTTCATCTAGTCTTCAATGGTACTGATGTAAATAACAGTATTCAAATTTTATTTCAATTCCTTTGACAATCAAATGTGTTTTTTTATTTAACCCATTATATGCCGATAGGTATTAACATGGTCATGCATCTAGGGCCGTAATTTTCATTTTAAAATAAAACCCAATAAATATACATTTTTTGGTAATATATTAATAGTAAATATTCGTAAAAACTTATAAATCGTATAAATACACGATGTCATTTGCGCCGCCATGTATCTAACAAATCAAAACCAAATGTTTCACAATAGGTCAGTATACGTAATGTTGCGACGAGTTCCGAAAGTACATTGATTATAATACAAAATATGTCAACTGTAAGTATAACACTGTGATTCTAAGATTTGTCGCTGTGTATAAAATGTTTGAATTATAAGAATCGTCGACTTTGTCAAGTATAAGTGGGTGTAAAATGAACTGTATATAAACGGGCATTTTCTATGGCCGGTACTGCGCTCACGGAATTGTAGACCGTATTAGTCGGTCGTGGCACACGACCCGTTAAAAACATATATTTTAGCTGGCATAGTGATATTAAATCATAATTGTTATGTTTAAATATTTAATAATGGTTTCGTCCGTATTTAAAAATAATTATTTTTTATCAAGTACCATCAATCAATATCATCAGATATTAATGATTACTTCTCCAGCGTGACTTGATTGCTTGTCATGAATACATTTTTTCAAAATTATTAATATTGTGTTTGCTAATATGCATTTAAGTCTTGACACCGCATATGACGTTAAGTAGCTTTTATCAATTCTGATTGCAGTTTTTATGACAAGCCAGGCCTTAATTGTATTACGTCAGTGATAAATTTACATGCAGTCACTCAACAACATTCTTGCAATAGTATGAATCTGCAGTGCAAATGTTTCCACGTTACCGGGTATTAAGTATCAAAAACTATTTTATTTTATCTCAACTTTTACAAAAAAATACGTCATGTTGACGGTAGGGATTGCCATATCGGCAAACAAAACTAAAATTCCAGTTTTTTCGCTGTTACTTTCAATCAGGGGCGAATATTCAGCGCGTGCAAGGTGTGCACCGCACATCCTAAATATACGCCCTCAGAATCTAAAACTTAAAACAATATATTTAAAGCAACATTTTTTGCGTTAGTGTCCCCTATTTGCAAAAGCGGGAGTTGTGTCCAACGTTCCCTCTAAGCTGCGGGCGTGCGCGGCCACGCAGCAGTTGGGAAGCCCCCGCGCATTCATTCCGGGTTGGCGCGCACTACAAGACAGTTGTTCAATAAATATTTGATCCGCGCAGCCTTTGAAATTTCCGCGCAGCTAACCTCTTGCCTTAGAGGGAACATTGGTTGTGTTCAATTTTTTTTTATCCATGTCCGTTTTGAAAATTATTTTTCTTTATAAATTACATTTTATGATAAAATTTAATGTTTGTGATATCGGTGCATTCGGGAAGTTCCGATTTGGGTAATCTCGAAAGAACTTCTTATGTTCAATTCATCCATGTGCATGTAAAATGATTTTATGAAAAATAATTGATGAACATGCCATCATGTACTTAAAATAATACTTTTAAGAACTTTACAAAAAAAAACAAATATCTTGGTAATTAACGATTATTTCTTTCCCTGGAACTATCTTTCATCCCAGGGAGGAATTCTTCACAGGTTGGAAGCCCGTGTTACAGACAAAACTACCAGCTCGTAATCTGAAAACCACATTTATTTTATTCACATGAGGGTATCTTGCATAACTTTATGTTTTTGATGGGTAACAGACGAAAGTATCTTTGGATAATGTATTCAGATTAGAATTGAAGATACTTTTCAATGAAAAATAATTTTTTAATGTTATTTCTTACCTTAATCATAATTTCAACAATTTTTTTATTGAAAAACAAATATTTATGACGTCTGTGCTGTTAATATATTATAATTAAATGCAAATCGAACTAGTAACGATCCTTGGTGGAGTTTTTATTTCTCAACCACAGGGGCTGATGATAGGAATCTTTATTACGTTCGTAATATCTTTTGATGGAATTCGAAGAAAGAATCATTATATGAATAATTAAGTAGTCTTGTGTTGATAATGATAAGTGATGATGATGGTGGTTGATGGATGCTAACTGCTTTTTTGCAGCTACTTGTCTTTGAGTGAATCGCATATTTATGTTTTAATCAAGAACTGAGTGACGTGAATGAGTGTTGACATAAAAAAAACATAGCAACTATTCTATGTTTTATTTTTGATAAAACTGTGTATTTAAGTTGTTCTGCATACATTTTTATACGATACTGGCAAAGACGATATATCAAAAAACTTTGTTAATCGTTATTTTTGATAATCGTGAAATTTAAACAACTCCATTTTTTCTCTATTACTGTCACTTATCGATCTGATCGCTTCATGGAATTCGATGATGATTAACGAACTCGATGGATACATTTATTTATTTTTTTGACACAAATAATGGAATTTAATTGATGTATTATATATTAGGTTCAAATTATGTAAAACTACAATGTATAAACTGAATATGATAGAGATTGTTTTTTATAAACATATTTATGTAAGATAACGCCTTCTGCCAGCATAATGAGTAATTTTCCAGAAATACCATGTGAAAAAATACTGCGTCAACCGAAGGGTTTGGGTGTATTTAATCAATGAATTGTCGATAAAACACAATATCGTTGCTAATTCTTTAAAATATGTGATATTATAAATTACAAATCAATTTGCATTAACTACTGAAGACTTTGCCAGTACTTGAAGCCTTCAAGGGGTCAAAGCAAATAAAGTATTCTACCACGGAAGCTACTTTGAGAAAAATGTAAGAAACTGAAAA
Organism: Himalopsyche anomala; assembly: GCA_031772345.1. Taxonomy (NCBI): domain Eukaryota; kingdom Metazoa; phylum Arthropoda; class Insecta; order Trichoptera; family Rhyacophilidae; genus Himalopsyche; species Himalopsyche anomala. The sequence goes on along the minus strand of CM062824.1, from coordinate 9,671,757 downwards.
ATGCATTCCTAATTAATTTAATTTATGTGTGTACAGTAGAATATTGTGGTTAAATAATGAATTCGTCAAATGTACTGAGCAAACATTTTGTCACGTGACTTTTTGTATTCGACAAAGCACTTACAATGAAGAAGTTGATTTTGTTTCTAAAGAGAATTAAAAAAAAAAATCGATGGAATGAAAACAGATTTGCTACTGAAATGTCAGTTCAAAAGCTGAAGAATTTTTAGTTCTATGATTCTGCTTCAATAGATTGAATTTTTTTTTTTTTTTGAAATTGCTACCTTTCCTTCTATTCTATCATTTCAACAATCTTATAAATTCTAGACATTATATTATGTGAGTAAAAAATGTTAGCCGAAAAGATAAGAAAAACCTACATTTAAAATCAAAACGGTAAATTTTGAAGAAATAATATATTTCTGATATGGCAGTATTAAAAAATACTTTTTTAAAATATGACTCTAGTAAAGCTAACATAACAAACAAAATTTTATCTATAATGAAAGTCTAATTATTCAATCAATCGAGTGCACTAGTGAAAGTAAAGTGATAGAAGCTTGTAGTATTTTAATTACTTTCCACTATTTTTACTAGACTATTTTCAAAGCAATTATTTTTATCCATCTATGGCCGTGATCAAAAATAGTGTAATTTATTTTAATAATAGTAACCAGTGGGCCAGTGCTTAAAAATGTCAATACAATTAAAAGTTAAATATAAATTAATTTAAATACATCAAATGTAATTAGAAGAACGGATAGTGAATCAATAAATTGTTATTTGGGAATTATCAGAGTTTCATCGTGATGAATGAAGACCATAATGGAAAGAAGTCAATCTGAAGTATGGATACATTACAAAAAAGAGTTTTCTCGACAGCAACAACGTTTATTACAAAAATAAGAAATCGGCTGTCTGATTCGTCATTAAATTCATTATACTTTTTAAAAGCATATTTTGATAAGCAAAAATAAATTATTAACTTTTGTGTAAATAATACATACTATGTATGATTTGAGGTTGTGATTTTATTATTGATTTAATTGATTATTTTCGTTATTAATAAATACATATGTTCAAAAGATGTATTTTTTTTAATTAACGCATACTTTTGGCGCCTTTTTAAAGTACGCACGAAAAAATTATACGTTTAACTGCGTAAAAAGCGCTCAATTTTTTTTAAATTGAAACAAAATACTAAAAAACGTTTGGGAGAAAGATATCTCCATTTATGTAATTAGAAAATTGTTTAAATCAATTCATAATCGTATAAAAAATATAACTGTAGCAAAAACAAAATACAAAATATTATATTTAAATGTTCATACCTGATGGTGTTTTATTTACAAATGTTTTTCACTATTGTACAAAGTTATCAATGTCTCAATACGACAAAAAAAGGTATAAAAGCTGTATTGTGATTTGTGAAGTAACGGTCATAATTTTACCCAATTCATTGATATTTTTTCAATAGATTTACCGTTATCATCCCTTTTTAGTACATACATACAAATATTATTTTTTATAAATTTATAATTTTATTGAAAGGGAAATAAAAGTCCAAAGTCCCGGGAAGTCCTGGGACTTTGACTTTATCACGTCTCGTGTCCCGGGACTTTGAAAAACCCGAGACTTCAGAATCCCTACTTAATACACTTATAATATGCAGTTTACCATAAACCAATCAATGTAAATGGCTAAAAATGTTATACTGTGTATACTTGAAGCTGTCGTAGATAATATATAAAAGTCAAAAATTGCAGTTATGTATTAATTTGATCTGAAATATTGTTTTTCCTTAACTTAACAAGGGGCTCGCGGGCTGTGGTAAAATGTAACAAGAAGCTCACGTGAGCCCTTCGAGCCCCCTCTAGCCCACCCCTGGCTTTATATACAAATAAATAATAAGAAAATGACTAACGGGGGATCTGAGTAACATCCTGGATGTTTAAATGTTCCACTTATATGATCCATATACTGCAAGGTGGCGAGCAGATCCATTTTAAAAAAACGCCTAACAAGTGTTGAACCACGCTCGCGGATGTAGAACGATGTCAAAATATGAAACTCGGACTCTGAGTGAAAAATCTACGAAACGATAGTAAGAAATCTTTAAAAACTTCAACGACGTAGTAGATATTAATATTTTAGGCCAAAAACACAATTTTTCTTAAAAAGAAACCTCAATACTATCATTTGTACAGCAATTTTATGATTTATTCATAAATATTCTTTATGGTCTGTGAATGGGAATTGTGCCGAGTGTTAATAGTTTCCCAGAAAACGATTAAGATTAAATCAAAAATTACAAGGTGTAAAACAATAATTGATTGCAATTCACTTTGCCGACTACTGAAAGTGCCAACAATTGAATCATTAAACACTTAAAATGACCCTCACTTCAGAGTGAAATTGACAAAAGGTGAGTGAAAATATCACAATATACGACAAACTGTATAAAAAGGCCTGATAAATAAAATTTCTGAAAAATAGAACATTAACATTAATTTACATGTGGGAATTGTAATTGAGTGTACTAACGTTAGGCAACAAAATCTTTTGATGAAAGAATAAACGAAACTGATTAAATGTTGTTTTTTGTGATCCTTAAAATCACTTAAAAACAAATATGGTGTTTGCCTTGAATACATGAACAAAATGAAACTCTTAAATATAATTAAAAAAAATAACTTTGTTATTCTACTTGTTGTGTAACAAAATGTGACACGTAACATAAATGAAATAAAAAAGTCATCAAATTTAATTTTATATTAAAAATAAACTTCCACAAAGTAACCGCTCAATCCATCGAAAATATAAAAAATATGCATATATAAACAGCTCCTTACTTTTGATGCGATGTCCTTCAAAACCCGCCTTCGTCTTATTTGTTTGCTTAAATAAAATCAATCCAAATATATGTAGATAATCAAATCTGAATATTTTTTTATCAATTTACGCAACACGTTGCAGTGATAGATTGAATTTTCAGTTTTAAAAGTAAGTTAGTAGATTAAAAAGTTTTTTTTTTATTAGCTGTAAGTGAGATTTTAATGGGTTTACCCAGTGGTGTAGTGGGGCCAGGTCGGGCCGGGTCGACACCTGGCACCTAAAAATAGACCAGGGCCGCCTTACCACTTTTTTGACTAGTAACTTAATTTTCATATATTAAAAAATTGTGTTTTCAAAAAAATGTTTTCAGTACCAAAAGTTCACTCTCAGTCTGTGCATCAAGTGTCTGATCTTCGTTATTTTTTGGTTTATTTGATTTTTTTGTATTTTTATCATCAACTATGTCGTACAAGAAGAAGTTTTTAAAAAAAAAGTAATTGCCTGTTTTTTTTTATTGATTTAATTGTTGTGGTTTTTTAACGGACGTTGGTTTGTTAATTTGGACGGTGGTTTTCGGATAGATATATAAAAATAGGGAAGAAAACAATGACAGACCTGTCACCTATTTATTTACCACTACACCACTGGGTTAACCTTTTATTTTAAATGAGGATTTTGGTATATAATTTTGTAAATGAATTATAAGAATTATTAAGAAAAGTCGGCTTACATTAGAAGCACTTTATTTCAGTGTAGTTTTCTTTAAAAAATACAAATTGAAAATTCCCACTCATTTCTTGCAAAAGTAGTATGCCGCATTTTTATTTCTTGGGAACAGTCTAGTCATGAATTTTTCCGAGCCCGAGGGGAAAAGCGGCAAGAGCCATGCGGTAAAGACGGAAGACACGCAGGGTGAAAACGCACGGTAATTACCACCCCGATGATCATAATGACCGACCGCATCTATTTACATAAGTAATTCGACAGGACCACACGCGTGTGTCGCAGAGTATGAAGTTTTTGACACATTTTTTTGCTGACATTTTACTGATCAGGATTGTGAAATAAATGGAAATGAGAAATTAATTACATAAAAGATAAAAAAAACTTTTAGTGCAGTTATTATGAAATAGTTTGTACAACGTTGGTTATGTAGACCAATGCAGGGGTGTGCTGGAGGGGACTCGAGTGGGCTCGCCCAAGCCCCTTGCTAAAATTCGGCCCGGCCGGCGAGCCCCTTGTTAAGTTAAGAAAATCATTCGTCTCATATCAAATTAGCATCTAAATGCAATTTCTGTCAAATTGTAATACGAAGCAGACTTTGTAGCCCTTTCATTTCGGTGTATTCACTAATTTTATTTTTTCAATGGCCACAAAAAAAACCGGCGGGCCGCATGAGGCCCGTGGGCCACAGGGTATGTATCATCCATGGTGTAAAGACATTATGGCTGAGATTTACCGAGCTCCTTGTGAAGATATTAGCAGCCCACCGCTGGACCAATGCTTCCTAACCTGGGGTCCGCGAAAATTTTCATTCTTTCAACATTCTTTGTGATAAAATATGATCATGTGAAATATTTTTTTTCGTGGGTCCGCAGATTATTGTTTTTAGATTTAGGGTATGAAAAAGGTTGGGAAGCACTGTAGACGAGTGTTTTGGCTTGCGTTCGTCATTTTCCTTACCCCATGCAAACAAGATTAAGCGACTGATTTAAAAGGCCACTGACCATTAATAATAAGAATCAAACAGGCACCCAAGAAAGGAAAAAAGAGGAAAGAAGACGAATAAAAAACAAACATCAAAATACAAAAGAAGAAAGAGAAATAAAGCTCTTATCTCTGTGAAAATGAAAGACACCAGTCAGTCATTTATAATTACTCGTAAAATCAAGTTCTTTTAAGATGCTTCATATGTCCCACATTGGGCGCAAACATGACTAGTTTTTATTTCCCTGATTCCAAACCAGAACATATCGAGAGGAAACAAACTTTGTTAAAAGTTTAACACTAATTAGATTATTCTATTTTATATACAAAGCTTTATATTAAATAATAACCATGTAATGCTTGGTACATCATAAATACAATGACTAAACATAAACATGAGTTATTTATGACTATATAATGATCACTGTAATTTTTTTTGACATTATTTAAAAAAAAAACATAACACTCTTTTATACTAATTCCATATTTATACATATATTAGGATCAGGACTGGTTTTGCACATCACATTAATTCACTTGAAGCCAGTATTGATATTAATTAAATATATGTAATAAGTACAAAAGAGTGTTTTATTTTTTAATATTATAAATTGAACAAAATAAAAAAGATTTATTTTTGCCAACCCTGATAAATAATTGAAAAGAATTTATAAATTGAAATCGTCAATGGAATCGAAGAGGTGACCGTTTCAATGGATTTTTTCAATTTCACATTCCGAGTAAACGCAGTAAGTGCCCTCATTATCTGAAAAATGATGTTAAGTTATTAAAAATAATTGAAATATTTTCGTAACCTGTGTTCAAGTAATTTATTTTTCTTGGTCTTTAAAACGGTGTGAAATTAAACGAAATTTTGCCCTTGATTGCTTTAAGAACTTATTTTATTTAGATTTTTTGAAAATTGTCGGGTGAGCTAAATAACATTATTATCTGTTGCATATTGATTAAAACAGCCATAACAACAATATGTGTATACGTTTTTGTGACAAGTTTACAAGCATTATAATTACGTAGAAAACAATAATTTATTACACAATGGTAGAAGGTTTTATTATTTTTAAAATTACGTTAAAATTACTGTTTTATAAGCCAATCAAGAAATTCTGTTCAAAACAGTTTCGAAGTACAATTTTAATTATATTAAATAATCTATAAATCCGACGATGTTGTGATACATAATTTACAAAATTGCATTGCAATTTTTACTTGATTATAAAAGTGTCCTACCAAGTAAATGTCAATTGCATTAAATAAATAAATTGCAAATGTTCTACAGGAATATGATAAACTGCTACAAAATAATATGTATTAATAAACACCTTTAGTTGATTATTATTTCTAAATTGTTATTATTTTAATTGACAGAAAATTTGCACAAGAAAATAAGTGGAGCAATTTTGTTTTGTTTTGTTAGATAATTTAAAAAAATACATACTATGTCGTTGAAACTCTTATCAAGAACAGTTAATTATTCCAAATAACTTACGTATCCTTTAAAAGCTTTTTTTGTATCGTTTTGACACATTATTTTGAAAAAATGAAGCGAGAACTTTGACAAGAAAATTAAGCTCAATTGATTTTGAACGTTTACACTTACGGTAGATATTTAACAAATAATTAGCAAAATGTCTTATTGAATATTTAAAAGCCTTCTGGGAAATAATTATAAAAACCAATTCTGAAGAAAAAAAAAACCGAATAAAAAACCGGAACACTCAAATAAGGTTTTCATATTTTTTTTGTGAAATGATTTTGAAAACATCCATTTCAAATGTCTTTTAAGATTAATTTTGAGAACTGGGGCCTTTGTGTTTCTGATGATATGTGATAATTGATCGAATTCAGCATTCTCAGTGTTATTAAGCTCGCATATACATATACTGTATATGTTTTAAAACCCTGATAATGAAGAAAATAATAATCCTCATCTTCTGTGACAAAGCATATTCTAATAATACAGTTATGGAAGAGAAATTGCTTACATTTTCACCAAAAAACAATTGAAAGTCGACCATATCATTATATGATTCAAGTGATTGGCCGATGGGCCGCCAATTCTTAATTTGAATTTAAAAAATGGGTGACAGTTGAGTTAACTTAAATCAAATTTTACCAAAACAAAATAGTGTTTCATTCCATATCTCTTTCAATTATAAGTAAAAATAATAATGAAAAATTAAACTTCTGGAGAAACTTCCATGAAGTGTGAGTTAAAGATGACTGCTGATAATATCACAATATTTTCTGTTGATTTGGATAACTTCAAATTTAAATGATTGAATTTCAGATAAATTCAATATGACAGGTACCTATTCGAAAGCGTGTGAACAGGTGTTTCTAATGCTCATATTTTCGGAATTCCACCTGTCAATATTGTCTGATGATTTTGCGCTTTTAAAATATTTTATTTTTATTTTCAACGACACAGCTCTTTATTATGTTTTGTATTTGATATCTTAATAAAAATACCTTGATTAATTAAGTATGTTGTTTTACTAACTTATTCATTTGTTAGTTCAATCAGGACGGATATATTTGTAATACATATATCAAACTATTTTGCAAATTGTATGTAGTCGAAAAAAAATGATAATATTAATCTCAACTTGACTATCGATAAATTTTCGTACACTCGTAATGTGCTTTGTGCTTAAATACAATATAAATAAAATACAGGTTATTGGTTTAAGGTAACTCAATTAATTATTTTTTTAATATGATATATAAACTCATAGCCATAAAAATCATATCTAGTTTTTTTTATAATACAATTCGGGAATGTTAATGATTTAGAGTTGAGAAAAAAATATTTGGGTAGTCAGCAAATTGTAACGATATCAAATTTAGAATATTTACAGAAAGTAAATCTAGATCAACCAATACGAGGAGAAAAGACATCATCAAAGATACCAGTGCACTTAATATGATATTGGAAAAATGAGCGTTGGAATTGTTACTGGAAATGGGGACTATTGGGAGGAACTATAAACGGGGAGATATTGTGGTGAACAATATTATATTCTGGATTCGTGGTAAAATGGTCAATCTCGATGGCTTCCATGACGGATCTCACGGGTTCGAGTCCCAGTAAAAACAGCATTTTTTCATTCTTCAATTTGTGTTCAATGGCATGGGTTGGGTGTTTTTGATCTCTAAAGATCTCTTTCTATCCTTTCCAGTTCTTCAATTCACGGATTGTAGTGAGATCAACTAATTCTGTTTCAGTCCTAACCCCACTCTATTCGAAAAAGAGAGATCGAGCAACTAAGTAACAAAAAGTTTACTCAGATACATTTCTGTTTGGGTATTCGTTTGGAAGCTACATGCTCCACATTAAAAGCGGGCATGGATTAAATTATATATATAATATATATCGATTGTCGTCAGGCAAAAAAAATCAACCCAAACAGAAAAAAATACCCAGAAGGGACGAAAAACGCTTTTTAACGATTTTGGGCTATATAATTTGTGTAATTAAAACCATAGTTTCCCAACCTTTATCATGGTCCTTTTTGAGTCTCATATTTTTTAGTGGCCAGATTTCCGTTTTCATACCAGTAGTAATTAGTTTTTAGAGCCTCGGAAAACAAAAGAGTGAGAAATCGAAAGATTCCTAAATAATTTTCAACTCTGAAAATTTTGCTCGCTCCCAGAGTTTTACCCAGAAAGTTTAAAAAAAAAACTGTCGCTAACCGATTCTAATAACCTGGGAATTTATGGATTTTTCCGTGTCCCCCAAAACTGTACTGTGTCCCCCTTGTTACATTCTGTGGACCCAAGGGAAGAAACGTTGATTAAGACGATAAAAAAATATTTACTTATCCGATTTTCATTGAAAATGTACATTATTTTCAAAACCTTTTCTATTTCAAATCATACATGACGATATCACAAAAAAAATGAGAGTTATTGAAAACATTTAATTATGAGTGATTATAAAAAAATATCATGGCCGTCGTTTGATGTTGAGTAAGAGGATCACCGGTTCGACACTTGTCATTGGAACGTCAGTTATTCACACTCATGTGGATACCTATTACGCCTATGCTATAGCGGCCCGCGAGAACACTTCTTACGGAATAGGCAAGGTGTTAAAAAACGAATAACAGTGCATCAAAAAGTGCAACGTCACTACGCATAACGAGCCTCACAGGTAACTGCAGCTTGAATACCAGGCACTTTCAAACCACTCTGTATACTTAAAAAAATACTACTTTTAAACATGTCCTCTCTTAATGCGGAGCATATAGAATCCTAATAACTAATCTCAAGCTGTAAAAACATCAAACATTCTGCTGAACTAAAACTCTTTTTTAGTAGTAAAATCTCATTTGTCAGTAGGTATTATATATATTTTTGGCGAGACGTATTTATTGAAGGCACAGTTGGGCTCGGAAGGGCAAATCAAACAAATGCTATAGTGCTGGGACGCACTGTAAGTGGAAAACCAACGACTATAACTACCCCAACCCGAGTTATTACACAATGTGGAAGTCAACATATTATTTTGGTTTGTTCATTTATTTCTTTTTTCTGTCGTAGTTAACCCTTTCCTTACTATGCAAAAAAAAACACGCGCTCCTGAGCTGTGTATCCGTTACATATCAGGCAAACGTGAGTGAATCATGACATATATATAACATTACTACAATACTTCTAGTATTGCATTACTCAATGCGTAAATGTATAAGGGAAGAATACCTGAATTTTAGGCCGAGTATTTATTATATATACAGAGAAATGTAAATGATTAAAACTTTTTTTAGATTATTTAACAATTTTACTATTGCAACAGAATCATTAAAGTCATTACGAGAATTTTAAGCAGTGCTTTTTTTAAAACGATGGAACTCACATCTTGTCAAGTTTTTTTATCTGTGTCCGTTCCCAATGTAGAGCATAGCTTCTTAATTAATTCAAACAAAAGTTTTTTTTACGAAAACTGCTTGTTACTTAAGTTGTTTAACCTCTGTTTTTTTCGAAAAAGTAAGGATAGAAACATAGGGCTAGGACAGGACTGAAAAATCGCTCTCACTTCAAAATTTTTCAAAATTTTGTGATTATTGATCTGAAACATTAAAAATGCCAAAGAAAAAGAGCTGGAACGCCATTCCACAGCATCACATGAAAAAAAATCACTGATTTTAAATATATAAAAAACATGTATTACATAAATATTTCACAAATAAAAATACAACCAAGAATATTCTTTAAAAAAAAAAAAACAACTATTTTTTCAATATAACTTCAATGAAGCTTTTGAAAACTTCTGGTCTTGGATAAAATTCAACTGTAAATCGTAAAGCCGATTTATTCAAAGCAACGTAAAGAGTAAAATGTTCGCAAATACAGTCAATCAAACTTATTATTTACCGTTGGAGGTTGTATTTAACATAGCATTTTGACGATGAAATGCCATGAAGGTGATACAACTTAATTTAGAATAGAATAAAATATAAACATTAAAATACGCGACCGACATTTAAAAAACACACTAACTCAGTGGGTATATATAAACTATGGTCAGTGGCGGTTCTAGGTACTGGGCTAGGTGGGCTAAGCCCGACCTGCATTTTTCACCCAAAACATTAGATGGCTGAATAAAAATGAACAGCAATTCGGCCGCTGAACAAAATAAATACATTTATAAGCGTAACTAACCTTTCCCAAATGAATACAATATCTTTGTTTTAATTTTCCTCTGTCAATATAAAACAATTTTACGTCTACCTACAATCATATTCCCGATTGTGTTTTGTATTACAATTTTAAACTGAGCCGGCACAATAACACTATAAATACTTCACAGGGAAAAGGCAACGTCACTCTGGCAACACCACTCAGGGGCTATTAGATGTTTAGACCGTAACCACAGACAATATTTCTTTACACTGGGGCGCAATCAAGCACGATTAGATTTTTTTTGTATTTGTATGTACGGAAACGTCATCAAACACAAAGGATTGTGTTTCAATCTGTCAAGCTTCTGTTGATCGTTGGGGGCTAAACACAATCTGCCCATTACGCATACTTATGCATTGAAACACAAAACCAATATCGTTGTATTGTATGAAAGTGACAGGTATTGACTTTCAGTGTGACAGTTCTGTATTGCTTTTAGTAGGTACTTGTTATTTCACTTTGAAAGAGACGAATTTAAGGATTCCGTGTTATTATTCTATTATTTCTTAGTTACATTAGCATTGATTTTATTATATAATAATTTATGCATTGCAGTAGTATCGTAGTATTTGTTAATTTGCTTGTAGATTAATGTATAATGTGAAGTAGAAATATGCTTTTCTCTAGCCCACCCAAGATTTTAGGTCAGGAACCGCCACTGACTATGGTTATTATTTTAACAGTGATTACAAGATTGCAATACCGGTATTATCAAAACGGAAATCCCGGTATTTATGGAATTTTTTCAATGAAAAAATTACTGTTTCGAAAATGCAAAAAAAAATATTTATATTCCGTTGATCAAAATTTAGTGAAATTGAATTTCAATGCTATTAAAACCATAACATTTTTTCGCGATGAATAAAAGTATGTCAAATTTGCATATATTTGTATCAATATTATCAAGTTTAAAGATTTGATGAAATTTTCAATGGTTTATTATTATTTTAAGATATCTATAAAAAATACCTGTTTATGATTGTACTAGGTCCTCCTTTTACGAGATTTTTTTTGACAACACTGTTCCTTTTTTTACGCGATTTATTTATTGTCACACGATTTTTTCGACAAAAATTTTTTTTACAGAAAAAGTGGTGACCCTACGCAAAACCATGTAATGTGATGACTCTGCTCCTCTAAATCTTGTTAAAATACATTTATTGAATTCGAATCGAATTTGATAGCCTGTTTCGGCCATACAATTTATCCAAACACAGAAAGCAAAACATGAATAAAATGTACTAAATAAACGGACTCTAAAAGTACAAATATTTTAAATGCAACATGGCAAATACGAAACGAAGATTGAAATGTTATTTTTTCATTAAAAAACATTTATGTTGTGAAGCTTTAGGCACGTGCCAAATAAACACTTGCAATTCAAAATAAAAGATTTTACAATAACGTATTTCAAAAAAACAGTTTCAACTAGGTCGGATCAACAAAACAAATCTAATGTAATAATAATCGACATATACCAAGAATATAAGGAAAACAGCATTTTATCAAACGGGTCAGAGCAAAATTTAAATTCAAACAATATTCAATACTTACGTTAAAAAAATCGTGAAGATATTTTGCAACCGACAGTGACAGCAGCGAATTACTCCTATATTTTAAAGTAAATACAATATTAATGTTTCTCATAGTAATTTAAAATTGAATACAGAAATTAATGGTTATTATGTAAAAAAATCTTTTTTGCGCAAATATTTCAAGATAAATACTTTTTTAAACATTTTGATTTTCGGAACCAATTTATAAAATTGTATGAAAATAAGGTTTTTATACGCGTCAATTTTCAGAACTAAAATATCGCGTAAAAAAAAGGGTGTACATTTCTTTGAAAATCTTGGTGTTATATTAAACAGCGAGAGGATAAAAAAATACTCGAAAGAATATTATTTTGTTGAGGATATTTCTCGACCCATTAAATAAGCCAATCGACCTTATTTTGAGTCGCAAAGCATACATTAAGAACCGCCGCTCAATTAAAAGATTACATGCAAGGGTGGGCTGGAAAGGGCTTGCGCGAGCCCATTGTATTTTTTTTACATAGGCCAGCGAGCCCCTTGTTAATTTAAGAGAAAACAATATTTTCAAATCAAATTAGCATATAACTGCAATTTCTGACATACATATATTATCTATGACAGCTTCAGTTTACACAGTAGTACATTTAAGTCATTTAAATTGATCAGTTTTTGAATTGAATATTGTTACATATAAAAAGCGTATTAAGTAACAATCGATTGTTTTTTTTAAGTATTGCATACAATTGTATAGGAGTGATAAAAAAATCACTCCTTCTTCAAAACACCGAGAATTGATTTGAGATTAAGCGTATTGGCAGCTCACCGTTTTACATGCTTCACATTGGCAGCGGTCATATATAAAAATAAATATTTTTATATTGATAAGCATTTCACTATATATTTTTATATAGATAAGTATATTTAAGTAAAAATCTTTCAATCCGAAGTTAAACGGCAAATCCATCCAACATAATGAATACTTTTGATTAGTATATAATTGCCGGATGCCACAACGCGGTCAGATGCCGCTGGTAATATTTACCAACGCAAGCTGATGAGTAGATATAAGCTTTCTATCCTAGAAACTGATAAGCTTACATTCAAGAAATGTTATTTGTGTGTCATACTCGTAGATTCTACGTGATATATACATATGTACGTAGAATATGCGGAGAATTTCTTACTGCATTTGTTGATTAGGCTAACGATATATTGGAAATATTATGACAGCATTGTTTTTATGATAACTTTAGGTAACTTATATTTATTTAAGTATGTAGAAGAAAAAAATGTTAGGTCTCGTGCTATGATGATTTAAACATACAAGGTGTTCACTGTTAGATGTGATTGCTTGCAGCCGTATACATTTTTATTCTGACGAATGAGGCCAGAAATTCTATGCAGTAAAAATCGATAGTTTTTTTTAGTATGTTATCATAACCAGGGCCAAATTAGCAAATTGGTCTCTAAGCCTTGAAATAATGAAATAATTCAGTTGAACCTTACAGCGGACGTTATCAATAAGCTCAACACTGCAAATATTATTAATTACGTTAATTATTCTATAACTAACTGTCTTTACTAATTATAATATACGATTAAAATTGTCTATTTTAACCTCCGACTGTAATTATACTTTTCAAATATTATTTATAACTTTTTAAAAAGTAAAAATAATCTTTTTTATCGTCAGTGTGTACATTTGTTTTACATTATTTTTTTTACCATGTCCGTTCCCAGTATGGAGCATATGGACTCCTAATGGAGTTTATCTCAACAGAAATGTTTCTACGAGAACTGCTTGTTACTCAGTTGCTCAACCTCTTTTTTTCCAAAGAGAGTAGAAATAGAAGGAAAGGGCTAGGACAGGACTAGTGGTTATCTAATCGCTCTCGATACGCCCCGTTCATAGGATAGGATGGGTGGGAGGAGGGAATTCAAGACGTCACATACATCCATGCCTTTGAACAGAAATTCATAAATCGATTGAAAAGTCAATTTATCAAACTGCCCGTACTGGGATTCGAACCCGTCCCCACATAGGCGGCTTACATTTTACATTTTTAGCGCTTTTTTACCATAATTAAATTGTTGCGTTGCGCTTAAAAAAGTATCGATTATTGTTTTCTATTAGTATAATAAATACCAAGTGGTGTCACCTCTTAACGTTAGATAAATGTGCTCTGTGTTGTACTGTGCGTTATAGGTCGACGTATAGATAAATTAAAAAATACATAATATATTATTATATTGTATTTTACAAACAAGAGTGGAAAAAAGTTTAATATCACGCAAAATAGTTATGTAAAAAAAGAAAGCACAGATAGGTAGATTTAAAGTAAGTATTGTTATATTATAATCCACACCTGCTTCTGTGGATATGGTATATACATATATATTTTAATCTTGTATATATAATATATATCTATCAAATCATTATGATATATGTGATTTATTTTGATGTTAGATTGTCAGAATTTATTCGGAGTCACGTGGTTTAATTGAAATAAGTAGCCTGAAAACATTTTAAAAATATGAAATTGCATTTGGATAATATTTATAAACACATGTGACGAAGCAAATACGTCATCGATTGAAATTGTTGAGTTAGAAAGTTATTTGTATAGAAAAAAATGCTATACTGCATCTCGCTAAAAAACTTAATATTTAGTATTTATCAGATATATTCAAATATATATGATTTCTTAAATGAAATTAACGAATTAAAAATAACGTTTTTATGAATGCTTGCAATCCTTTATTTTTTAAAGAGAATAATATGTTTGTATACAAAGGCAACGATGTTTTTATTGTTAAGTTTTCATTCCAATACGGCCGATTTGTTAGCCTTAAACTATTGTTTTCTGTAATATTAAATACCTAATTTTTTAAAAAATAAAGTGTTAGTAGAGATGAAATAATTAAGTACAAAAAAAACTGTTTGAGGACCACACTTGCCCTACCCTATCCGCTCTTTGCTGTAAACCAAAGAAGGCAAACTTTTTCGATGGAGTGCCACATTTAAGAATTACTTTTAGGGTGTTCACTGTCAATACTTGGTGGAAAGGCATTATATTAGAAAAAACACAATATTCCTTTGTACTTCATTCCACTTTATTTAATATGTCAGGACCGGTTTCGCTCATTACGAGCATCGTCAACTGACGTCATCAGTTGACGATGCTCGTAATGAGCGAAACCGGTCCTGACATATTAAATAAAGTGGAATGAAGTACAAAGGAATATTGTGTTTTTTCTAATTTAAGAATTAAGTTAAATCATATTTTCAGATAATATACAATACAAGAAAAATAATAATTTAAAGAATGGCATTGATTTACATATTTCAAAAAGTTTGTAACTAAATTTCTCAACCTATCGGATAGGGCTAGGATAGGACTAGTGGTTAACTTATCGCTCTCGCTACGCCCCGTTATGCAAGGATTGGACGAGTGATGAAGGAAATAATCAATTATAATATAAAATTACAACCCGTGCCTTATTTTCAACATAAGTCCGTTTAGTTTATTTTCCCAAATATTAGTCCCCTTCGCCTACCATGTTGTTGGGTAGTTACTAGGTATGCCAGTGGCGTGCTGACCCGTGGCTAATGGACCAAACAAGATATCGATACACATTCGACTTGCAGAAGATCGAATTCGGAATTCCATATAAATACGAGGGTGGTTCGGATACAACCGGCTCTAAATTAGTTCGACTTGTTTATGTATTATTTGAAAGATTGACTTTTTAGATTTTGTTTTTCAGATAGTATAAGAGCGTATAAATGTAATAATTTCATGTATAATAATAAAAATATGTAAAAATCTTAACAAAAGTATTATTTACATATATAGTTATATTATATAAGTTATACGCCTAAGACTCTGAGGTCGTAAGTGCGCATCTTATTTGCTTACAGGGTAATCCGCCACTGGACTTATTTAAGATAAAGACTGAAAAAGTTTGATGAAATTTAAATATAAAACCTAAGTAGTTATTTACAACTAACCTTATTTAATTAACCATTGTCGAGTTCTATGGCACAGCGGCTAGCGCTGTTAGCTTCCGTGCCGGATCTCAAGGGTTCGAGTCCCAGTACGAACATTTTTTTTTAGATCAATTTCTGTTCGAAGGCATGGGTGTTTGTAATGTCAAAAAAATACCTCCCACATAATCGTAGCGTAGCGAGAGCGTTTAGTTAACCACTAGTCCTGTACTTAACGCTTCGATTCCTAATAATCTCTTAGGGAGGTTGGGCGACTAAATAACAAATTGTTCTCGTAGAAAACTTTCTGTTGAGATATATTGGGGGGCCATATGCTCCATATCGGGAGTAGACATGCATTAACAAAAACCTTATGTAGGAGTAGGACAATCGAATTATTCAAAATTATAAGCCTTCTTATTATTAGAATATGACTGTAAGAATTGGTAGAAAGATTTATAATGTTATAATTGTATTTTATTTTTATTGGTTAACATTGATCACGGCCAGCGCGGTCGAAGAAAAAGCGAGCAGGCGTTTGAAGCGAGAATCGCATCACACCTCTCCACAGGAATCCACCGACTCATCATGCCGACGAAATAAGACGAAGCTGCACGAAATTAACCGAGCAGAATGGATCACCTCCGAAATAACACAACAAAACATGATAACAACGAAAAAACGTAATAAAAATATCGTGAAACTCAGAGAAAACGGCACTCTAGTAGAATAGATGTATGAGGATGTTCAAATTTTGTTATGTTTACGGGTCAAGTCTTAAAATTATTGCTATGTAATTCATCAATTATATCAAATGAAAAGCAAATAGTTATATCTTAACTGATTTTCTTTCGACATACAATTTGCATTTCTTTGATTACTTCGGGATAAAAATTGAAACACGTTTACAGACGTTTTGTCCTGCATCCTCAAAAAAGCCTGAATTCTGCGTGTCTCTTCTACCAACCGGATGGATTCAACCGTCATGGAAAGCCACTGATCGACATCTATATGATGTACTTGGCGGAGCTACGTGACACTGGAATGATATGAGAGGAAGCAACAAGACTGGCGGGGGACAGAGAATCTTGGAGGAACCATGTGGTGGCCATATGCTCCAACTAGGGAGCGGATATGGGGGAAAAATAGACGTTCCGTATGTTATACACTGTAATACGTTGTATATGAAGATATTGCAGCTGTTAACCGGATGGCTGCCACAAGCGTCTTAAGACGCGAACATTTCCGTGAACGGTACGCCAATCATACATAAAATGACGTCTTTGGACGCACGCTTTGAAAGGGATTTTACTAACGTAAATCAATTATGTTAAACATACAACTTTGTCGAACACACTACGACATCTATTGGGAATATCGTCCTATACTCACAATTGAAACAGTTTTCGTTTTTACTACTTGAAAAAACGATAAATTAAAAAATATATATGATTGCAATTAAACTCGTGGCGTGCGAGGTACCGCCATACATACACCTGCTGGCAGTTAAAAGGTTAAAGGTTGTAATATGTAATGACTTAATTATCGTTTTAACTGTAAAATTAATTGATTAGTCATCGATTGATTGGTCATAAGTCATAATTAATTACAAAGTATAATGAATGTCAAATGGTGTAAACTAAATCTTGAAAGAAAATGTAAATATGATACGATGATAAAAAGTATCGAGGTATTTCGAAAAAAATGTAGTAGTTTTATATTATGTTGAATAAGAACATTAATATTTATTGAATGGGAGTATTGTTTTGTAGTTTTTATTTTTACGTCGATAAAGAACGCGACGTTCTTTACTGAATTTAGTTTGTGTTTCCTTAATATAAAACCTATAACATCGGCGCCAATACTAAATAAATATTTGAAAAAAATATTTAAAAATAAAACACATGTTTAAGTAACGGTCACAATATGTTTTGACACAGAAACACGTGGCCGTTCCTATTAATCGAAATCAAAATTACGACTTCATTCTGTGCTCATTACATTTTGTATGCCTTCAGTGCCAATTTTTTAAAATTCAATATCTTTTAATCTGGCTTAGATAATCAACTTCGCTTTTTAAAATTTTATTTCGAGTGTACACTATAGAACCGTTACATGAGTTAACAATTATTATATAATATAAACGATATTTATATTATATAATAATTGTCACCAAATCTAAATCATGTAAACCAAGTATAAATCATGTAAACCATATAGTTTCAAATCATGTAAAGAAAAGAGCAATCGTTTCTAGTAATTTTCATTTTTTCCTTGTCTGCTCCCAATGTTGGGAGCATATAGCCTCCTAATGGAGGTGTCTCAATAGAAGATTTTCTATGAGAACTGTTTGCTACTCTGTCGCTCAACCATTCTTTATTTTTGAAAGAGAATAGTAAGGATATAAGGATATTACCAGGACTAGACTAGTGGCTTTACTAATCGCTCTCGCTACGCCCAACAGTTAAAAAATGTAAATGGGGGGATAGACATCACAGACACCCATGCCTCCAAACAGAAAAATACTGTTAGTACTTAGACCCGAGCTCGTGAGGTTTGGCACGGAAGCCCACAACGGTAACCGCTGCGCCATAAGACTTATTTATTGATAAGTTGAAATTGCTTACGACGGGTGAAATTGATGCAGTGATGCAGATGCATTTAATGAAATTGTGGAGTTGGTAATGCCTTTAAAAATCCACTAATAATTTTTGACAGTTGAAATCTTTAATGTTATTAATGATACTTTAAAATACAATTTTTAATGAAATACCTGATTATTATAAGGTAATATAATATAATAAGCTAGTTTTTTATCAGTAAGATAGATATATTTATTTGTAATACACATATATCAATGTTTGATTGAAGTTTGTCGCAATAACTTATGATAAGGTTCTATACAAGTTTCATGTAAAAAAAATGCATATAAAATATCATGTCAAAGTTAGTACTATATTCTCTTATTAAGCACGTCTTTTATAAAGCTCATAATTACGGCGTTAATTAAAGCTTTGGAGACTGTTAATTCAGAGCGCTTTCTCGCTCTGCTGCGTTACGCGCGCTTTAACTTAAAAAGCTTGTCAAATAGAATAAGGTAGTAATGCAACAGAAAACGTTCGTCGCCGTTACACTATCGCGTTATCTCAATCAGACATTAATTAAATGAAAGACGCGTTTACCATTTAAACGTTCACTACGCCACACAAACTAATTAAGGATTGTTAGTTGTAATTTATGACGTTGGATTATATGAATTAAATTACATTTAATATCTTTTTATTTTTTTAACTCGAATAATGCAAGTAGCTTAACTTTAAATTACTTATCGGCTAAGTTTATAACTATATTAATTATGTATATAATATGTATATTCAACATTTGAAATATCTGCAGCCAGCGATGGGCTGCCAATACATTAACAAGGGGCTCGCTTTCTATTGAAGCAAATCTCGATAATCTGTGGAAACAGTGAGCTTTTTTTTTGTTCCGACAGAATACTTAAATAAGTAGTCGATTTTGACTGAATACACTTATAATATGTAACAATATGCAATTTCTCAATTTAAATGGCCAAAAATGTACTACTGTGTACACTGAAGCTGTCATAGTTAATATATAGGTCAGAAATTGCAGCTATGTACTCATTTGATCTGAGAATGTTGTTTTCTCTTAAATTAACAAAGGGCTCGCCGGCCTTAGTAAAATTTAACAAGGGGCTCGCGCGAGCCCCTCCGAGCCCCCTCCAGCCCACCCCTATCTGCAGCGTGCTGGAACCTGCGGCCTACTAAGATTTTATGTGTGACCTTTTGACTGAACTGAATTTTCATTTTCATTTATTTACAATGTATATCTCCGCTACAAAATGCGGAGCATATCGTCTCATAATGGAAGTATCATTTTTCTAGATTAACTTCCAAATTTCAATTGCTCAATCTCTCTTTTTTGAAGAGAGTAAGGATAGGAAAAAACAGGGCTAGAACAGGGCTAGTAGTTAGCTAGTGGCTCTCGCTACGTCCCATTATTTTAAGATCGAGAGGGTGGGGAAATTTTTAGATATCACAAACACCCATGCATTGGAATGGAAATCGATTGAAAAAGCTACATAACTTTTTATTTTTGTAATAATTCTGCATTAGACAGTTACTATTTAAACATTTAATAAGGCTATGAAAGCTAAATTTTCAAAAAATGTTATTATTTAATTCATTTGATTGTGTCAATGTTTAATAAAATTTTCAAACATGATTTGGTTGAAATGCGATTTTAGATTGAAAAAAACACGAGGTCACTAATTAAGCACGTCATTGACTCTTTGTTCGTTTTTTCAGACAAATTTTATTGGAATATAAATTAATATGAAATGCTTAACTCAACTGGGGGTTTTTGAAAACTATATAAAGCCAGGGGTGGACTGGAGGGGGCTCGGGGGGACTCGCGCGCGCCCTTTGTTAAATTTCGGCGTGGCGAGCCCTTTGTTAATATAAGAAAATCATTCGTCTCAGCACATAGCTGCAATTTCTGTCGACGGTTTAATTTTATTATAAAACAAGACTTAGTTCCCCCTTCGTTTTTTAATTCAGCGCTGTGGGTTTCCGCGTCGGACCTCACGGGTTCGTGTCCCAGTACAAAACAGCATCGTTTCGATAGATTTATTTTCTGTTCGAAGGCATGGGTTTTTGTGATGTCTAAAAATTCCCCTCCACTCTTCCGATCCTTCAATTCAACTGGGCGTTACGTGAGCGATTAGTTAATCACTAGTCCTGTCTTAGCCTTATCATTAAGTAACAGACAATTCTTGTAGAAAAAAAAACTTTTGTTAGGAGGTCATATGCGCGAAATTGGGAGCAGACATGGAAGAACAAAAAAAATTTAATAAGATTTACAGAGCCTAAGATATTGGCAGCCCACCGCTGTATAAAGCTATATTTTATCTATTATACGTATGTTTGTAAATAAGTCACATAATAATTTTTCTTTGATATTGGTGTCACAGTAGACCGCTACACTCACCCTTATGCATATAATTATCCTAAAAAAATATTTTAGTAAAGATAACTAAGCTGCTAAAAGAGATAATAATGTTGATGTTGTGTGTGTGTGAGTTCTGATTTGTTTCTGATAGAAATCTTATTTATGTTTCGTCACGGTGAATTGGAATCAGTTTCATTTCGCTTCGTTTCGACCCGCATGTTCTTATAATGTACTGCGTTGTTTGTTTCCTTTTTCCCTAATTGGGGTATTTGTGTCAACACTGATATGTGTCTTGTAAATCATTTGTTTTTAAACGCTCGCCCGTTGGCAGCGCCGTGTTTCACCCTTGTCAATATGTTATGTTATCGTTCGGGCCCAGGGGGGTTCGGAAACATCAAGATGGATGGCTTCGTCGGCTTACCTTATGTTATAATATCAGTACAATGTACTATTGTTTTGAAAAAAAAAAACAATGTTTTCATAGTAATGTAATAATAAATTCTTAATAATACAAACAACAACTTAAATATCGTTGGTTTAATCTCGTAAGTATTTATAAAATTTCATCTAATTTTGATTTCGGTTAAAAATCATATCAACGAATCTATTTCATTCGTTTAATATTCAATTTTACAAGTCGAAGAGGGTCAAAAAGCAAACAATACAATGCAACGTATCTCTTATTGTATTTATTTATTCTAACATTACGTAAGTTCTCAACAAGTCTATATAAAAATGAATGATTATTTTTTAAAAAGCATAATTAAGAATAGTAAAATATTGTACTACAAAAATAAATTCAATTTTAACTGTCTCTTGAACACTTAGGGAAAACTGATTAACGTGATGTTAGAATTAATTAATGAACTTTATGTTCACTGTTTTATCAATAGCTATTTTTTTATAATTAATTATATCTTTTAAAAGTATACTTCTTTCGAAAAATCCATATTCTATATTGTTGGTTTTTGCGATCTTCCTAATTCCAAAATGCTTGTTTGTTTTTATATTAAGACTTCGACAGTTAAAAAGAAAACACATTAAATGTTGCTTGTATGTTTTTTATAAGAATTTTATACATGTTTATGAATTAAATTTACTATACTTACAAAGCATGTAACAAAATAACCTTCATAGTTGTTATTTTAATGAAGAGAATGGCATTTTAATGTAAGTATCTGTATACATATTGGAAAGCGCAACATATGCAATTTATGCTGTAGATTGTAGAACAATCTCATGAAAATAAGGAGTTTGTAATTAAAGAATGGCAACTAAAACCAGTAAGCTGTATAAGCTGTTTATAATCTTGTATGCTAAAAGCAAGAAAGAGTCTTCATATTAATGTAAAACCGTATAGATATTTTTAATTATATTTAATTAGACCTTTTATATCTTATATGATCGCTAAAAAAAGTAATTTTTGATTAACGTCATGTCTCAACAACCTTTTAGCACTTAAAATGTTTTAATTACTGATCAAATTGCTCAAGCACTTAAGTCGATACGTGCTAATTAGTGAACGAAGAAATTATAAATATTTTAGCCTACCTGTTCGACATTGACTTATGGAAATTTATAATGTAAATATTGCGCAGTGAGTTTGACATAATGTATTTTTACAATAATATGATAAAAACAAAAAAAAAACAGTTTTTTTTTCGCTCAGATATATAATAATATCTCATAATAGATGTTTGCAGTTATAAGTCAGAATAAAACACATCGAGAGAATTGCACCAATCCTCATCAAAAGTTGACAATATTTGCTTGTGTTTACTAACCATTACACGCCACACGTCAAGAAGTCGAGTTAATTTGTTTTTAAGCGGCCCTCTATAATAAATAAGATGAGCATGCCTGATGTAGTCAATTGGTCAAATATGCTCTAGTAGATTTTTTAAGTTATTTTATATCATACTTTTAAACTGTTGTTTGAATAAAATATAAACTTATTCGTTTAAAATAATTAAAAATTCATCACCATGGTCTGGTAGAAATTATACACTTGATTAAGCACGGCGCATCTCGAGTGGCGGTCGCGGGCAGTGGGAAGACGAAACGGGTACCTAACAAGTGCCTGCTATCAAATATTTTCGTTTCTGGACGATTCAATTATGAAGACTTTTTACACAAACTAATGGCCTTAAATGAAATTTTCACGGCCGCTTTTTTTACGGTCTGAAGGACCTTCGATTAGAAATAGGAGAGTGATTGGTAAAATAAAATATATCCTTAAACCAAGTAGGCACCGCTACCAGTGAGGTGCAATACATTTTTTCTAATCTAGTACAATTTAAAAAAAACAGTACTCTAAAATTGACGCAGCATTGTTTGAAGTGGAAGAGTGAATGAACGTGCGAGATTATTGTGAGTTGTATTTGATTATTGAATTGTGTAGAAAACAATCATCATATATTTTTTTCTCGCATTTTTAGTTCTCCCACATTGATCGTTTATTTTCCATAGTCCCATTTCAACCCCCTAAACAAAATGTTAAATAATCCCGCTTCAATCGTTTCCTAATTAACCGATTTTCTTGATCTTTCATTTAAATATTATGGTCCAATCATAATATTATCCCGATTGAATATTTTTTATTTAAATATTTCCCATTTTGCTTATAAAATCGATCTTGCCTCACATCTTGTTTTGCGTATTTATCAAACTCAAAACTAGAATACACTCCACGAAGAATACCGGAACTCTAGCTGATAAACGCAAAATTTAAGACATTTAAAAATCAAAGAGAAACACAGGGTGACATAGCAAACATAATTGATTTGTTATACGCGAGTTTAAGGGGTTTTTGTGAAATTGAAGTAACTGCAAATAAGCAACATATTATTAAGAACTTTGTTTGGTATTATTTGAAGCATTGCCGTTTCAGTTTCCTGAATTTTTCATTTTATTATTCCAATACCTTGAAAATGTAGAATCAGAGTTTTACTGTATCTTCTTTCTCTTACGATACGTTTCGCAACGAAATACTTAGAAAAAGCAGATTCAATTTTCCATTGTTCTTCTTGTAGTTCCAATTAGACTCTTACTATGAAGTAAGTATTCTTCGACATACTTTCTTAGAGATAATATTATATATATATTTTTTAATCCAATTTATTTATTAGTCTCAATTGAACCGTTTATGTATATCTTTTATAGTATAATTTTTAATGTTTTAATTTCTTCCTGTTTTATTTAAAAAAAAAACTGTTTTTCACATTCCTAAAGCAATACATTGATTTGTAATATATTTCTATACTAATATAAATAATACGTCAAATACCTATTGATCTTTATTTTACATAAAAGGATGGCGACACAGTGCTCCCCCTAGTACGCCAGTGGTTGGTAAGATTGGTTCGATACGTCCCGCGCCACAGCTTAATCGATTTAAGTGAAGACGCTGAGTTAACCTTGTTTAAAAATCTCATCAACAAAGATGTTAAGTGCAATCTGATGCACCGAATTCCTTTGATGATGCGCTTGTCTTATTCCACGAGTAGAGTAAGGTGTAAGAAAGTCAGGAAGAAAAAAACGCCATGTCCTTGATTGAATTTTCCCACAAATTTTAACTACATATAAACTTAAGGTAAATCTGCCAAATTCTCCACTCTTGCATCTTATAGGTAAGTAAATACAAATCTTCCAGCAAATAAAAAAAAAATATAATTCTTGAAATTACTCACCATTCAAATCTATAGGCGTTCCCATGGGCTAATCTATTTCGCCAGCAATGGCTTTAAACTTAGTTAGTAACCATTTATTTCTTATATAAACACGATACATTCATTTTCTAAATGTCAATTCGTCTGAAGATCCCGAAAGGCGAAAACCGGGTCGTTAGTGACAGAACTTGTGTGAATGTACATAATTTGAACGATTCAAATTTACATATAAACATATTCAAAAATAAAATAATCATTCGTACTACTTCTCACTTTTATTTATTATGTTCAAGACCGCTTTCGCTCATGACGAGCATTGTCAACTGATAGGGAATATAATATTATTTATACAAAACAAAATAAAATTGAGTGGATGAAATAGACAATTGGTGTTGAAATAAATTTTAAAATGCAGGTACAAAATATGAAAAAGTGATACTAAATTGACTAAAATTTAAATGCTTAAAACTTCTAAAATATAATAACAAAATTCAGCAAAGAGTAAATAAACTAAAGTGGAGACGAATGGTTAATACGAACATAATTATAATTTTGGAAATTTGTACAAAATAATTTATAAAGTTACATTAATAAAATTAATAACTAAGCAATGATTTAACGACTTTCAGGTCATTCATTCAAGTATGTCATTAGACTTTTTAATAAATGTTCATAAAATTGTTTTGTATAAATAACACTGTAATATTTTATTCTCTTATCAGTTGATAATGCTCGTAATGAGCGAAACCGCTCCTGATCTAATTGAATAAAAGCTAGAATTACATAGTACAGATGAGTATTTAAAAAAATATATAAAACCTTTTGCACTAATTATTGACAGTGAAAACGACCTAAAAGTGTCATATAAACATATTATTAACTCATAAAAATGTTGCACATATTGTCCCAACAAGTATTCTCGTGTTTTTAAAATGATTTGGTGAGATGGATTTTTTTTTTGTTTATTTATTAAAAACCGTAGATTGTCACAATCTGCATTAGCGACATGCAAGAATTTTTTAATTATATATTCTGCAAAACTCTCAGGTATTTGATAATGATTTACATTTTGTATTAACAAATTGGATAATACAATGTGTTAATTGTTGATAGTCCAAAATAAGTTGAAAATATATTATAATTTATAATTAGGATAAATTTTATTGATCCACAGATTATGGGTCGATATTACTAAATTTCACTTGTGAGGTATTTCGTAATCTTTTAATTCTATTAAAGCCAAAATTATAAATCACGATAATTTGTTAGCTGTCATTTACGAAATACGAAAATATGAATTTGATCTTTTAAATGAGTTGAACTTAAGAGCAGTCAAAGATAAAGATCAACGCTGAAGAGATATGGATAAACGGCCTCAGATAATATTAAATCTGATTTTTTTTAAATTTCACAATCCTCAACATTAGTAAGACTTATGCTAAGTATTATTAATTAAAGATTATCAGTATGTTAATAATATCTCAACTATCTATCGACATAGTTCAAATGGTATGGATCATTAACAGTAGAATTATCTTTTTTTAATCCATGTCCGCTCCCAATGTGGAGCACCTCCTAATGAAGGTATTTAAATAGAAGTCTATCTACGAGAACTGTTTGATACATAGTCGCTCAAACCCTCTTTTTACAATGAGAGTAGTGAAGATAAAAGAATAGAGCAAGACAGTACCAGTGCTTAACTAATCGCTCTCTCTAGGCTTCGTTATTTAAGGATCGGAAGGATGGGAGAGAATTTTCAGACATCACAAATAGGGTAGCTAATTCCGGATTCTTTTTGTGGTCCCGAGATTGAACATTCAACATATAATTGTGTATAAATTGGGATTGAGAAAACTTTAGGTAAGCGATTTTGAAATCTTCAAAAAATCAAAAACCCAGAAATTTGCGGATTTCTTTTTTTTAGCTCTTCCCAGAATTTTCGAATTCAAAATCCCAGGAATTTTCGGATTTATCAAAGATAACAGCGCGTCACATTTTTTTAAATTCTTCCATGTTTCATTGTGTCAATCCCGAAATCCCAGGATAAGTACAGTCACAATCCCGAGATTTCGGGATCGAAGAATTGAACGGGATCCCGGGATTGCATACCCTAATCACAAACACCCATGCCTTGGAACAATGATCGAAAAAATACTGTTCGTACTGGGACTCGAACCCGTGAGATCCGACACGGATCCCACAAAGCTAACCGATGCGCCATAGGATCCGTTTATTAATTAGATTAGTATATTGATATTGGCAGTATTGGTATTTATATAAAAGTTTGTTAAAACACTTTCGCAAATATGAGAAAATAAAAGTAAACTAAGTAAGAAAAAAAGTAAAATAAAAACTAAGGTAGCCATATATTTTATTCTAAATAAATGTACAAATGACTAAGCTGTTTTCGGATTAAGTCGATAATTATTAGACTTTTATTTTTCTAAATCAAATATCTATTTTTTTTAAATGACTATATAATACATTATATAGTATAGGACTGCAGAGAGATAATTATTATGTTACGCCAATACTAACCATATTATTATAGCTAACGGTAATTATTATTAAATCTGATTGAAAAAAAGCGATTTCCTGATTCCAAATATATAATAAATAAAAATGTTACAGTCAATGTGTATAATACAAAATTAATACAATATAAAATCATTCTAGAAGATGTACGCAGTAAAAGGTTTCTTACTCCTTTTTTATAATAAATATTTTTAACTACACATGTTTTTATCTCTTTTAAGGTGTTCACTGTCAGTACTTAAACTATACTATAAAAGCATTATATTAAAAAATAAAACGCTTTGAAAACCAATTTAAAATTTATTTATAAGGATCAGGAGCTAACTTATAAAAACTATATTATAAACTTTTTAGTCTTATATGATTAAATATAAATAATCATATATTAAAATTTAATATACATTTTTATCAGTTGAAAATGCTCGTGATGTGCGACACAGGTCCTGATCCTTATAAATAAAGTTTCAATAATTCGTAATATCAATTGTATGTAGAATTGTCACGACATTTTTTTGGATTCACAGCTCGCATGTGTAAAATGACCAGTGGCGGATTACCCCATAAGCGGATGAGGCACGCAATTGGGGCCTCTAAATCTGAAGGGCCTCAAAAATAGCATGCATTATATAAAACCTTATATTTTAATTTGAGTTTTTAATATTCATTATTATTCTACGAAGAGTTTTGTTACACTTTTATGTAATTCGAAAAACAGGGATTCCAAATTGATTGCGCTTGGGGCATCCAAAGTGCTTAATCCGCAACTGAAAATGACTTTAAAGCACTGATTCAATTGCAATTGTAAACATGAACTGTAACATACTTTTCTACTATTAATAATTGTAAGTTACGCGATTACCAAATATGGGGAAGGTAAAATAAAAATTATCGCTGCAGTATATAAGAACACATTTTTTTCATTGAAATACAAAATCACATGTCATTCGATAGAGGTGAAGTCTTTGCTTGGCACACTCTAACCTTGAAAAATGCACCTTTGATTGGCGAGGTCAGGCGGAGGCACTACTCTGAACTGTTTACGTTCGACTACGTTAGATTTATAGTTAGTACATGTAGTCACACGTACATCATATTAATTTATTTATGCACAGTATTTTTTTTTCCAATCACACATTGCAACTGACCATTCATTGCGATTTAGCGTCGCAATTAAGCATCGCGTTTGAAGGTCTCATATGTTTTGTTGGTGTTTTATAATTATGCAGGATGACCCGGGGCCCTATTTTTTAAATCGGACATTGAAATGACACGGACGATTTTTGCACCTTCGTTAAAACGTTAATTAAAAGTAGGATTTATTTTTTATGTAAATTATTTATGATATTACCAGTGGATTTCAATTGCATGCATAAGTATTTATTGGATAAGTCGCCTGCTGTAGCCCAGTTGGTAAGAACTTGCTCTACTGATCACGCAGGTCTGAGTCTGAGTTCACAGTGAATTCGAAAGTTATTCAATTTAAAGTTGTGATCGAAGACTGGGTGTTTGTGATGTCAATTCATATCATTTCCTCTCCTCCCATCTTTCTGATCCATTAATAACTGGGTGTAGCAATAGCGATTAGTCAACCACTAGTCCTGTTCTAGCCTTATCCTTCTTTCCCTGCTACTCACTTTGAAAAAAAGTGAGGTTGAGCGACTGAGTAACAAACAGTTCTCATAGAAAAAAACTTATGTTGAGATACCTCCATAAGGAGGCCGTATGCTCCACATTGGGAGTGGACATGTTTAAAAAAAGAATTAATTGCTGGACATATGTTTCAATTGTGTTGATTATGGCACAGGAATTTAGTTATATTTTATTGTACGATATAAAGAAAATTCCGCTGCCAAAATGCGGAGACATAATATAATATTATAATGGACGACCAGTTGGGTCTGGGTTCGATTCACGGTAAGGTCGATTTCAAATTTAAATTTTTAAATTTAAATTTGAGACCTAAGACATGGGTGCTTGTGATGTCAATTTACCTCGAGTTTATCTCGAGTGACTTAACAATACGAAAATTCTCATCAAAGTTTTCTCGTATGATCTTTCAAATATTTTGTGCATCGGCATTAGCTGTAATGCCAAATATTTTTTTACTAATAAAAAAATAAAAATATTATACTTACAAATAATTATATACCCAGTCATGCCCATGGCTCAAATTAAAATTTTCCTATCTTAACGGATACTATCAATAATATATCACTTTATTAACTACCATGAAGTTAATTGTTAATTCACGGTGAAGGATAAAGGAATTCCTTAAATGCGGTTAGTAAATAGTAAAGTAGGTCAATGCCTATTCTGATATTAAACTGACTACTTTATCTAGATCAGTGTTTCTCAATCGTAGTCCACGTGGAACAAACGATAACAAGTCAAAACACTAAAATCAACAGATCCTAAAAAAGATCAGGCGAATGAGATAACGTTCGAAAATTTGTGTCACTGACACGACACCTTGGCAATATTGAACAATTATTGGTTTAAAACGCAATTTACCTGATTCTGTTCCTTAAGCCTTTTTCCGATTGTGGGTTGATATGTAGGCAGTGGCGGCCGGTCAATGTGGCATTGGATCAATGCACCCTTTGTGCGGTTATATTTCATGAAATAATATTCAAACATAACATTTATACCATTCACTCATTTTAAATTCTTCATGTATTTTTTTTTTGTAATAAATATTTTAGAAAATTTTGTTTTATTTTATTTTAAACAATAAATATATGGAGAATTTAAAATGTTATATTTGAATATTATTTCATGAAATATAGCCGCCCCTGCATATACAAGCGGTGCATTGATCCAATACCACATTGAACGCCCGCCACTGTATGTAGGTATTCCGGAAATCTATCAATGATGAATGTTACAATGTTTTCTGATTGTCTTGTAAAGCCGTTGCAAAAAAAACGGGAAAAAATCATTAAATTTGAATCGTTCAAATTATGCACATTCACACAAGTAAATTAAATATTGAAATTTCACCAAGCACCTTCAGTCGAAATCTTAAATTATAAAAAAATCATTTTTATTACAATGCATGTTTGATACTTTCAACAAAAGTTAAATATGATAACCCATCTTTATTGGTTTCATTGAATCTCCAGAGATACATTAACGGCAACTTTTGAATTAGCGCTTCTCATTTAAGCAATTGAAAAGCAATCGTTCGGTTCTGCGATCCAATTAAATTATAATATTCATAATCATTTTTTAATTGGCAACTCATTCCCGAAGCAGCACATGCTTGAATGCCATGTAATTTTTTTTGGTAAAAACTATAATCAAGGGTAAATACGATGGCCGGTCGGCGGTTGTCTCCTGCGAACGGTTGGTGGTCCTGCACGCGGGGGTCCAGCCCCACCCTGCTCAGGCTCCAGCCATTGAGGTTTGTGTCCAATCTAACATTGCAGAGCGGGAATAGAAAGAAATCTGTGTAATTATATTCCATGTTTGAACATCTATATTTAATATTATATGTTAAGTTTGTATTCAAAATAATACAACAAAGTATCGATATTAAATAAAATTCCAGGCTTGTATCATAGTGGCCAACGCCGATAACAACGATTGTATTGCTCAAAACCTTGACTCATTCATAACGAGAAGATTTTACATAAAAACTACCTTAATAGTTGGGCACATTTGGAAAAAATTGAACTTTAAAACCAATCGACATTTTTCAAAATTATTTTGACAGAAGTTGTACTCAGCGGTATAGTGGAGCCAAGTTGAGGCAGGTCGGCGACTTGGCACCTGAAAATGAGCCACCCTGCTCTGCCACCTTTTTGTCATTTTATCAAAATTGATCTACCCGACGGATTTTACAAAAATAAAAAAAAAATGTCCACATGTCACGTGAAGAAATTAATTAATTAATTAACTAAACTAAAATGCGTGTTTTTTTATTGATGTAATTGTTAAAACTTGTGGTTTCTTAACTTCGGAAGGATATAAAAAAAATAGGGAAGAAATCAATGACTGACCTGGTGCCTATGTATTTACCACTACCCTACTGGTTGTACTTCATGTTTATAATATTTTCTATCTAAAAACATTCTATTATCAGTGATTCCTATACTCTTGAATTTTTCAATCTGGAATTTTATATCGAATAACATATTACGTAATAGCTTGAAAGCCAAATATACATATCGACTGTTGAAAGGAAGAACGATGTAACCCACAGTTTTTTTCAAAACAGCTTTATTTCTATAATCACAATGTATACAACTTGATTACCGTTCTATCAAAAGGATGTAAGCTGCAAATGCCAAATTAGTATCTAAATTTGTCTCTTCAGTATTAAAAAAAGGACTTTAAAAGTTGCGATCAGGAAAAAAGACTTAAAAAAAAGTTTTTTTTAAAATATATTTAATTGATATTAGATTAGGTCAATTAAAAACCATGTATCCATGCTCTACATTTGTATCCATGTTCGCTCCTAATGTGGAGAATATGGCCTCCTAATGGAGATATCTCAAAATATGTTTTTCTACGAGAATTAATTAGTCGATCCACTTTTTTTTCAAAGTGAGTAGTAGGGATAGAAGAATAAAACTAGGAAAGGACTAGTGGTTAGCTAATCACTATCACTACGACCAGTTGTTGAAGAATCGGAAATAGTGGGAGGGATATCACAAACATCCATGCCTTCGAATAGAAATCGATAAATCGAAATGCTATTCGTACTGGGACTCAAACCCGTGAGGTCTGGCACGGAAGCCCCCAACGCTAACCGCTGCGCCATAGAACCCGACATTTTTTTAAAGATGCCGCATATTGTTCAGAAAAATACAGCATGCTAACGAATAAATGATTTTCTTGTATCTTTTAAATTCTAATTCAACCCTGGGCTCTTCATACGACATATAAATTGGCCGTCACCGTACCTTGCGTGTGGCAATAATTTTCTGGAAACCCTTTACTTATTAAATAATATGCACATGTGTAGCTCTAATAATAATAATGATCATAATAATATGTATGTCTCAAAAAAAAAATGAATGATAATTCAAGACATCTTGTTAAATGATTTATACTAGACGTCAATTAAGGTATCCTTGACGATGCTTTTCCGGCAATCAGCTTCCGGTTAAACATCCTTAGTTATTAATTCGTAAAAAGTCATTCCGTCAAAGTCAAAAAACCTTGTTTTAAATAATCTACTTTTTCAAATATTGAATTGAAGCGAGGTTGTGCACAATAAAACAAATAAATAAACAACGATTGGCCAAATTTTTTGCAGCTCAAAAACGTTTAGTATTTTAAACGTCTTTGAATAGTTGCAGAAATAAGAAATTTGTGCAGTTAAAAAGCTTTAAGTTAAATATAAGTTTCTGCCAGTAATAACTGCTAACAAAATATCCTTAGTTCGTATTACTTCTTTCAATATCGAAAAAAAAAATGTAAAATAAGTCAGCTTGTTTTTTAAGACTATAAAGCGTGTTTAAATCTTTCGATCTGCATTCATAATTCAAAACACCCTATTTTCGATTAAACGTTTTCTGGTAGTATACCAACGATATATAATAAATGTTTGAATATTTATAAATAAGAAGTCATATCTCGGCTTTCCACAAAAAAAGTATTATGAGTAAGTGACTGAATTAAAAAAGTATAAAGTAGTTTTTTAGTGAAATGAACGTAGTAAACAAATATGTGTACAAAAACTGTCAGTAAGATGCCAAAAAAATCATTTGTTTCGCCTGTTCAGATTCAGCGAAATATTTTTTTATTGGTAAAATCTATATAACAATGATCAAGTTAAAACATTATATATGAAAATAAAACTATCATGTACAGCACAATTCATCATTTTGAAGTGTTTTTGTTTAGATACAGATAGAACAGCTCCATCTGATAAATTTCAGCGAAACTGGTTCAGGATTTTTCTATATATTTTGTGGAATATCTACGCTAAATTACTGCATTGCTCGTGCGAGCTCCTTGTTGATTAAAGAGAAAAAAATATTCTAAGACCAATTGAGTACATAACTGCATTTTCTGACTAATATATTGTCTACGACAGCTTAATTTTATACATTAATAAATTTTCAGTTATTTACATTGATTAGTTTACGGTATAGTGCATATCGTTCAATATGATAAAGTGTATTAAGTAACAATCGATTGCTTATTTGAGTATTTCTTATAATTGTTCAAAAATGTACCCTTTTCCCAGATCATCGCAAATAGCTCTGAGAATTAACGAGCCTCTTATAAACGTATTGGCAGCCCACCACTGGTTTCATCCATCAAAAATAAGAGGGTGAATTTTTATTTTTAAACATTCGACGTACATTTTTATCTTGGTTCAATACGTATAGTTTGATGGAACACATGTCTTTCACAAATAGTATACTTTTAAAAGTCTAGCGTCCATCTCGCCTTCGCTAAGTAGGCAGTAAAGTTGGCTCGTTCTCAAATAACATCGTGCAGTTGGTCGCCGGTAGTTTTTATTTATTGCATTTAATTAATAAAATGTTAACTTATCTCGCACGTTGAATATAAAACTGGTAGCTGGTTTGTTGGTAGCTCACAGCTATTCTAATAATTTAATAACTTGGTGGTTATTTAATCCAATTTGTTCATGTCTAGATCAGTATCTTGTTCGTGCGCATTGCCGGCACGTGAATGTATCGTGTGTTATGATAAATATATGAAAATATACAGAATGATTTTATCCTCACGATAGCACGTTGAGTAAAAAAAGTTTTGCATTGTTTTTGACGATAAAATTTGAATCAAAATAAAAAAGATATAGAGTTATATTCTAAATGGGTTAAAAAAGATTTCAATTGAAATAGTCATTTTTTTACCATGTCCGCTCCCACTGTGGAGCATATGGACTCCTAATAGAGTATATCTCAACAGAAGTGTTTCTACGAGAACTGCTTGTTACTCAGTTGCTCAAACTCTCTTTTTTTATAAAGAGAGTAGGAATAGAAGGATAAGGCTAGGACAGGATTAGTAGTTATCTAATCGCTCTCAATACGCCCCGTTCATAGAATAGGATGGGTGGGAGGTGAGAATTCAAGACATTACACACATCCATGCCTTCGAACAGAAATTCATAAATCAATTGAAAAATCAATTTATAAAACTGTCCGTACTGGGATTTGAGCCCGTGAACTCCGTAACCGAAGCCAACGACGTTGACTACTCGACCATACAGGCGGCAAGGCGGCGGAAATAGTAATATGATTGGAAAAATTCTTCGGTAGATTCAAGCCCTTGTTAGCGAATCTAATTAGATCAAAAAATATATTATTAAGTCACATGATCACGAATCACAGAAAATATGTTCTGACTTCCTTACTCTTTGCTCTTCAATACTTCATACAGTACATTTTTTTTGTGCCCTGCTAACAGCTTCTCCGCTCTTCTGGGTACCTCCTTACGTTAAAAAGGCTAAATACAAGCAATACTTACTGATATGAAAAATAGTATTGAGTATTGTAAAATAACTTGTCAAACCGATCAGAGAGTTGTGAGAGCAATAACGATTACAAGATACACATTAAATTTTCAAATCACAAATAAACATCAATCGAGTATCGCTATTTTTAAATACACTCTTGCTGTGTTTTATTTCATTGATTCAACATGTCTTATTCTATTGATTCTTATTTGTTTTTTGTACCAAAAAAATAAAATACGTACAGTAATAGTGTTGAAAAATAATTTTGTAACCTTCAGAGATTTATTACTTTCGATGGTTTCGGCGGTAACTTTGTGGAAGTTCATTTTAATATAAAATTAAAAATAACTTTGATTATTCCACGTATTGTGCGACTAACTGTGACACGTGTATCGCCTCTTTCATAGGCATCCTCAGACTTACTATCAAAAATTTGCTTAAGTAATGAAGCAAGATTGATTCTAACATTTAAGCTATGAAATTACAAAATGGAGTTTGGGTTTTTTTCCTATTTAGGGAAGTATGGTTATTTTTTATTTTAAATTTTGTATTATCTTCAGAGATTTAATTACTAATAACCTAGAAACAGATCTTCGTTATCAAAATCTTAATAATAAGAGGTTAACGGACATCCTGCAGAAGGGTTAGTTTGTTGTAACAATTTTTTTTATATAAATTGGAGAAAAAGTTGGCAAACAAACTAAATTGAAACAAGAAAATACAATTATGTTGTTTTAAAGTCTAGTTGTATTCAGATATTTTAATTTGTTTAGAGTGTAATACTCCACGAAAGTTTCCACGAAAATACAAGAGTCACCCATACTAATTAATGACTTACATGTGTAATTGTATTTACATTTAATTTTAATAAAACAATAATTCTACAATAAATCACATTTATTTGATAAGTAAACATCGTTGGAGTTTTTTTGTTTTTGGTTTTTAGTTATTTGAAAATATAAATATTTTCATGCACCGCCTTTGGAAAAACTAACTCCGGTAGCTGTGAGGTCGATGCTTAATGCTTGTGTTCTTAGGGACCCGTGTTTTCAGTTTATTCGTGCCCAAGGGGCCAACAGAGGGTCTGCAGAAGGGCACGGGGATCCCCGGTGGGCGGATATGGACCCTCAGCGCTGCAAGACAACCATAAACAATGAGGATTTTGAATATCATTTTTATTTTTGACTGTAAACGATTAATAAAACTAGCGTTTTACTATTTTGAAGATATAAGATATAAAATAGACAAATAAGTATTTGCTTTCGGTAGATTTGTGAAACTTAATATGTTGATCCAAATATTAAAGATGATAAAAATTAAGTGTCACCCTTACACTAATAAATTTAAATATAAGTATGAAATCTAAAAATGTTTTCACTGTATGTACGTATGTATTTATAACATACAAAATCCTACCACATGCAATTACAACTTTAATATATTTCAATAATCGCTTTTATAGTGTTAACTGTCATTATTTTGAAAAAAAAAACACATTTATTTTTGTTCAGAATCAGTTCTGTTCCCCATTATCAAATGGTAACAAATTAATTCACGAAAAAAAAGTATTTTGTAGTACAAAAAGTTTTGTTAGACCTTTTACCAAGAGTTGACAAATCAATCAATACTTCTTTTCACCATTTCCACTTCTAATAAATCAATTCATCATATGTACTCCCATTATAGTACTCAATAAATTGTGCTTATCAAAAATTCGCTGTATGTTAATCGTTCAGACTAGTATTAAAGAATAGTTAAAGATTGAAATGTGAGAAAAGACATGTACTAGTTTCTAGTATCAATTAGGGCTCTGAAAAGACCATGTAAATACAACAGACGTTCAAGGTTTTGCTTATTATAGCCACATACAGTCTTTTTCTGTAGTAAGAGTTAAATTAAGTTTACTCCTAATAATATCGTTAAAAATATATTTATTATATATATTGTCGCCCGCTGTGGTCTAGTTGGTTAGAGCTCTACCGATCAGGTGGGTCTGGGTTCGATTCCCGGTCAAAGTCAATGTCAAATTGGATTTTTTAAAATTTTGATTTGAGATCTAAGACATGGGTTTTTGTGAAGTCAATTCTACTTGAGTTAATCTCATGTGACTTTCAAAAATCTCATCGAGTACATCTCGTATGATCTTTCAACTTCAAAATATTTGACGCATTGGTGTAAGCTGTAATGTCAAATATTTTTTTTTAAAAATTAAAAAAATATTTATATATATAATATAAGCGACATTGTCATCCCACCAAATAAACTCAAATAATAAAAAGATTATTCAAGATGTCGCCTCGCGATATGTCACCCTGCCGGCGAACGAATGAAGTTTTTAATTTGCTACGCATGCGCAATGAATCACGATATCAAAAAAATGCATCCACTGAATGAAGCAACAAAAATGTACCGGCGTCGATGGAGTTTCGCGATTAAAACTGATACAGGCGAAAACAAATGGGAGTTGCACTGCATCAGCTGATGGGATGAAGATAGTAGCCGGTTACAAAATCCCAAATTCTGACATTGGAATCCGGTTGTGTAAACGCTACTCAAAAATATGGAAAAGCCCTTGATTCAGAGGGGAAAAAATTACTCTACTGGATGTGCGTTCATATAAAACCAATATTCTTTTAATTGTTTTCCGAAACATGAATACAGAACATGGACTCTTGATGAGATATGTCAAAGCTACGTTAACAAATTCTCAAAGCTAGCGCAAATAAAAATAGGCACAAAATTAATTATTAACAAAATGATTTTTTTAAATAGCTCATCTGTCAATTAATAAAGTTTTGTAAACATATTCAAAGGAAAAGAAGTGTATTACATCCACTGAAACAACGAATATACTTATACAACAACATCTATATGGTATTTTAATAAGTGCGCATTTCGATACATTTAGAGACGAAAACAGTTAAATACAAGAAAATTTGAATCATTCAAATTATGTACACTCCCACAGATTTTGTCACTAACGACCCGGGTTTCGCCTTTCGGCATCTTCAGGCGTTCAAGCGCACGGATGAACTTGAACTGACGCTTAGTAAATGGATGTTTCGTGTTTATATATTAAATAAATGTATCACTGAGTCTAAAGCCATCGCTGGCGAAAAAGGGTAAGCTCATGGGAATTCCCAAAGATTTGAGTAGTGAGTGGTTTTTAGAATTATATTTATTTGTTTGTCGGCAAAGGTTTTATGATATTATTTATGATATTATTTATATAGGGTATAGAAGCGGAGACCCAGGAAGGCCTAATATCTCGTTCAAAATCGGAAGACTATGTAACTGTGCCCTATTAATTTCTAAAATTTCCTGGAAAAAGAGCTTATGACTGTCCGTATTTGGGTGTAACATTTTTATCCCCTGTTCCTGATTGAACACGTGTCCTTCCGAAATTAAGTGATTAGCAAAAGTAGACGTGTCCTTTTTCAGTCTAAAGGCTGCCATATGCTCTAATACCCTGATTTTTAAAGTCCTCTCTGTTTTGCCGATATAAAATTTATTACAACAAGAGCATTGTAATCTATAAATTCCAGATTTATTTAGGTAATGTATTTTATCTTTATTGTTAACTAATAATTTGCCTAAAGAGCTTTTACAGTAAAAGGCTGGTCTAACACTATCAGCTAGTTGTTTTTTAATTTTAAGACTAGTATTTCCTAAATAAATGATTCTACGCCAATACCTAGTATGATCTATGTCCTTTGACAATGTACCTTGAAATAACATTTTTTCTGCAAGTTTAGTTTGTTTTTTTGATAAAAGATTGTCTATAAGAGACATATCGTATCCATTGTTGATGGCGATTTGTTTGATGATTTTTAATTCGATATTAAAGTTCTTTTCATTCAAAGGAACACTCACAAGTCTATGAATTTCTGAATGAAAAGCGGCTAGTTTATAAGAAAATGGGTGCATTGAATCCTTATGTATCACTGTATCCGAAAACGTAGGCTTCCGAAATATTTTAAATTCGTGAGAACCGTTTTCAATATTAATATTTAGGTCAAGAAAGTTAATATTCTTGCCTCCGACTTCTAACGTGAATTTAATATTTTTATCTAATGAATTTATAAAGTTATGAAAGTTAGTTATTTGTCTATCCGTTCCATTAAACAAGCAAATAATATCGTCTACATATCGGAACCAATAGACTATAGGTTTGGCTTCTGTTTTGTTTCTAAAAATTTTATCTTCTAAATAGTTCATATAAAATTCAGCTAACAACGGCGACAGACAGTTCCCCATCGCAAGGCCTTCTGTTTGTTTATAAATTTTATTGTTAAATTGGAAATAATTCTGGCCAACGCAAACATCTAATATATTTAGTAACTCTTTTGTTACTATTGGGTTGACTCTACGTAACCAATAGTAACAAAAGAGTTACTAAATATATTAGATGTTTGCGTTGGCCAGAATTATTTCCAATTTAACAATAAAATTTATAAACAAACAGAAGGCCTTGCGATGGGGAACTGTCTGTCGCCGTTGTTAGCTGAATTTTATATGAACTATTTAGAAGATAAAATTTTTAGAAACAAAACAGAAGCCAAACCTATAGTCTATTGGTTCCGATATGTAGACGATATTATTTGCTTGTTTAATGGAACGGATAGACAAATAACTAACTTTCATAACTTTATAAATTCATTAGATAAAAATATTAAATTCACGTTAGAAGTCGGAGGCAAGAATATTAACTTTCTTGACCTAAATATTAATATTGAAAACGGTTCTCACGAATTTAAAATATTTCGGAAGCCTACGTTTTCGGATACAGTGATACATAAGGATTCAATGCACCCATTTTCTTATAAACTAGCCGCTTTTCATTCAGAAATTCATAGACTTGTGAGTGTTCCTTTGAATGAAAAGAACTTTAATATCGAATTAAAAATCATCAAACAAATCGCCATCAACAATGGATACGATATGTCTCTTATAGACAATCTTTTATCAAAAAAACAAACTAAACTTGCAGAAAAAATGTTATTTCAAGGTACATTGTCAAAGGACATAGATCATACTAGGTATTGGCGTAGAATCATTTATTTAGGAAATACTAGTCTTAAAATTAAAAAACAACTAGCTGATAGTGTTAGACCAGCCTTTTACTGTAAAAGCTCTTTAGGCAAATTATTAGTTAACAATAAAGATAAAATACATTACCTAAATAAATCTGGAATTTATAGATTACAATGCTCTTGTTGTAATAAATTTTATATCGGCAAAACAGAGAGGACTTTAAAAATCAGGGTATTAGAGCATATGGCAGCCTTTAGACTGAAAAAGGACACGTCTACTTTTGCTAATCACTTAATTTCGGAAGGACACGTGTTCAATCAGGAACAGGGGATAAAAATGTTACACCCAAATACGGACAGTCATAAGCTCTTTTTCCAGGAAATTTTAGAAATTAATAGGGCACAGTTACATAGTCTTCCGATTTTGAACGAGATATTAGGCCTTCCTGGGTCTCCGCTTCTATACCCTATATAAATAATATCATAAATAATATCATAAAACCTTTGCCGACAAACAAATAAATATAATTCTAAAAACCACTCACTACTCAAATCTTTGGGAATTCCCATGAGCTTACCCTTTTTCGCCAGCGATGGCTTTAGACTCAGTGATACATTTATTTAATATATAAACACGAAACATCCATTTACTAAGCGTCAGTTCAAGTTCATCCGTGCGCTTGAACGCCTGAAGATGCCGAAAGGCGAAACCCGGGTCGTTAGTGACAAAATCTGTGGGAGTGTACATAATTTGAATGATTCAAATTTAATATTGAAATTCCACCAAGCACCTTCAGTCGAAATCTTAAATTATATAAATACAAGAAGTTTTAAGAGGACTGACTATATGTAAGCTAACCGCACTTACATAAATTTACTGATGAAGTTGAGTTATGAAATAACATTGTTCATTCCAAATTGATTGTTAATGTCAAATTATGCAATTACAGCAATATTATGTGATTATTAACAAATCAGTTTTTAATGTATTTTAATCACCCAGTTAAATTTTAAAAATGTTCTGGAACTAAGAAAAAAGATTAGAAAAAAGTACATATACTACAAAACTATATCGACTGTGGAAAGGAAAAAAGACGTAACCCACACATATCAAATTTTACAGGAGGCGCAAAAAAGTGTTTTGATGATTTTAGAAAAAGAATTTTAAAAAATTAGAAAAAAGTACACATACTACAAAACTATATGGTATTTTAATAAGTGGGGATTGCGATACATTTAAGAGACGACAAAGGTTATATATAAAGGAGTGTTAAAAGGACTGACTATAAGCTAACCGCACTTATATAAATTTACTAATAAAGTTGAGTTATGAACTAACATTTTTCATTCCAAATTGATTGTAATGGTCAAATTATGCATTTACAACAATATTATGTAAAATGTTTAACAAATCATTTTTTTTATCATCCAGTTAAATTTTAAAATAGTTCTGAAACATTACAAATAATCTGAAACAAAGATAAAGAATGTTTATGTTTTAAGTAACTTGACTTGGAATAGATAATTTTTGTTTACAGAATATATGTATGATCAAATTTCTATGGCAGATGGATAGTCAATAACAATTATTCCGATGGTTTTCTTGCAAGTCTGAACATTTTAATATTACTAAAAAATGTTGTTAGAAATGTCGGGATGCTGAGGAAACCCAACACCTGCGCGTGGTGCGGTGCCCAGGTCTAATAAATTAGATGAGGCGTTAGTTCGACGGGATGCCGCCAGGGACATGGCCTCCCGCGCCGAAGGGTTCCCGGTTGATTTCTAACCAATTTATCGGTGACATTCATGTCAAATTTATACGTAATGAATGAAACGTTAAAAAAATAGATTCAACTTTTCTTTTTGTCAATAGCTAACTATTAAATATATAAGTGTTTATTAATATCATGTGTAAGTACACCCGATCCTCTATTTGTACGATTTTTTATTGCACGGTTTAGAAGAAACCCGATTAAAAAAAAATACCATTACTTTTTTTTTTATTATAAAACTGAATTTGGTAACTTTGTTATTCCACTTGTTGTATTACAAAATGTGACACATGTTTCGCCTATGTGATAAGCATCGTCAGACTCAACATCGTTTATTCGTACATCTTGCAATGGTAGTAAATTCTGACGATGCTTCTCAAAGACGCGGAACACGTCTCACATTTTGTAACACAACAAGTGGAATAACAAAGTTATTTAATTTAATTTTATATCAGTTTTTTTATTGTATGTAACAGTAAATTTTTAAAAACACAAGAAAATTAAGTAACACTCGATTGCTTTCATGATTATTGTTTTAAAAATTTACCTTTCTACGCAATGGCTGATTAAGCACTCGGGAGGTTCCAAGAGCAATACAATTTGGATGTCCTGTTTTTCGAATCACACAAGAATGTCAGACAATTCCTTGAAAAATATTAAAAGCCTGAACAAAAAATATATGGGTTTTATAATATAAGCCATTTTTGAGGCCCCAAGCGCGCGCCTCATTCACTTATAAGGTAATCCACCACTGCTTCAACGGAACACTGTGAATAGTTCTCAGATTAACCGAGCCCCGTGCTAACATTTTGTCACCCCACCGCTGAATATTTGTTTTTGTTCAATTTAATATAAATGAAAAATTATATAAATTTATTACTTTGTTATGTATTTATCTTCTGTATCTTATGAAAATATTTTTATGTATGAATAATAAACAAATTTGATTTATTTTCGAGTTTAAGAATTTCGTATTTTGAGTTGATTTTAATTAATGAAAAATATTTTGTTTTTTTTTGCATGGTAGTCTTTGGAACTTATCTTCCGTTAAAAAAGAGCATTGGGTGTATAGGATTCTCGAAATATGAAGAATTTCAACATTTGTCAACGGATTTTAAATACAAGCTATAATTCTAATGTGCCCAAACACACAAGTTACCTATCAGAAGTACATTCTCTGCAAAATAAGCGAGCTATATTGCCAGTGTTGGCTGTCTCACAATATCGAAAATACAAATGGATGACTTAAAATGAGGCCTACCATCATAATATTATGTATTGAAACGTTCAGTAAAAATTGTCTCAACAAGGATCCATATCGTAACCATAAGGATTCAATTTTGTTATTAGAAACGTATTGATCAATGAACAACAATTATTGTAATACATACATACATGTTTTTCTTCTTTGAGGCGCATAATAGATTTTTTTTGTAGTTAATCCGCTTCTAAAAGTTGAAAGGGCAAATTAATTAATAGTAGATCGCAAAAAATCTTTAAATTGCTTCGTGTGTAATAGTCATTTTAAAAAAATGGTTAGTTCCAAGATTTTCTTTAAAATTTCTTTAGTAGAAATGCAAGATTTGGAAATCTATTAATTATTGAATGCTTTGAATAGAGAATGTGAGAGGGTTTGATTAACTTTCGACCAGGTAAGGATAAGGGTAGGGCTAAATAAATTGTTAACATATTTATTTGTTTAGTATGAATGTTTAATAGATAATAGTATATTATATTTATAACATACTTTTTTCAAAACATTCAGTTTGAGGATGACTTATAAAGAAGTAAAACAAGTGTCATAATATACAATATTAAGAAGTAAAAGAACTACATTTTAGTATTGAACAATATTTATTTCAACCATATTTTTATTTATAAATTGTGCGTAAAAAGCATAATTATTTTATACAATTGTATAAAAATTACTACGTGTCAGTTTTGAAACTCGAGCACTCTTGAAAATATTCTCACATTAAGATATCGATCGTTCAGTTCATTATTCAGACCAAATAACCTGTTTAGAGAAGAAGAAATATTCAAATAGCCATCATAGATCTAGTATAATGCATTTATGCCGGAGATTTTTTTTATTAACAGTTGTTTACATATTAAGTGCATAGGTCAGGCTTTGTAAACTACTAAAATTTTGCTTAGTTCTGTAAATGTTTGTTTATCAGTTAATTAACTTTTGTTGTGTTATTTGAAGGCAAAAAATTATCTCTTTATACTACACATTTAACTCGAATTTCGCTTTTTTGGAATTGTCTGAATAATGAACGATGTGTAAAAAGAGCTATGTTCATTGATAGTCGAACTAATAAAAGGTTTTGTAAGTTATTACCAATTAATTCGTCTCGAATATCAAGGTATGACTGCTACAAGTTCC
The DNA here is from genome assembly GCA_031772345.1 of Himalopsyche anomala. NCBI lineage: Eukaryota > Metazoa > Arthropoda > Insecta > Trichoptera > Rhyacophilidae > Himalopsyche > Himalopsyche anomala. Next base: position 9,628,180 of record CM062824.1, on the reverse strand, counting down.
AATAAAAACATCTTTAAATAACACTTATTTTTTCCATGAATCATGTTGGTTCCGTGTGAAACAAAATACCTGGCACCTTCTGGAGACTCGCGGAAGCCGTAAGTCAGCCAGAGACGTTCCACCTTCAGTGACATAGAGTGTATGTTGGTGCCGGTAGCTCCTGGCGAGATGGTGTGCAGTTTATGAGGGGACATGATTCGGAGTCGCGGGACCACACACTATTGCTCGGGGAGTCGCGGGGGCAGCTGCCTGCGGGGGGGTTCCTTGCCGCATAACACCGAAGCCGCGGGGGGCGAATTCTGCGCCGGTGGTACCTGGAAATATTTTTTTTATCATTAATTGATTTGATAAATAAATTATTTGCTTCACCGCTACGGAAATGACGTTAAATCAACGTTAAAAAAAATGAATTGTTATGAATTATTTTTGTTTTTAATAATAACTTTCTATCACTCGATTATATTAAAATCATACTTTGTTTTTATTACAAAATTTAGATTTGTCTGTAATTGTGTTTCCTCTTAACGTGAAGCATATGGATTCATAATGAAAAACATCTCAAAAGTTGTTTTACGAGAATTGTTTGCTATTCAGTTGACGAACCTAGTTGTTGAGAAAAAACTTCCGTTGAGATACCTCCACTAGGAAACCATATGCTCCACATTAGAAGCAGTCATGAATTAAAAAAAAGTATAATGAATGTAGAAGACTAACAAATATATGTTTCAATAAAAAGGTATTTGATTAAAACAGTTGGCAACATGATATTAGATTATGTCACGTCATCATTGAAAAAATATTTCAAAAATAGATCATAATATTCCTGTCCTATTAATTATTAATTAATAAATTCTGAATCATTATTGATATATTTTTTTACCATAATCGACGCACTTGCCACTAAAACGCGTAGGTTTAAGAAGATAATTTAGTGGTTTGCCGTCGAAACGGAGGCGGTGGGTCTGGCATGACTTATCAGCTCGCTTGAGTCTCGAGTAGGTCGCATTTCCAGCACTGGATTACTTGTGACCACGAAACAACACCAAAGAATACTTAGATATTTACGTAAAATTTAATTTGGTTTGATAAAAATCGATTGATTAAAGCGAAAATATTCCTCTTTGCAAAGAAAACGAATTTGTAAAATGTTATTTCTCAAAGTATTACTAAACCAAAAAAATGATAATGTTATGTCGGTCATTGATATTTTTGTATGTGTTGAACAAGTAACTAATGTATCATAATATTGATTACCTAATAGTATGTGACAAGACAATGCATGTCAGGAAGGCTTTCGTGGGTGGCAAAGACAACAAAATACTCATTACAAGCCAATAGTTTATTGACTATTAAAACAATCAACGATTAGAGCCATAGATATTAAAAGCGATAGGTTGTTAATGGTGTTCATTTGTTTCTAAATATGACCGAAGATTTTTTTGCCGGAATAAATTAATTAAATTTGAATTGGTCTCTATATGAAAAACGAATTAAGTAATTTGAATTTTGATTAATTTCACTGTCTTATTATGAAAGGTATAAAAAACTGATCATATGGATATGTCTTGTGATGCTTCTCAAAATGTTGTTTGGTCACACATAAAAAGATATAGTAAAAGAAAATGTTTATGAAATAAATATAATATTATGCTTAGCAACGACAAATTTTATTAACTCTCTTATTGATTTTTGTAAGGAAAAAATATTTGCCATGGAGTTGATAATTGCCATTACACCAAATATATTAAGTTCTTAAATCACATGAAATCGATTTTTTTATAATTATGAAGCATTTTATGCAATCATTTTTTTTTTTAAAATAGCTTCATATTTTGAGGATACTTTTTATATCGAACTATTTTTATGAATTTGTATAATTTTTTTATAACAGAAATATTATTTTATTTCTTCAGATTTTTTAAATAACCTAACTATATATCTAAAGACAGTAGTGTAGTTGTAAATAAATAGGTACCAGGTTGGTCATTGCTTTCTTCCCTATTTTTTTATATCCGTCAGAAGTTAAAGAAATTTAAAAAGTTTACTTGAAATTAAGTTACAAGTCAAAAAGGTGGCAGGGTGGCGCCCTGGCTTATTTTCAGGTGCCAGGTCAACGCCCTGGCCCCACTAGACCACTATCTATAGAGATGATTCTATACAGAATTAATACACTGATGAAATTGAGTGTTTTATTTACACACCAATATTTCCCTTTTAATTAAATAATATCTTTAATTGAAAATATTTTTTTAAATATATAATTGCAATCAAACAAGCATACAAGTAATTTACTATTCTCATATAAATAAATCATCATAAAAATGATTTTTAATCGATATCTGCTTTTCATGACCTAAACTTTGAGAAGCGTAGATTTCAAGCGGCATGGATTTTTTAAATTACTATCCGTTATACGGCTAGTGGCTATACACATATGAATTTTCATATATTAAACAAATTCGCAATTATTTATGTTTGAATATGATTTCCTAGAAATCGAATAACATAACTAAAACTCCACAATAAAATGATACAAGATGATTAATGCGGGTAAACGATAAAATCTGTGTTTTTTACAACAAAAGTAATTATGCAAGGTAGTAAAAAAGTGTGTATTTGATTACCGCATTATCTGTAAATCACCTTTATTGCCAGAACAATGAATTTTCATGAAACAAATATTGTTGAATTAAATTGGTTAAAAGTATGCGATTTAATTTTGTGCTGTGTAGTAAAGTGGTCAGCTACCTTTTTTCAGACGGGCACACCGAAAGATTGCTAGTGAAAATATTTATATTAATTTTGCAGGATGAAGTTTTTTTAACTTCAAAAATAAATCCACTCGATGTAAAACTTATTTACGTCATCCAAAAGCACGGTAAGTTATTTTTTTACAAAAACATACTTGTAAAGGAGCCCGGTTTAATTATTCAATCAATTCAAATGTAATAAAAATCATTAATTAAGCTTTGTATATTTATTATAAGCACTATTACATATAATTACTAAAAAGATTCTCTGTGTTTCTATTCTGGAATAATTATCTCTTCCCCGTAATCGATAAATGTCAAAATGTCTTACAAAAATATTTTCAAAATATACCTAAATATGTATATTATTCTCAAAGCATTCACTGATGTACATATATTTTATACTGAATTTTAACCTACCATGTCATATGTAACCAAGGCGGATTCAAGTGAAAATATTAACGTTGTTGGTGAAATAATATTAATAGTAAAAAAATGCGCCACAGACTTTAATAAACCAGTTATCGGATGTCGCAAATATACATAAAAACCTGGGTTTTCATAATCGGTTTTTGAAAACTATCAAGCCTTCTATTACCATGAGTGGCTAATGCACTGGAAGGACAGTTTACTCTATTACTGTCAAGACTATTAACCCTTAACCGGTTCTCTGCCAGCGACGTGTTAACACGCCAAACAATTTCGTGCTCGTAGGGCCGGCCATACAACATACACGCAGTACTTGAGATGTGGTTTAAAGGCCACAAAAAACGTATTTAATAATTTAAAAATAACATGCATATAGTAAAATCTCTTGGAATCATAGTGTGATACTTAAACTTAAAAGATACTGTTCTGTAATCTATAATACAACGATTAAAAAAAAGCTTTTTTGTGGTGTTCAAATATGTTGCTAGCAGGCTAATGAATTGGCGGTAATTTCCGTTTTTCGATAAATGATGGCGGAAATCACCCATCGTGTATTTATATGGTAAGTGTTTGTGATGTACTATTATTATGTGTCCAAAAAGTACATATTTATAAGGTTTTATTTTTTTAAAGAAAATCACGTCCCTCTATACACGGTCATTTTAATACTGCACGGCACAGATCAGGTTAATAAGGCAGTATTAACGTTAAAAAAATAAAGTCGTTATAAGTAAAGATTTGTTTTTTACAAAGAATTAGAAACAAAACATAAAGCAAGTTTTGGATAAATTGTATAATTTTAATTTTAAAAATCAATTTTAAATATTTTTGGTTTCAAAACCACTAATCTGATGAAATAAGCCAAACTTCGGATGGAAAGAATATAAACCCCATCTTAGTTGAGGGTAAACAGCCTGGCTGGCAAGAAAGACAATTGCAGCATTACCGGCGGCCTTGAGCAATATGTAGCTGCAAATTTGTTACAGTACTGTCTAATTTGTAAAATTTAATAAACCGTTATCTAATAACAAAATATGCAAAAAAATCTTGTGGCAATTAATTTGGCACCGTGAGGCTTAGGTTGCCGACAACTATTGTAACACACCTTAAAAATTACATAAAAAATAAAACATCATCGAAGAAATCGGGTTTTGATAAATTTACAACATAATGCATCTTTTTTTGAATACATTATCGTTTAGTCCATGAATTTGTATTTCACCAAACGAATTTGTTTGAAAAAAAGAGACATTTTGGTGTCAATCAATTGAATAATTAATCAACTAAAAGTATGCTTAAATTATAAGCAAAATATATTAAAGAAATCACACCCAAAAACAAAATATGCATGCACTGTTCAGTAATGATATTTCGTTAATAGATTATGATTAATTGACTCTTGGTCATTAAGGAATAATTTGCTCAAAAAATTTTCTCTAGCTTTCAATATTTTTTGTGTTTATGCGGTTTTTTCCTTATTATTTGTTTTACAATTGTATTAATTTAATTTTGTACGCAAACCGCTAATATAAAAACAATATATTATAACCATTCAAATGCTTTAAATTTGTTACAAAACGTATTCAAAATAGTTTTTGGATATAACGCGCATTATTTATTATTCAAAGAAGTTTAGTTATTTTCTCGTTGACTACAATATTGGCCATATTTTTAACCAAGCCGTAAATTTGTCGAAAACTAGATGAATAAGCGAAGGGGGTCCACTTTGCGAGGTCTCCCCTGAGAGAGCGGGGCCCGCTGATGATAATTTTAATTGAAGCAGGCATTCCCCATCACAGTCTTCGCGGGGATCCCCGTGGCGCGAGATTCCAATCTCACCATTGGCGTGCCGCCATGCTCTTAATTTTGGTATGTTAAGTAATCACATGTCAGTAGAACAAAAAAAAAATAGTAAGTTTATTAAAATAAATTACGTAAACTGCAAACTATGCTAATATAATCAATAAATAGTTTTAGTATTTTATCTTTCATTTCTCTTAAGATGTTTCTAAAAAAGGGAAACTTCTCACTTATATTGTATTTATATGTTCGATTTGATATTCAAAATTGGTTTCGTTATAATGTTTACAAATGTTAACAAGTAATAATTTTGAATGAACTCGCCTTTAAAGATATTTTTATATTAGCAAAAGAGCTGTTTTGCGACCAAATAAAACAACTGAATTTTATTGCTACCAATATTCAAACGCGATTAGTTATTTACTTAATTATTTTTTCACGTCTTTTTATAATATAATAAGATTTAAGTTAACTAAAAACTAATTTACTGCACTTTTTCTTATTTCTTTATAGCCAATTTTTAATTAAAGTATTTTGTGGAAGTTATTTTTCCAAATTAGTTAAACCAATCACACGAAAAAAACATTTTATGCAGTAACGTTGTAGGCAGAAAAATGTGTTCTTATGAAACAAAACATGCATATTAAATAAAGGTCTTGACTCTAGTTAAATAAGTAAATCTAATACACTGATTGTCTCTGCGATGAATTGTTTACGCCAGAAATTTTCCACACGAGAAATGGTTTGCGTTGAAGATATTTTTTGAACCTTCTCTGTCTCCGCCATTGAATATTATTGTGGAATCCAGCTAGCGCCCATAGGCCGAAAAAGCGTTAATCAGCTGACAGTGTTTAATTGATGGTTGAGCGCGATGAGAGTAGATAGCAGTCGTGATGCTAATCGCACTTGGTTCTTCTTCTTCTATGTACAAAAATATACGGCAACGTTTTATCTGATGCCGCAATAAAGAAATTACTATTACCAAGCCGGGGATTTGAGATACAGCTCTAAAAAAAATTGGATGCAATCTAAATTTTTAAATATTGCGATGTAAAGATAACATTTTGAGAGTCATACTTGAAATAGGTTCCCTTTTTTAATATTGTCAACTAACTGTGAATATCTTTTCAAATTTCATTTAGAATAATAAAAAGAATACCAATTGTGCTTTATTTGCAATTCATAATTTCAACTCTTAATAGAACATGTTAAAATGCTTGAAGAATTTTTACTAAGATAATTACACAAGTACACACATAAAAAACTATAATCATTATTTTGAATTTAAAAGATAAACAAATTTCCACAAAAGTGTGAACTTTGTAACAAATTATTTATTACTCTGTTATTCCACTGATATAGTTGTTAAATTGTAATTTTATATTGATATAAAAAATAATTTATACCTTCTTCAATGGTTGAAAAAAAAACAACTTTTCAACGAAACTAAAGCTTCTGCTTAATTTAGTAATTAAAAGCTCAAAAAATCTACGAAACGGTTAATATTATTAAATGACCACAAAAAACTTGACAAACGAAATTAAAGCTACAAATTTTGACATTTAAAGTATCTTTATTTATACAATTAGCCCATAATTACTTTTGATCACAGTGCAAACGAGGAAATTTATGAAAGAGGTATGATCTTAAATGCATTAGATACATTTGTATTCTCTATTAACGTCTTCGTTTATTGTTTGGTTTATGGATCACAATTCAGGTCTACAGATCATTTATAAATATTGCATTAAAACTGCATCAATTCTGTTTTTTCAATTATTGTATTTAATGAAAATCTGTATATTAAAACAGTATTTTTAAGAATACATTTTCCACTCATCAATATATAGTTTCGATAATATCTTAGTTACTTAACTCGATGACTGCCCGTACAAGGTATCTCGTATTTTTTTTTATGCTCAAAACGCCAGAGACGAGTTATCTCGTGAATAATTAATTAAATAAATAGTTGCAAATCATAGCCGGCGTGTTTGGTAAATACGTATTTTTTTCTACAGCAGCTAAAAGGCTAAGTAGATTGTTCTTAATTATTTTAAATATGATAGTAAATAAAAAAGTATCGAAAAAATATGATACCACTAATAATATAACCGAAATCGAATTGTTAAAATAATATCGAAGAAAAAATATTAATTTGCAGCCGGAATTAAAATAAGAGTTTTTTTAATATATTGTATATCAGAAACAAATGAAATGTTCTAACAAGATAATTCTTAGGATTGTGTAAGCTTATCAGTGTGTATGTGTATAATCAAATCAATTGTTTTTTTTAATAATATACGATTGGTTTAATTATAATTGAAGCTCTTAAAAGAGATAATTCACTATCAATGTGAATATTATTTACTTAGCAAACACAAGAATAAAAACATACATATATTAGATTATAACAGTTATGAAAACATAAAAGTATTTTCATACTGCTGCTAATATTTAATTTAGTTTATTTATACCAATTAAAAATATCATATTTAAGAAACTATATCGACCCGAACTAGGAGAAAATCGTAACCGATAATTTACAGTTTTTACAGGAGAAGGTTTTATTTAATTAAGTTCGAAAAAGGAATACCGTAAGTGCAGTTAGTAAATAGTAATATATGGTCAATGCCTGTATTGATGATATAATAAAGTTGTCTGACTAATTTAAGTTTTGTATTTCATCGTTTCTCAACCGGGGTCCACGTGGAACAAACGATAACAAGTCAAAACACTAAAATGCACAGGTCCTAAAATATATCACGCGAATAAGATAACGCTCTAAAAATTTTGTCACTGACGCCTTAGCCAGTATTGAACTATTATTTTCTTAAAACACAATTTTCTGAATAGTGTCAATGTGGATGATATTGCTTTTTATGGAAGTATCTCAACAGAGATTCTTTTACTGGAACTGCTTGTCAGTCAGTTGGTAAACCTCCCTTTTTTATAAAGATAGTAAATATAGAAAGATAAGGGGCTAGTTAAAAACTAGTAGTTAATTAATCACTCTCGCTTTGCCCTGTTAATTTTAGGATTGCAAAAGTGAAAGAGATATATATTACAAATACTAAGGCTTTCAAACAGAAATCAATCTTGTAGGTCTAATCTTAGTTGTGATAATTTATTTTTTACTGTTATTACTTTTACTTCAAACGTCTTTCAGTTTTTTTGTGAATTTTTATTTGAAACATGGAACGGAACGCCGTTCCACCGCGTTATATGAAAAAAAAAGCATTGTATATATAGATATAAATATTGTGTATGAGGTCACACTGTAAGAGTATTTTATAAACTATGATGATAACTAAATTTTAAATTAAAAAAAGTATTTGTTAGTTAGAAAATGAATTTACTGTTTTTATTTATGATCACTTTTTTGTACTTTATTTAAGCGAAAAAAATATCCTGTGACGAAACGTGACTGTAAAAGATTTAAAAAAAAATGTATTGCTTTTATACCATACGTATTATTGCAACTTGAGTCTCGAAATACTGCAATTGGATTATCATGTTAGACTTCCATCAGTAGATGATATCTACACTTTTGGCGCATTATCAGACTATGCAAATCGGACCGGATTATATTTTACGACTCTGAAAAAAAAACTCTGTGATTTCACACAAATGATATAAATATGTAATATACAGTTACGGCGAAGACTAAATAGCGTGACGTTAATTAATGCGAATAGGTGCGCTTGTGTCATACCTGCCGGAGGAATACCTTGCGGGCCGCAAAGCGCAACGGAAGCGGCGGTGCGTGAAGCCTCCGCGGGGATGTGACGTCACTTCCTTTTTAGCGACTGCTCTTCCGATCGGATCTCACGCCAGCTTCCGGTGCGCGGCCGATTGCTATTTTTCTCCTAATGCTGTTTTTAGGATTGACTAATTGGTTTGATTGTATACTACCGTGCTAATCACATTCGCTTAAGTGTGAGATATTGATAAAAACGCTACACGCACCCTCAAATATTTTTTACACTTAAGAAAAAAATTCTCTTTTTTGACACTGCATATATGATACGTACTATATATTTCTTAGATTATAAAAAATAAATTAAACAAAATAGTTGAAATTTTTACGTTGTAATTATGTGCTGAGAAGAACTATGATAGATAGTTTACATTCAAAGAAATTTTATAGTATCTTATAATGAATTAAAAAATAATACACCCGGACATAGTAAAACATGAAACTTCTACAGTACGGATTCGACATAGTACGGATGATGTTTTGTGACATATTTGTCTTTCTGGATTATTTTTATTATATAAAATTATCAAAAATTCTCATTTTTTTTGTGAAAGTAAGATTGTGTGAGGATGCCTCTGAAAGAGGCGAAACACGTGTCACAGTTTGTAGCACAATACGTGGAATAATCTAAGTTATGTTTTTATATTTTATGTCGATTGATATATTTAAAGTATTTTTTATTGAATATTTATTTTCTGTATTGTTTATTAAAAAATATTGAAAATATAAATAATACATTTTGATACTTTATTAGAATGCACTTTCTAATTTTGTAGGAATTTCAAACCTGATATAACAAGACTTTTTTCTGGAACCATATAACTGTGTTATAAGCAGGGTCGGCTCGTGGCGTGTGCAGATTGCGGGGCACACAGGCGCATAGGCGTCGCACTAAGATTTCAGCACTATTCACTCATTTCAATCTACTCTTTCAAGACGCACAGGCGTAGAAGTTCTCAAGCTGGCCCTGGTTATAAGTGACAAGTGTACTAATATAATACACATCAATCTAAACGTAGTCAGCGATTAAGGGAAAACACAGAAATAAGCAACGTTTAATAATTTATTAACGGTTGAAATAGTGATAGGTTTGATACAGTGCTAAACATATATGTAATAAAATATCACATTTTAATTAATATCTATTGTATAATTTCTGACATCCATTAAGAAATACATACATACAAAGTCTAATGAAGAAGTTATTAGCATAAAATGAGTAGACCTGAATATATTAAGAGGAACTAATGAACTAGGAAATCAAACAATCAAATGACTTTGACTTACACATAATATTGCTCATTAAACATTTCACTATTTCTATAATAGTAATAAGATAATAATTAAGTGTTCTATATATGCTTGTGACGTGAGTTATCTAAACGTGTAGTAATCACTATCAGTCTGGTGAGATGTCACAGCTATTTTAATAAAGTAATCCCCTTTCCCATTACAGGTCGCCAAGTACCACACTAATGACCATATATCGTAGCTGGAGCGGCAGATAGGTGCAGGTTACGGGCAGGGACTTCCGGTTGGCGGATATCCCATCCGGCGACCTCTCCCTCCAAACAACGGAACCGTCGGCCATTTCGATTCTAGAATTAATTAAGATGGCAGACCGGAAGGTGATGACTCGGAAATGGGATCGGGCCGCGGGAGTGTTTCCGAAAATCGTAATGATTATAATTAAATTAAAATAATATGGCGGTATCTGTGTTGCAGCAACCGTTGATTGACCACTGAACCCAACGTATTGTATTTAAACAAATATAACCTCAAAATTGTTTTTTTTTATTCTTGTTTCACTAATCCTTCACACCATGTATGATGCATAACTCGTGAACGGAAAATTTATAAAAGGTCTCGAGCATTTTAATAATGTCTAAATATTTTAGTGTAACTTATTCAGTTATAAATTCTATTTACTTTTATGTAGCCAATTGTTTGTTTCATCTTTATTAGTCTTCCTGTAAAAACATATATTTTTATCAGTTGAAAATGCTCGTGTTGAGCGAAACTGGTATTAATAATAATAAACAAATGTAAACTTGGTATAAAATAGTGTTTTATATTGTAATCTATGTTTTAATTTAAATAAAAATATTCATGGAAAGCCGTCGAATAACTTAAAAAAATAAATATTCTTAAATGTTTATAATATAAGAAACTTTAAAGCTGATGAACATTATACTAATCGACATGCATTACTCACTGAAACTATTTCATATTTTATTTTATCTCAGATTAAAATTTTTAAAATAATAAATATGCTAATTTTAATGGAACTTATCAATTATTTGATGTTTCAAGACCCTTTTAATCATATCCCCTTTAAATTGCATCGTTAAATTGTTACCTGTGATCGTATAAAATAAAAAAAACTTGCCACCACACTCCTATCATTGACAATTACCTTGATTGGCTTCTCAACCAAAGACATGCGGCGAGGATGGTAATCCACTCCTTTACATTTCGTGAGGTGCCTAGCAACCCCCCTGACATGATCACCCAACGTCTCCATAGTAGCAATATTACCAAATAAATAATAAGCCAAGTTGTATGACATACACTAATTGATTTTGTTACCCTCATGATATCACATAAAAAATGTGATACTTTCGGTGAAACGGAATTATTTGATTCAGGGTTTCACAGACTCGCATAAATTCCAAACATTTATCTATCACTAGTACTAATGTTTATGATATGTTTGCAATAGTAGAAATTCATTTTAAAAAAATAAGTAATTTTAGCAGAATTAAGTAAGTATTTTTTTTAATCGGGAAGTTTATAGCACAAAATAATCTTATATTGCACGATAGTGTTTGTGCGCTAATGTCCCGTGCGCTTATGTCGGTTTTGTACTGTGCGCTACTGTTCCGCGCGTTAGCGTAGGCACATTAATGTCGGGGTGCCGTTCCAATATATCACTTTCAAATAGAGATCTATATTATAAACTATATAGACTTTGTCGCCTGCTGAAGCCCAGTTGGTTAGAGCTTGCTCTACCAATCACGCAGGTCTGGGTTTGATTCCCGGTCAGATCACAGTGAATTTGAGAATTATTCAATTAAAGGTTGTGATCGAAGACTGGGTGTTTGTGATGTCAATGTGATGGAAATGATGTCATCATTTCCTCTCCTCCCATCATTCTGATCCTTTGATAATTAGGTGTAGCAATAGCGATTAGCCAACCACTAGTCCTGTTCTATAGCCTTATCCTTCTTTCCCTACTACTCGCTTTGAAAAAAAGTGAGGTTGAGCGACTGAGTAACAAACAGTTCTCGTAGAAAAAAATACTGTTAAGATACCTCCATTAGGAGGCCATATGTTCCACATTGGGAGCGGACATGGATTTAAAAAAAAAATATATAGACTTAAGATGTAAGATTTTACTCTGATGTCATATTAAATTATATTTAAATAACTTGAATAAAGTTTAACTTTAAATATCAAACAAGTATTCTAATAAATAAAACATTTTTAAGAATGTTATCGTTGAAAGCGCCGGAGATGACTTTATAAAGATTTAATTTATTTATATAAATATTATTTTTATGATTCATTTTTTGACACATCCAAAGGGCAAAGATATACATGATCTGATCTTCCATATGATCCCAGCAAAAATCAGTTTAATGTGTAGCTTTATATTATAACGAATGCTGCTCACAGTGAAATCGGTTAGGTACGTAGGGTGATTACTGAAGCCTCAATCTGACAAACGACCAATTATCTAATGAGGTTGGGGAGAAGTAAAATACCCCGATCAAAATAATTCCACATTTTTAAGGGCATGCAGTTTATCTGATACCGCAAAAATAATATCTTGCTAATTATAAATGCCACGTGTACCGAAGTTATTTCAGCTTATTAATAAACCTATCATTCATCAGGCATATTTTGTGAGTTTGAAAAGAAAAGGCAATATGTAATAGAAAAACATAATCTTGCGTTTTTTCAAAACATAGTTATATTAATAAATTATTTATGTATATTGTAATATTTAAAATAGTTACAAACATAACAAACCATCAATTAACAAAACCTTTAGTTATCAGATCTAATGATCTCCACTATCAAAGAATTAAGTTCTAGAATTTTATTTGTATGGTTTTGAATTTATACAAAAGAATATAAATATGCAACGGAACCTTCATTATACGTTTCTGTAAAAACTGGTGAAAAAAATATAATATAAATAAAAAAAACGTAGGTTGGACGCAAAGAATTAAATTTATAAATCAAATTAAACTGATTCTGTAAAACTCTTTCGATTCAATAAATTGATTTAAATTTTTGGTTGTGTGCGCCATCAAAGCTAGTAAAATACATTAAAGGCCATTAAGTCACCTTAAATTTTGTATCACTTAAATAAGGTATTGAATTTTCAAACACGAATGAAAACTTAGAACCATGAATTAAATATTTTTTAATAAACCTGAACTACAAAAAACGATCAAGAAAAGTGAGAAAATTTGAATCATTAGCAAGTTGAAACGATAATTTACTATATAATATGTTTTTATAATTTCTCGTTCTTGATAAAGATGCATAGTTAATGACGATTAAATAGTATTTTTGTTTTGTGAAAAGGAAGTTTAAGTAACTACTTATATCAAAAACAGTTATATTTATCATTTTAAAAAAATATTCTTTACCCTTCTTTACCTTCTTTGAAAGAGGTATGGTGACTGATCTACAAGCAGTTCTAATTACCATAATAAAGTATCTGTTAAAGTTATTTATAAAACTAGAAGAGTATATAGTTCTTAGTAAGTCAGATGGAATTGTATCTGTATTTTTGATAAATTCCTGGAAAACTTCATAGCTAATGGTCGGTAAATATGTAGTTGTACTAATTTTGCCATCATTTATATATTTTCATAATGCTTGTTAATTCTCAATAATGTTTTACATTTTAGTTACATAATATCAGTAATTTTGTCTTCGCTTCGTTTTTATACCATGAATTCATTAAAAACACTGAATTTAAACATATATATTAAATCCTGGAAAACCAATTGAATTCGCTTCTAAATCACGTTAACTACTGAAGGGTTAGCAGTATAAATGTTTTAAAGCACCTACTTGTAAGCGATATGTCTTACTATCGACCCAAGATGTAATGGCGTTACTCGTTTTTCACGTCACAAACCAGAACTGCTTTAACACGATAAGTTTTGTTTAACAATCATTTACTTACTGTTTTGGTTTATTGAATCCCAGAAAAGCTTTGTAGACGAATGTAAGTTAATTAGAAAATTATTTATTGTAATAAAATTTTGACAACCAAATAATTATACTAATTCTGGTAAGAATTAAAAAAAATAAAAATCAGGTTCCAAATTCGAAGTTAAACAAAATTTAATAAAATTTAAAAAATGCCCGTGTGTCAAAAAGTTCTGTTGAAGTAAAACGAAAGAATATTTAGATCCACTTATAAGTAATAGAAATTGTCGCCTGCTGTGGCCCAGTTGGTAAGAGCTTGCTCTTCCGATCACGCAGGTCTGGGTTCGATTCCCGGTCAGATCACAGTGAATTTGAGAATTATTCAATTCAAAGTTGTGATCGAAGACTGGGTGTTTGTGATGTCAATTCACATCATTTCCTCTCCTCCAATCCTTCTGATCCTTTAATAACTGGGCGTAGAATAACGATTAGCCAACCACTAGTCCTGTTCTAGCCTTATCCTTCTTTCCCTACTCACTTTGAAAGAAGTGAGGTTGAGCGACTGAGTAACAAACAGTTCTCGTAGAAAAAATTCTGTTAAGATACCTCCATTAGGAGGCCATATGCTCCACATTGGGAGCGGACATGGATTAAAAAAAAAAAAAAAAAGTAATAAAATAAAGGATAATTAGCGAACTCATGGTAAAATTCCTAAATAATCAGTTTTGAGAATGAAAACTGCTTTAAGACAACAAACACTGTTTATATGTATGATGAGCTGTGTATTTTGCACGATTGTTTACTAATTAAGTGTGTTTAATGTAGTTTAAATTTCAGGTGTTTACGGTATAACGAGTGATCTGGTAAACGGATACTCTAATAATTTTATAACATGATTATTTTTGAGAAACTTTTGTTTTTACTTATAAGTGGAACAATATTGAACGCATTTTATTTAAACCTAAATATTTTTAATGTATATTAATGTTTTTCTCATGAAGTGCGTTTTTTATTTAATTTATGTAATAAATAATGTATCAAAAACATAATATGAGCCCTCAAGAACTCCACTTCTAGAGCGAAGTAGTAAAATAATAATAAAAATCTATTGAACTTTTAGTACAATCACATCTTTACTTGTTGTTTCGGTGGATTGCATATTGTTATGTTCGAGAGATAGCACTATTGTAGTGTATATTTACTGATATTACTTCAATTTTACAATACTTTAAG
Organism: Himalopsyche anomala; assembly: GCA_031772345.1. Lineage (NCBI taxonomy): Eukaryota > Metazoa > Arthropoda > Insecta > Trichoptera > Rhyacophilidae > Himalopsyche > Himalopsyche anomala. The sequence continues at coordinate 9,613,036 of CM062824.1, read as the reverse complement.
ACATATAGACAGAATATTATAACGCATGTATATATTATTTTTTCTAAAATATTCGATTGGCTCACTCCACCTATTTATTATCAGCGGATCATATAATATATCTAATTTTTTGTAATTATAATTTATTTTGCCAAACTTTTTTAATGTACAGTTTCATCATACTTATTTTTTTTTTCGTATAGATCGTCGTGAGATGTTGGCTTAGCGCCGTTGCGCGGCGTCGTTCGATAACGACGCCGCTCAAGGCAACGGCTTAACGGGCATCGTTATACGGCTAATGTGGCAAATTTATTATGCTCCGGCAATTCTGGGGCCAGCCAATGTTTTGTCAAAAAATGCGCAAAGGTGGAAATCGGAAGAGTGAGGGTTCGCTCGGAAAATGGGCGGCTACATTCTCTATCGCGGAAAGATTATGGCAAACCAATCGTGTGTGGTTCCTGCACGTCAGTATATTATAACATAAATGACCGAAGCCGTAACTCTTTGTTTTGATATTTTATTTTATCATTCAAAAAAAATAATTTGTATGTTTCTGTTACAATTATTATTTATTAAAAGATTTCTTAAAATATATTGTATATGAATTTTTTTTTCTTCGTAAGAATAATACGACCAAACAACGGTTAAATTGTTTGATAGTGCTCACTTAGTAAATATGATTTGGTTGTATAAATTAAAATCAAGCGGTAATTACTACTTAGTCTAGAAAATATTTGAGGACCGGATAGTAAAATATCTTTAAAGGTTGAGCTTTGATACTATTGTTATTTTGATTTTATTTTATTTTAAAGCAAACATAGTATATTAAGTAACCGTATTTTCTGTTGTTTTATTTAAATTTGTTAATAAATATGTCTGACTATAAAATAAATTTAAGAAATCATCTATTTTACATGATAAATTTCATTTCATGAATTTATGTAGGTGTCCCTTTCATGAAATTCGTAAATTATTGTAAAAACTGTTCATTGTACGTGAACGAGCAATAAAATACTCAAAACTGATTTACTGAAAACTAGTATTATATCCGATTAAACGTGTTTGTTAGTGAGTGAAAAAGGTTTCAAAATATACAATAAAACATATGCAACGGTGAACAAGCGAGCCTGCATTTGTTTTTCTTTTTTTTTGTAACGATAAAAGTAGGTATCTGCTTATTACCCAATAAACCGGGGTACTGTGATGGCAAACGGTTATAAATGCTGTTTATATAATTGTTGAGGGAAACAAAAAAGTTTTGAAATCAGTCTGACGAGCTGGCACTGCAATTCTTTTAGCATGTCAGCCAGCGGTGGGCTACCAATATGTTAACAAGGGGCTCGCTTAATCTCAAAGTAATTCTCGGTGTTCTGAGACAGGAGTGATTTTTTTTATCATTCCTATGCAATTATATGCAATACTAAAATAAGCAATCGATTGTTACTTAATACACTTACAATATTTAACAATATGCTATTTACCGTAAACTTATCAATTTAAATGGCTAAAAATGTACTACTGTATACTAAAGCTGTCGTAGATAATATATATAAATAAGAAATTGCACTTTTATACTAATTTTATCTGAGAATATTGTTCTCTCTTAAATTAACAAGGGGCTCGCCGGCCTTAGTAAAATTTAACAAGGGGCTCGCGCGAGCCCCTCCGAGCCCCCTCCAGCCCACCCCTGATGTCAGCTATAATGTGATAGTCAGGTCACATGTGGCAAAAAGTGATATCTTTAACTTAACTTTGTGACGAATAATGTTGGAGCGTTAATATTTTGGCAGCACGTCAAAAAATGTACAGTTTGGAACATATTATAGAAGAAAACTAAAAAAGTGAAAAAACAGCAGTTATAACAGTTTGCTACACAATACCGATTCAGCGGTGGGCTGCCAATACGCTAACAATGGGATCGCTTAATATCAAAGCAATTCTCGGTGTTCTGGGGAAGGAGTGAGTTTTTATATCACGTTTATGCAATTATATGCAATACGTAAATAAGCAATCGATTGTTACTTAATACACTTATAATATGTAACAATATGCAATTTACCGTAAACTTGTCAATGTTAATGGTTAAAAGCGTACTATTGTGTATACTGAAGTTGTCTTAGATAATATATTTTATAAGGCAGAAATTGAAATTATGTACTAATTTGATCTGAGAATATTATTTTCTCATAAGTTAACAAGAGGCTGGCCGACCTTAGCAACATTGACAAGAGATTTGCGTAAGCTCTTCCGAGCCCCGTCCAGCCCACCTCTGTACCTACAATACAATACCGAATAGTTTGAAGCAGTCAATCGATATGTATGAGAAAGCATCTACATATATTAACATAACTAATCGGAGATATCTGATATATTTTCGTGAATCCTTTCTTTGCTTTGTCTCATCCTCACTAAACAGGTAAAATGATTTTTCTCCTCGCGTTATTGTTTACGATTGGAAGACGCTGTTAGTGTCAACCGGAATTTGAATTTCATCCATAACATTTTGTAGGGGGGATAATAAAATCGCGATACAGAACCTTTGTACGTTTCAATTCGCGGAACTTCATCATCAAACGTAGGAACACCTGCACATGTAAAATAATTTACACAACGAGAGTGTTGACCAAATGAAAAAAAAAACTATAAGTATGTCAGATATTTATAAATAGCTAAACGCAGTGTGAGAGAGCCACTACAATGGCTATTTGAAAATTTTATTATGAGAAATGATTTTATAAAATATGATTTATGGATTAAAAAAAAAACAATTTGTTCTAATCCATTGAGGTGATGACCGGTTTCACTTATTACCAGTATTTTTATTGATCATTAAATAAAATTGTGGAATTGGTTAGAATATTTCTTAATTTGTTTTTGTCTAAAATTTCTACTGATCACAATCTATACAGTATTTACTGTGGGATATAATTAATTTGCTAAACTCTATTTGTTAAATGATTTTTTAAATTCAGTTAACACGTATATGATAATCTGCATTCACTTAATACTTATTTCTTCTACTTCTTTTTCTATATCGACTTCGGAAAGGAAAAATGACGTAACCCTCAATTTTCCAAAACAGATTTTTTTCAATAATCACAATGTATACAACTTGACACACATTCTTTAAAAAAGATGGAAGCTGAAAATGCCGAATAAGTATCTAAATTTGGCTTTTAAGTTTGAAAAAGATGACCTTGTAAAAAAATAAAACCAAGAAAAAACACTGAAATATAGGCTTTTCCGAGACAGTTTCTTTAATGAATATTAGTTTATGTCAATTAAACACCAGTTTAGAAGTATCCGTGCACTTTAAGGTTGTGTATAATTCATAATTTGCATTTGGCTCGAAATCATCAAAACACGTTTTTTTGCGCCTCCTGTAAAATTTGATATATGTGGGTTACGTCCTTTTTCCTTTCCACAGTCGATATGATATCCTTTTCACTCCACTCAGTTCTACACCTACCTGTGACACTCATCCATCCAGAAAAGTCGAGGTTTCACAACGTCTTTCCCCAGAAGTAGCAAAACTCAGTAGAGACTAACCGCATTTATTTTAAATAAGTATATTTGACATTGAAAAGAAAATACATTGTTTATAAAACACAAAAAGATTAAGTTAAAATGTTTTTGCAGAATGGTGACAGTGGTAAAAATTGCATAACTAAATACGACGATGCACTTTGGAGGATTTTAAAAAGGACACCAATAAAATGAATAAATAAATGCGAAGCTCGACCATTAGTGATTGTGGAATTGTCCTGTCAGACCGCATCAGCCATGCCAGCCATCAAACTGCAGGCTATTTATCTGACGCATGATTATCAACAGAAAAACCCTTAGGCTTATTTATGGCAAGCCAGTGCTATCGCAATAGTGAGTATGTAACCCTCACGTGACTGGTGGGTTAATAAGGAAAACTAAATCTTCTTTGGGCATATTTACAAAAAAAAAGAAAAAAAAGGTTGGGATGGAAGTGTTTCAACAGAATATTATTTTGCGAGACCGGCTTGTTAAGCAGTTGCTCAACTTTTCTTTTTTTAAGAAAGTAAGGATATACAAATATAGCCACGTCAGGAATAGTCGCTCTAGCTTTGCCCTATTAATTTTTGGATTTGGATTGAATCTTTGCCTGTGTTTGTGGAATGAAGAATATGACCCATTTCGTTTCCATTTAGGTCTTGTGAGATTTATTTCACTTTTCAACACATTTAAAGATTGATTTACCTTTATAATTTATACTATAAAGAAAAATTATTGTTTGTATGTATTATGTAGTTTTATTTTATATTTTGTCTCTTTATATTTGTTAAGTACATGGCGAATTGGCGTCAGCTGTTATTTCATGTACTATAATTTTAATTTTTAAACAATAAATAAATAAATAAATTATACAGATCGAATTTTTTACTTTTATTACTTTTTCGCGAAATGTTTTTTATATGCCCAAAAAATAAACAATTTTGGAAAAAAAAATTGTTATTGCTCATATTGATTAGAATCATTAAAATGCCGAGTAAAAAGGTGCCGGAACGCCGTTCCACCGCGTTATATGGAGAAAAGCACTGCATATTTATATATGTGTGTTTATCACATCAACGGTCAGTGCCACTTATATATCGCAGTATTTACCTAAAAAAATGGAAACTATGTAGTTACTTTAACAATATATATTATTAAATTGATACTAGAGATTCTGTGTTAAGTGAACTCAATAATAAATTCTCGGAAAATCAACTCTTTGCCTTTCTTTAACATTAAGATTAAATGATAATATATAAAATAATTTATTAAACGGTTAAATCTATATTGATAGTGAAAAATTAACGTATGAACCAGAACTTTACGAAAACGAAAACGAAAACGAAAGAAGCGACATAAACAATCATAATGTTTGTTTTTTAAAGTAAAGAGGGGTGCGCACATTCCGTCTTTGGTCACAGCATGGTTAATGTAATCAAAATATATGAAATATGGAATAAAATCAAATTGCGTTACAAAACACGGGCTGAAAACATAAAATTGAGCACAATCAATTTCATAAGATGTGACATTCTGTCGTTACACATGTCTCTCGATATTGTCCAATCCACAATCGGCAAACGGTCCTCTGCGATCGCCGCCAAGACGCTTCCAAGGCGTTTTATGGCCCGTTCCGGCATTATTTACGGCTGTAAATGTCACCTGGATTGAGGATAAATTAATGCCCAATGGATGAAGACAGGGCAGGTGAGATTTCCGTGACGGTGCTGCCATCTGTGGCCGCCTCAATTAAATATTTCGAAATCGCCGTGAATTTATGGGCCAATATTATGACAGAGGTTCTTGGAATCGATCTATTGATCTCGTATGGGTATTATTATACAATCAATTTAATCTTATATCGTGTCATTTTTGAACAAATGTCATATATTATATTATATAATATATTTTTGTGCACAACAAGCGATATAAAAAATGAAAAAGAATATTTAGAAAAATAATTTTATCACATTTTCAATTATGCTATATTGCTTACCGTTATGTTTTATACCTTTTTAAATCGACTATGTAGTAGAATAAACGGAAGATTAAAAAATGAAAATTGAAAAAATAGTATAAATCATCCTATATAATAGTATTTTATTGTGATGTTTATTAATGTAGGGGGTGGAATTAGATAAATGAGGGGTATGGAATGGTTATATTGCACATAATTAATTTGGTAATATAAAAAAATATAAGTTTCATTTAATGTATGTCGACTGTGGAAAGGAAAAAGGACGTAACCCACACATATCAAATTACATACAAGAGGCGCAAAAAACGTCTTTTGATAATTTTGGGCCATATGCAAATTATGAATTGTACACAACCTTGAAGTGCACGGAGATTAAACTGGTGTTTAATTGACATAATCTAATATTAATTAACAAAATTGTCTAGGAAAAACCTATATTCCAGTCTTTTTTCTTGGTTTTAACTTTTTATAAGGTTATCTTTTTCAAACTTAAAAGCTAAATTTAAATACTAATTCTGAATTTGGATCTTGCATCCTTTTGATAGAACGTGTATCAAGTTTGATACATTGTGATTATCGAAAAATACCTGTTTTCAAAAAACTGTAGGTTACATCCTTTTTCCTTTCCAAAGTCGATATGAATTCAGTCTATAATAATACTGCTCCTAGTTCTATTTATTTTATTTGTATGTTTTGTAAATTAATAATAGCTTTTACAATAACACAACTTCAACATGCACTTCAAATTCTTTTTGTGTTAGTTAGGAAGTATATAAATATGTTCAAGATTTAATATCCTCGGTTAATTAAACTATATAAGATATTTTACTGTTTTCATCTTGTGATTATTTTAGAAGCTTATTTAATTTTCAATATTTTGTCTGTTTTCAGCTACGTTCTTTAGACCAAAATGTATTGCCTTGAATGAAAGATAACAGTTGTATGTACCTAATACGACAACACTTTGTACTTGTGGTCAGTTGAAAATTTACAGTGGAAAAATACGGTATCAAAAAGCTTGGTTGATTCTGATTGCAAAATATTGTTTATACCACTAAGCCACAGCGGTCAACAATGATGACGTGTGAGAATTAAATAAATTTACTGTACGTATAATCTTTATTCATCAATGTTTCTAATACGCAATCAAGCATAATTTATGTATAATTATTTTGTAATTTTCAGCTAGATATGAGATATAATTTCACATTGTTTACTAGGAGATGTCGTGACTGCGAGCGATTCTGAGGTCCATCGATGATCGAGAGGATGTGGCACCAGACACGCTTCACGCTACTCGCAGCACACGTATAGATACCGAACATGCGACAAGGGACATGCCACAACATATTGCTTTGGCAATATATACCAGTGACGACGAATGTTGGCAATATCGAGCGTGGGCCTACGTCATAAATAATTGAACTAACATGTATTACAATAAAAAGGTTGATGTTAAGAAAATCATAGGGTATAGGAAATGTTAAAGTGTTGATGATGCGCTTTTAATCCTGGCTGGAGTGCTCCCATTGGATTTGCACATTCAATTACGCGGACCAATTAATCTTTTAATGAAGGGAATCGATAAATCTATAGAAGGCGTCCGAATAGCTCCTATGTCGCCAGGAGTCGCCTGAGGGTTACACATATCGCTCGTTTGTTGGAAAGCTAGTGCTGACAATTGTCGTCGCAATATGGCAGACCAGATGGGCTGCATCTTCTAATGGACGTCAAACGTATCAGTTCTTTCCAGACGTGGCCTGGATGCTTACAATAAAATTACTAATATAACCACATTGGACTTGTCTGTTTTTAACCGGCAATGGCATGTTCAATACAAGACTATTCAGACTGGGCATGTTGGTTTTAATTCCGGGCTGCTCTTGTGAGTATGCCGAGCAGGACGTTAATCACGTTCTGTGGGACTGCCCTGAGATGGAATCCGAAGGAGCAGAACTGTTTCCTGTGGTCCGTCCTCACACGGGCCTAATAGACCACGCTGACTTGATTGCAACCAAAGCTAACTTTAAAGCATTTGAAAAGTTTGCCAATTTATATGGGACCGTTACAACCTTTATTCCTTACTAAAGTCAATAAAATCGTCTATATCGACGAGATGTCAGTTTACAGATTATACCCAGGATACTTAATATCAACTTGAGTTAAGTTGCTGAGCTAGTCACAATTTTTATTATTATTATTTTCTTTTTTTCAAACACACCAGTGCATGGTTCAAAATCAGTCCCGTGCAGTTCTGCTCGGGCCATGAATGTTAGAGGTAGACTCCTTTTTTTCTGTCGATAGGGTTGTAAAAGGCGGCCATAAAAAGTTTACTGCATATACACCACGGATGGTGGTGGGAAACCAACTTGTTGATAGTAAAATTAAATGCTTAATCCCATCCAATCGATGTTAAAAACAAGAGACAGTTACTCCTTCTTTACTGGCCTTATTATTTTTTTTAATCCATATCCACTTTCAGAGAGTTGTTGAACACATGGACTCCTATTGAAACTAATCTCAACAGGAAATTCATAGGAAGACTGTTTGTTACTCAGGTACTCAATCTGTCTTTTTAACGGATAGAAGAAAGATAGGACTAGCAAAAAACTAGTGGTTAGCTTATCGCTCTTACTTTCCGTTTAAAAGATCGGATGGATGTGTGGGAATTTCAGACATCGTAGACACCGTAGACAATTTAAAAAAAAATCGCAGTGGATTCGAGCCCGTGAGCATAACCGCAGCCAACAACGTCAAAGACCCGACCATGAACCCGAAAAAGTGAAGAGGAAGTGTTTTATAACAACGAGTTCCCATTAAATAATATATAATAATTGTAAATCAATCATTGAAATGTTTCAATTGCAGTCAAATGCTACTTATAATCAGTTTGATTTAACTTTTTTAAAATGAAAAAAAGCAAAAATTTACAAATTAATAAGGTTGAATACAGTGTCTATACCTATAGTTATAAATTGATATATTATATATGTAAGGTAAAGTATATAAATATCAAATTGCCCATGTTTCAAGATTTGTAATTTGCAGTTATGTATGGTAAGTTCAATCTTATTAAGTTATGACTTCATTTATGTACTTAGTGCTATGAACATTTTAAGACCAACGAAATGTTACAATAAGATTAGAATATTTAGTGAGTTGAGATTCTTCTGTTATGGCTGCGATAATCAACGCACGTTGCTAAAATTATACTACCAATTTATGTTGCTTGTACTGTACTATGGCGTCAAATCCATTTCCGGCCTACTCCTGATCAGGTTGGCCAACCTGCTAATGATAATCAACGTGTCCTAAAACGGAAGTTATGACTGGTCGCCATGCGTTTGAATTATTTTAATGTTGGCAGCTCGTCGGGCATCGGTAGGCTGTTTCCGGCAATATATTAGGTGTTGTGTTTTGACTATTTTTGACATTAGGCTATTTTTTAATTTGTAATAATTATGCTTATAAACGTAATGACTGTGACGAAGTTATTCTGAACTGTAGGTAATTAAAAAATAGTACGCCGTGTTGACAAATTAATGAATGTACAAATGTTACTTCGATGCATGATAGTAAAATGAGCTTAATTTATTTTTACTAGTGTCTGCTTCTAAGAATATAAAATTTCTTTAGTGTTTTAAAGGTGCTTGTTCTAATTTTCCTAGTTTTAAAGATAGAGCAGAGTAGGAAAGCATTTTAACTAGGGCCTCCAATCCCAAGACTTCGTTAAATTATGTGATCCTAAAATCCCGGGATTGTGTTAGTGCTAATCCCGGGAATTTGAGATTTAGGATAACAAGTGAAAAATCCTGTAAAAAATAACTTTGCGAGGAGCGAGCTAAAAAAAAGCTGTCACATTTTTCATTATTGTATGTGTCAATTTCTAGGTTTTTGAAATCAGCCGGCGAGGATTTTTTTCAAAAATTGTGAAATCCGTAAATTCCCCGGTTTTTGAAGTCATTGGGCAAAAAAAAGATGTTCAACCTTATTTTCCAGATTCAATTTAAATCTCTTCATTTCTGATTTTTTCCCAGTGATAAATAACGGGATTCCGAAAGCCCGCATCCCTAAATAATTGTAAATTCAGAAATTCTCCAAGGATCACAAAGAATTGTGACACAATTCTACAGAGAATGGTCATTCTCAAGATCACAAAATGGGTCCGGGATTGGATGCTCTAATCACAATCAGTGCCATTGTAATAAATTGCAAAATCAAGCTTTGTAGATGTCTACTAAAAGCTTAAGCTCCTGATTGTAGTATATTTAAATTAAAACAAAGAAATTTGTATACAACCATATGTTGTTATATTATATTGATAAACAATTCTATTTAAAATATAAATGTTTCCAAAAGTATTCCGTAGACAAGAAAATTTCGCGGCGAATTTTACCGCGTAATCTTTTCCGCAATGCCCCGCGCTGCCGCCGGATGCGGAAACGGATCTCGACCGCTTACCTGGTGGAGGAACGGTGATGGCAAAAGGTATGGACGAAGCAGGACTAAAAGGTGACGGGTGTATCCTCGCGGCCGGAAGTGATTGCGTAAATTTCTTTAAATAAGCTTCAACGTATTCAAGTTTTTCAGTGATTAATATTGAAAAATATAGGAGAAATGTTTTAAGGGAACGGTAATAAATTCATGACTGTCTCAAATTATTGAATTTGTCTGCATTATGTGCTATTAATTATTTATTGAAAATAAAATAATAATTATGACCTCTATAATCAAACACTAAAAATAGCATACATTTTACAGTTATTGGTTCAAAAGTTATTAGAAAATAAGACACGTATTGTTTGTACTTATTCCAAATTATTAATTATAGATCACTATAGGTTTTTCTAATCGTGATAAGAGAAACTCGTGTTCATATGAAATTAGTAGAAAAAATGTTTAATTTTTTAATATAATGCATTACTACCAAGAATTGAAAATGGACATCTGAATTGAAATGGATATTGAAAATCTCTAGAATTAGTCATTTAAAATTAAAATATGCGCTTTTAATATATAACGAGGTGCTTTGTTTTGAAAAGATTACTATTTCTAAACTCGATGTCTGCCACAGACGAGATATCTCGTAAAAATTTTCGTGCTCAACACGCCAGTTACGAGTTAACTCGTCAATAAATAATTAAATTAACAATTGCAAATTATAGCCGGCGTGCTCGGTAATTAAGTATTTTTTCTACGGCCGCTAAAAGGTTAATATGCAATGTGTTTTTTTCATCTAATTACAGATATATATATTATATTTCGTTTTAAATTTTTGATCAAAGTGAATATTTTGTTCAAGTCAAAAAGCCGTAGGTCCCCTCCACTGCTCTTGACTATTTGTGTGGCATTCTGACGTTTACGCGCTTGACATTAGCGCGCCGACGTTAGCGCGTAGTACAACCCTAACATAAGCGTTTGGGATATTGATACTAGGTAAGTGAATTTTTCGAAATGAGCAGTCAGCAATACAAAGTAATCTTATATTGCGCGCAACTGTCGGCGCGCTAATGTCTCGCGCGCTGGAGTCGCTACATCAGTTGAGCACTGCACATTTCATAGTAAGTAATGAATATCATATTGTGAATGGTTTGAATTAACATCGATGTGATTTGTATGTAAAGCATAAGGTCATGTCGATGACGAAGATTGATTTTTGTACGGTTAAGTTCAAAAATTTTACTTGTAAGCCTTACTTGAGTAATTAAAGAGATTAATATCAAATCAGCCCAAGTCAAATCAAGTTTGAATGCCAACTTATAATATTATATGCACTTTCACTTTACCTCACGTCTTTTGAATGACTCATAGAGACCTTTTCTGTACCTTTAAGGTATTTATGTATTTTTAAATAACTTCATGTAATATATATAAATATATAAATCACTAGACATATAAAAACACTGCAAATTACCAACGTGATCACGACAATTGAATAATTAAAGTAAAATTGAATTTTTTTTATTGAAAAAAAATCTAATGTATTAGGATGCTGATAGCTGAACCGAAAATTACCTGATTCCTATGCTGAGACCTAAATACAGAGATCGACATGAATCTGCTTCCATGATTTTTAATGTATGAAATTGTTTCAAAGTTTTTTATAGAGCAAATTCTCTCCATTTCATTATTCGTTCCTTAATTTCTCTTAAAAAGAAACGATTTATCTTCAACACGATTTTGTAAATATTAAACAGCTCGCACTCTTCTTAAGAGGGGTGGTCATGTTGTGAAAAGAATTTTAATATCAGTGATAATTTACATATTTAGAGTCCTAAGTTCGGTGGTCAGGTTGACTCGACAAACGTGAGAGTGTATTTTTAATCTGCCGATGCTCCCCGGGAGTCGAACCTTTTCACGTGTCAATTAAAACCGACCTCTTCTCCACCTCTCCTCCCACTCCAGACCTCACAAGTTATCACATCACTCAACTCGCGAAATATCGCGTGGATCAAAAACGTTGGCTGCACAGGAAAATTCACTGAATTCAAGTTACAGGAATATTGGAAATACAAATCAAAAATATCTGCATCTACTACTGCATAGACTTATTAATGCATATAGTTATTAATGAAATCTATAACCTAAAAACTTTTAAATTTAATTGTTTTTTATATTCCATAATAATGGATATGCTGTTATAGATGTGTAAAAATTGTTCATCTTAAAAAAGTTCACGTCAAAAACAAACATAATAGATAAACTTATAAAATATAAGATGTAAGAAGCACAATTTAATAAATAATGTACACATATAAAGAACGATTATAAAGGTGCCTTAATGAGGTTATTAGCTCATAAATATTTAATTCCGATTTAAAAAAACTTGTTTAGTTAGAATGGTGAAGATTTTTAAATAATATTAGATCATTTTTTAAACAGAATACAAAATCAATTTGTGCAGTTAGTTAGCTAAGAATTTAAACGAAAAAACTGCCATCACCATAACGCAATATGGTGAAAAGATTCGGTAAAAAAATATTTATATGTGTTAACACCTTTTGTGAATAATCTATGAGAATCAGTATAATTTAGAACTGTAGAGTACAAAAAATATGTAGCTTATGTTGTATGTAAATTGACAAACATTTTGCATTACACACTTTATTATTTTCCATTTTTATAGTTCCTATGGAAAAAAACCGCTGTCGTCTTTTAATACAGCAAATAGTAGTTTGACGTTGTAACGACAGAATAGAGTATTTGTCTATACAACATATAAATTGTGAATAGATAAGATTAAAAACAGTTCGTCATTTATATGATTAAAATGATTTCTTTTCGAGTGGATTAAATCAAAATATTAAAACATTTTCTCCATGACCTTTCATTTATTTATTTGTTTTATAAAAATTTATACTTAAAATAATCCACTTAACCTAAGACCTATTGCAACAACGTAAATTTGAGATTTACATGTATATCTACACATTAACGAATACATTAATGAATTGTCTTCTTTTAGCTACTAGCATATTGAGTAAATGAGCTTTTATATACGTAAGTCAATTTCATAGACAGCTTTACATGTTTTTGGTAAACCACAAGACAATTTTATATGTTTATTTAAGAAAAAAGATATTAACAATAATTTATACTGCGATTTCGTGGCGTCTTTTGAGTTATGGTACAGAAGCACGTGCCTTAATAAATGTGGTCCCCATGGTCAAATATTAAAATCTCTTAATTCAACTTAGCACACGTCACGTTTGTGTTTGATTTTATGGTAAATTTGTGTTCATTCACTTTGAATTTTAAAATCACAGCTAAATAATAAAGTATTTCTGTATTAAGATATTAAAAAACGATTTGGTAAAATTATATGACATGAATTAGTTTTATAAGCTTCCTTATCATCTTTATCAAATGTTGTTGTTTTATATTATTTAAAATATGTACATTATATAAAATATAATTTAAGAGAATAATATAAAATTTACCAGTGCTTCTTGCCATACCAAAAAGAGTGCTTATCAATAAGAATTTATTTATTTTTTCGTCAGTCGCTCAAACTTTATTTCCATAGAAGGTAAATGAATGAAAATGGAGTTAATATAATAACTATTTGTAAGTTGTTTCTTTCTGTACCAAATTATTAAGATCAAATACGGTGTGTGTAGAATGAAATTAAAACTTCATTAATATTAATGCCACTGCATGAAAATCTATTAATTGATTAAAAACTGAGTACCTTGATGGTATATATGTTAAAGTATACAGTAAATATGGGCCTATTACAGGTAAATAAAGTGAGCCAAGTGTTATTTTAGAAAAAAGTAAGTTAGATGAGTTGTAATATTCTACACGTCTTAAAGTATCGTAAAACTGAAGTATCCTCAGTTAATACACATTGCAATAATGTTATCTCCGTAAAATAAAAATATGTAATCTACCAAAGTAACAAGTAAAGACGAGATTGTACTTCCGTAAATCCAAGAAAAAAGTTTTACCATTTTGCTAGTTGGCTCACTTCCCCTCTCGAGGGATCATATAATAGTTATACTGACGATATTGTTATAATAATTCGAAATGTTTTAATCAAGCAGTTACATTGAATATGAAATTAGTAACGAACATGTCAGGCTTCTCAAAATTCGACATGAGTGTTATTAAAATTTTATGGTCACTGTAAAAAATATTTATATAACTTTTTCATAAATATTTTTGTTTTTTTTCTAATCTCTGTTATATTTTAGTGTGTTGGCACATGCCGTAAGCTTCAAGTGACTTACCAAATCGTTAAAAAAATAACCGAGGATTAACGAAAACAATCGAATAAAAAATCGGTTGATCTTTAAACAGCTTTAAGTTACTTTTCTTCTGAAGTAATAAATTTATATAGCCGTATCAAGCTCTATAAATTTTAAGCTGCACAATTTAAGTGTACAAAAACCAATAAGTGAGAATACACTTCAAGCGGTTTTGAACCTTAGCGCAGTTCGCGGTGTGAACTAGATTTGTGTGTCAGTGATTTCCGTTAATCGTATTTAATGACCAGATTTGAGGCACAACGCGCAATAAAATAGCCCATAAAAAACATGTTTTAACATCCATCTGATAATCAATCTAACACATCATAATTTTAGCGTTCTCTTATTGAAGTTTATCAACTTGTCAAGAGATTTTGATCTCTACGGCCGGTGTAAATGGGAGTGATTTTAGTCTACGGCAAGGAAGCGGTGATTTAAGGATTTAACAGGCGATTCGGTCGAAAGTGTTACGCATGCTACTGTGAATTGTACGCGAAGCATTAAATTGCTTGAGTAAAAAAAAATGAAAAGTTCAATCAAACATTATTAAGAAATAAATATCAAATTTGATATTGTTTATAAGACTAAAATGCATAAATTATAATCCTATCTATTTTTAAACGGAAAAAAAAATGATTAACAATTCATACTTATAGCACGAAATCTCAGGCTGTTACTAGATTGAATATTTTTTAAAAATTAAAACATATATAGTGGAACCTCTCTAAACGAGTTTAATCTTACTCGTTATGTGAAACACTCGTTAAGCTAAACAATTTTTCTCATATAAAACAATGTAAAATACAATAATGCGTTCCATGCCGGAAAAAAAACAATTTTTATATTTTAACGTGTATTAAAGTAAAATTACATACTCGAAAATTGTTAAAGAACGTAACATCTTGGAATGCGATTTAGATTTGCAAAAAACGATAAAAAATCGACTAGTTGACGCTTCTTAATGTACGATGCAACAGTTTCACGTGCTTTCAGCTTTTCTCTTATTGTGCCAGAAGATTGTTTCTTTGCTACTTCCTCCTCCTCCACTAAAAAACTCTCCTCCATAATGAATGCTGTGAAAAACAATGCAACTCCATAAGCTTCTCGGTGGTAAGCTCTTGACTGAACTCTTTCACAAGCTCATCAATTTTGCTGTTATCCACCTCCAGTCCCATGGTATTGCCCAAAGATACAATCTCGTTGACTTCACAGGTACTGTTTTAAACCCCTCAAAATCACATTTGACAACGCTCCTTGGCAAAACTTCTTCCAAGCTGAAGTGAGGGTTCTCTTGTTAACTTCTTCCCACGCCTTGTCAATCATCTTGAGGCAAGCAACGATGTGAAAGTGATCTTTCCAAAACTCTGCGTCACTCGTTATGCGAAATGTCGCTCGTTAAGGGAGCATTTTTTTCACAATCTGTTTTGCTCGTTATCCGAATTACTCGTTATACGAGGTGCTCGTTATAAGAGATTCCACTGTATTTGAGATTTAGATAAGAAGTTTTGGTTAGTCACCAGTGTTTAACGCGATTTCTTTTTTGATTGTCAAATTAAGAAAAATAGATTCCCAGTTTTCTATTTCCTACCAGCTCGAGAGGTGATCTGACTTTGAAAAAAATGAGGTTGAGCGACTGAGTAACAAACAGCTCTCGTATAATAAACTTCTGTTGAGATACCTCAATTAAGAACCTATATGCTTCACATTGAGAGTGGACATGGATTAAAAAAAAGTATATATTTTCATCCCCAGCATAATCTACATTCAATATATAATATTTAAGAAATCAATAAAATTAGGTTTCTTCAACGACTGTGCTACGTTGCTGCCGATCACAATGTACATAGTTTCAGTCAGGTAAAATAAAATTTGAAAACCGGTGATTTGAGCCTTAGATTAAAAACTGCAAGTCGCACAATTGTTATAAATTTACAGAAAAATCCATGGTCATTTTACAATAGTTTTTAGCAATCAATAAAATATAAGTATATTGTAATGGAAAGTAAAAACACCCGAGTATTCGATTCGTTATATTGTCGAAAATCTTGTGCAAAGTAATATTTTTACCTTATGATGTAGTTCTCCCAAAATAATTTAAATTCAATGAAAATTTATATATTTGATAAGCTAATACTTCAAAGGTGATATAAATTTATTTAAACTTGCTATACATAATTAATTATATAATTTAAAAGATGCAAGAATTTATACCCTCTGTAAAAATGCTTCTCATGTGTTTGGGGCATGGACTAAGAGTATGACAATGCAATAGAGTAACAATATTTTATCTCTGTGCAAATTGTGCGGTGGTTCTGCAGTGGCTCATCTATATACACGTTGATTGATTTTTTGAATTTATGTACCATCTAAAATTAACAATAGTTTATTCCATCAGACGTGCTCACAAAATATATTACGAAACTGTGGGTGTACTATTCAGAATTGCCCGAGGCAGAAATTGCCTATCGCCGAGTATCAGATGAAAAACAATGCAAAAAATATCTGCTGGAACGCGGAGATTTTTTTGTCGCCCGTCAAACGGAAAAAAAGCGATTAACAATTCATGGAATCACTCGTGTCAATAGGTATATTACTTTTGCCGTCAGTTTGAATCTGTTTTATGCGATTTATTTTTGGTTTTGTGGGTCAATCCGTTAACTTGACGCAATACAATGGATGTCTAATCTTGAATGTTTTTCTGTGGCGTCAAATTTTCGTGCTTAGTGATGTTAAATAATTAACGATCATAATTTTCTATTTAAAAAGCGAAAAATTAGTTTGAGCGCAAGAGTACATCATCACGTATTTCGTTCATCGGATTCGGAAACAAAATAAGCGTTTTGACATACAGTTTAAGACTTTATATTCCTGATTAAGAATGAGATTCTGAAGAATCGTGAACTAGAATATTATTATCGAGAAAAGCTTAACAGTTTTCAACGATATTTTTCTCTATATCAAGATATTTCACGTGGAATTGAATAAGTTCAGAATAATATGAGGTATTTTAAACTAGATTTTGTCGATTTTACTCTGTTTTGTATGTATTATTAAGTATTTATATCAAAGCATTACACATATTTTTTTATTATTTTTACTGCGTTTTATATACATAAAATGATAATATGTATATATTAATATTTGAAATGTATGAAAACCCATACAAACTATTGGCGGTTACAAAATATTTTTTGAGAATATTAAAAAATCAACGAGTCCGGTTTATTAGAAAATGGAATGTTGAAATTTTTTTTTTAATTACTGTTTTTGAAAAAAAAATTGTCGGTTTCAGAAAGAAGGAAGCGGTAAACCATATAAACGAGACATTTTCCCGTCACATAGCTGAGTTGTAAAGCTTTACTGCTTCTATCATATTTTGTTCAGAAATTGCAATAATGTACTGATTTGTTCTAAGAATATTGTTTTTTTTTTAAATTTAACAAAGGGCTCACGCGAGCCTCTCCACGTCCATCCCTGAGTTCCTTAATATATTAATTGTACTCCAGAGGATGTACATTTATTTTAAAACGACACTGAGTAAAATATAATGTTCTTAAATGCAAAGACATTTCTTAAAAAGCACGGCACTGTGAAAAAGTTCTCTCTTTAAAAAATGTCACGCGTAGACCGGAATGAAAATTGGAAGCGAAACGACTTTTAAATGATGAAAAAAAAAGTTAGTAGGTAACAATTGTTTTGTCCGTAATAGCACACTTTGAAAGCAACAAAAACAATATTAGGCTGCATGTAGTCTGCTAGTTAACAGTGCTTGTTCTTTCAATGTTGTTATATACAGTTTTTGCATATCGATAAGAAAAAAATGATCACAAAACTAAAGAAAAACATTGTAGAATATTCAGTAAGAAGTTAACATTGTGTATTATCAGCAATGTTCCCTCTAAGTTGCGCGCGGAAACGGCCGCGCAGTAATTTGAAAATCCTCGCGCAAAATTCCTGGTTTGCGTGCGCTTCAATACATTTCAATATATTTTTTTGTCTGAAATAAATTATAAATTAAAAATTTAGATATTTTTACAAGAATTATGTTCTTATCTATTATGAGAACAAGATATTGATCTTAATGATGTTTATAATATAAGGATTAGTTGTAAGAAGCGACATGAAAATTACAAAATTTATAATATATTAATAAATGACTAATTTGCTTCATTCTACTTTTATTTTTTTATATATTACACTTATTAGTAAAAAAAAATATATATATTTTTTTATTCGATAAACTTGTTTTCCTTTCTGCATCACACCGAAGACGATATCTCCTCAATGATACAGTTAAGATACATGTTTTTAGGCACAATTTGATAGGCAACAATAATAATAATTAAAAATATAAAGATATTAATAAAGGTTAATTAAATACATTGAATTGGTATAACTACACGTAAAAAAAATAATTAAATAATAATAAAAAATATATCTATAAATTATCAAATGACAATAATTTTTATTATGCAAATCAAAACAAAATAATAATATTTTATTTTATCATATATGACAAATTATGCCACGCAGTCTTTGAATTTTCCGCGCATTTCCTCTCGACGTAGAGGGAACATTGATTATCAGTAGTTTGAAACAACCATTATGCCACTTATTATCGTCTTGTTGAAGTGCATACTATAATAATATAAATAACCATTATTTAGTTTCTCAAAAACCACTTCTAACTAACGATTGTACTAGTGTCTTCTAAAACCAATCAGATACATCTTGTCAGATCAATGATTCGTGACATCTCGTATTGTAAAATATAGTACAAATATTACTTTCTTTATTGCATATATTTATAAATTTGTCTGAATTATTGATTGTGCTATTAATAAATTATGGCATGAGAAGAAGACAAATAATTATGTTTCATTATAAGAAGATACAGAAACAAGAGAAAAAATATTTGTAACCACACCTCCCATATAAATATTATTTTCCAAAAAGTTACTTCAACGATATTAAGAGATGATTTCAATTGTCATTTATTACAAAAATAATTTTCCGTTACATCGTTTAATGCCTAAATTAAAAGAAATATTTTACATTTATTTAACACTAAATTGCTTAACGTTTTTTGACCATATCAAATTAAACAAATAATCGATTAGTAGCTATAGAGATTTAAAAGAAAAGTCGGTTGATGTCTTCAATTTTTGTTTACCAAAATATGCGTGAAATTGGTGTATTGTTTTGGGAAAAATATTATCTTTATAAATACCTATTAGAGTATTGAGTATTGACAGAGTACGACCTCGAAGGTCATTTCATCATCAGAATATTGACGGTAAAAATCGTCATGCCAGCAGACAGTGAACCGTCTTTTAGACTGCCAGGCGTGAAATATTTTCAATCGTTCGTTCCGCGAACACTCAAAAAAAAGATTTACAGCAACACCAATAAAATGGTGTGATTTACGATGAAGAAACCATTGCATGCTCATGGTTTTGAGATACTTTCGCGTCAAATCGATTCGCAGTCACTCAGTAGGTACACATTATAAAAACTGTTCATATATATATAAGCATTTAAAATATTGTTGAAATGAATATACTAGATTTGCTTAAATTAACATTCTATATAATTAAATATTTATAATAAATTTAGTTGTAACTTTATAGATAATCATTTGTGTTGTAAAATTAAAACTAATTACGATTAAATTTGAATCGTTCAAATTATGTACACTCCCACAGATTTTGTCACTAACGACCCAGCACAACAAATAAATATAATTCTAAAACCACTCACTATTCAAATCTTTGGGCATTCCCATGAGCTTATCCTTTTCGCCAGCAATGGCTTTAGACTCAGTGATACATTTATTCATTATATAAACACGAAACATTCATTTACTAAGCGTCAGTTTAAGTTCATCCGTGCACTTGAACGCCTGAAGATGCCGAAAGACGAAACCCGGGTCGTTAGTGACAAAATCTGTGGGAGTGTACATAATTTGAACGATTCAAATTTAATATTGAAATTCCACCAACTTTTAAGTTGTTAACTGTCAATTATTGGTAGAAAGGCATTATATTCAAAAAAGAAAACACTTATTTGTACTGGTTCCCGGTAAATTGCTCGAATGGAAATTGCTCGAATAACAAGATAATCAATTTGTTTCCGTTTGTTCTGTCCGTTTGTTCTGTCTTAGCCCTAGTCTTCTATGTGTTCTGGAAATATATAGAAACAGTTTGAGTAACTAATTAATAAGCAGTTCTCGTAGAAACACTTCTGTTGAGATAAACTCCATTAAAAGATTATATGTTCCGCATTTGGAGCGAACAGGGTTAAAATAAATACCTACGAAAATTATTTTTATATTTCACTCTCTAAACAAGTGTCGCACAAGATAAAAATGAAATTCGTAGAAAAAGTCGTGAAAAATCTTTTAAATAACCAAGCAATTCGAATAATTTGTAATTCGAGCAATTTCCATTCGAGCAATTTACCGGCTACCATTTGTACTAATCCAACTGTTGTTTCGAATGACCACCGACTGTGTAAATCTTAAGCGATACAATTCGGTAAATTGCGTTTTAGGCCAATAATTGTTCAATATCAGTGACAAAAGTTTTAGAGCATTATCTCATTCACCTGATCTTTTTCAAGGCCTGTTTATTTTAGTAAACTTTAAAATGCACTTCTATGGTCAAAGAAGTGCATTTTAGAGTTTTGACTTACTATCGTTTGTTCCACGTGGACCCCGGTTGAGAAACACTGATATAGAGAACTTAAACTAGTCAGTTATCAGGATAAGGATCGACCATATATTACTACATATTTACTAACCACACTTAAGGAATTCCCTTTTCGACCTTAATTAAAAAAAAAAACCTTCTCCTGTAAAATTTATGAATTGTCAGATACGATTTTCTATCTATTATTATAGGTTTATAGTGCCTTAACTCATTTTTGACCAAAATTAGATATGTATACAATATGTTAGTTCTAAGCCATCGATATATAAATTATTCTATGTATCGGAGCTCAAATAAAAGAAATCTTACTAAGACTAAGCAACCTGATCGTTCACTCGTGTATTACAAATTTTTAAACATGTGCCGTTTGTATTATAATGTTTTTATTAATGATGATTGATGCATGTGTCGATTTGATGTATTGCCCGAGCGTCCTTTTGTCCCAAAGACATAGGTTATTATTATGTGCCACCTTTCAAGACCACCCCACTGATACCGCCTAAGCTGCCTAATCTATATACATATGTAACTTGTCTATATATGGATAGATTTGTTTCACGTCTTAATTAGGTATTATTGAAAATAAATATCAGTAAAAGATTTGCTTAGATTAAAAATAGTCATTTTGTTAAAAAGTCACATTATGGGCTATATTGATTTCTGTGAAATATTATACTATTTATTTTTCGGTAAAGGTGTACATATTTTTACTAGCTTTAACGTCATCTTTACCTTGCCGCACTTAATCTCTTACCAGCTTTACTTTCAATGTTGCAACAACGATTCGTTCCTCAAATAAACACTCCTATAGATATTACTAAAATAAACACTTTGATGTTTATAATAATGTATC
The DNA here is from genome assembly GCA_031772345.1 of Himalopsyche anomala. Taxonomy (NCBI): domain Eukaryota; kingdom Metazoa; phylum Arthropoda; class Insecta; order Trichoptera; family Rhyacophilidae; genus Himalopsyche; species Himalopsyche anomala. Next base: position 9,591,241 of record CM062824.1, on the reverse strand, counting down.
ATAAATATTTATAATATAAGTAATTGAAACTATGATGAAAGTAATAAAAAAAAAGCTCACCTGTTATAATTCTTCTTAAAGTTAAATGCTTGTTCTCTCTCGATTCAGTGACAAGAAAATGTTGATCAACTGATATTGATTAACAACTGGATAGCGGTTAACCCGTTTTTGGTTATTCACATTTTTTTTCAAATGTATGAAGCTTTCAAAATACATATATTATCTGTAAACAATTCTTCAGTTTGTAAAGATATTAATTACTAAATAAACATCAATATTAATGCAGATATTAAAAAATAAAATTAAGACTGTTTTAAATTCATACTTTGATGCTGTTTATAATATTATCAAAAAAAAGTATGAGCAAAATGTGTTTAATTCCAAAAAATGCCTATGAACGATTTTGCGGCCTAATTTTTATCACATTTATTGTCAAACTTGGTAACTAAAATCTTAAATGATTGCTCAATTTACTAAAACAAAACATGAAACAAACCGCTTCACGCCGTAAGAAACATGCAAAATATTTTAATATGCCCAAACACATATGGAGTAAACTATAAACGGTAAATTTATTCAAAAAGAAAATTTAGGATTTCAACTATAATATATGTAGTTAGTTGCTTGACGGAATTTCAATATTAAATTTGAATCGCTTAAATCTAGTCCGTTTCCGTAAGTTTTGTCATTAACGACCTGTGTTTTGCCTTTAGACATCTTCAGACATTCAAATACACGGACGAACTGACGGACTGAATTTATCATTTCAAGTTAATTAAGGAAAATGTACAAAATTTAAACGATTCAAATTAAATTTGTGGTACTAAAATTTAATCTCTTTAATAAAATCAAAGACAGCTTTGCTCAGCGAGTGGTGAGAATATGAGTATTTATTTTTTAAAAAATGTTAATTATATTTTTTGTTAAGTAATAATTAAAAAGTATTTTCGATGACGTATATAATTCATTTCAATCTAAGCCAATTAATTTCGATGAACGTCATGTCACGGGTGGGCCTGCAATTGCATTTTTCAAAAAAAAATCGCACCTTTTATGTTTCTGAGTCGTACATACATATATCACACGAAGATTAATGCGAATCTATCAATTTCATACGGGTCGGTGCTAAGACTAGAAGAGTCGGTACGATTGATGAGAGATTTGGATGAGAAAAAAAAGATATTTGCTCTATCGGTATGGTCTGTAGCTTTTTATTGCACGCTGAGTGCAATAAAGAACATGTTTTATACAGTTAAGATTAATTTTGTGGCAATTTGATTGAATGATTAAGCTATTTTTTAAACTATCTAGTTGACTTTTACCTACTAAGTACGTGTATTTTGTTAAGTGTACGGATTAACTTATGTAGACCAAAAATCTGTGTTTTAGTCTTCTTCTAGTATGATCGCCAACATATATTCACAATTATGTTGAATGTTTCATTATTCGATAAGAATCTAAGACAAAGGTTCCCAACTGGTGGGGAATTCCTCTCTGATGGAGGAAACGTTGATGTTTTTTAAATACAAAATGACACGTTCATCAATTATTTTTCATAAACTCACTTTAGATGCTTATGAACGTCATTTTTGAATGCCCTGAATATACTGAAGATTTTGTTAATTGAAATAAGTTTCAGTAATTTCAGTAATTAGTTGATAAAAAACATCTAAATAAATTTATAATATTATTATGTATATAAATTACCTACATATAAAAAAAAATGAAAACTTCGTATATTGTTTCGAAAAAGCATTTTGATTTAAACTATTTTGGGTAGGGGAGGAATTGTATTTTGAAAAATAGTATGAAGAAGGAATGGAGCAAATTAGGTTGGGAACCCCTGATTTTAGATATTAAATATTTTATTAAATTGTTATAGCTAACAAAACCTTTTTAGGATAAGGAATTTATTTTGTCTTCATGTTCCTGCATGATCAGAAGGAAAAGCATAAAATACTCATTAGAATTTTCCAAAGTTATTGAAAAATAAAAAACACTTACTTTGTTTTTTAGTTGTCAGTAAATCATTCAAATAAGAACAAATAGTATTAAGATTTGGTTATTTATCTTCATACAACTTATATAAGGTTGAGTTATGAATGGTGGAAAAGGTTGAAAACATCACATACATATATGCCTTTGCATATGAATAAAAAAATCTATTGAAAAATCAATTAACGAAAGAATCCTCTCGGGGTAAGTGCTCTTGACTACGCAACCAAATAGGATTAAAGACCAGTCGGTTAAATCAATCGACAAACATTTAAAATCTATATTCTATTCTCTATCTTTAGTGTAGTTTGTGAGTTACGAAAAATTGGGGGAATTCGAGAATACTCTTATTTTATACCAGCCACGTTTAAATAAAAGATGGTTGACTTTTAGTATTATCATCGGTGCTAATTAAGGCTTATACAAAAACCGACTTTTGAAAAAACCGGTTTTCGAAGTTTTACAAAAATGAATAATTTAATTAAAATAGCGAGAAGGAGTTCAATTTTTAGTTGTTTATTTATATACATAATGAAATTATTTGGTGTTACTCTTCAGAAAATATGATTTAAGAAAACACAAAGCGTCCAATGGTCATTTTGTAACAAAATTTCCTGATATCGAAAATACCTTTCGCTGGATAATGATGTGGAGCATATGGTCTTTAAGCGATCAAATAAAAGATCCGATTTTTCTGTCCCTTTGTTTATAGACTCATTTATGGAAAATTCGGCATAACCGGTTACGAAGTTAAAAAACCGGTTTTTGAATGTCACAAATTTTGCCAAAAAACCGATTCTTGAAAACCGACAAGCCTTAGTGCTAATATATGTGAAATGTTTAATGCTTAAGGAATATTGAAAATTACTGTTTTTGAAGCGATGCTTAGCATCAAAAACCGTTTTTGCTGTCTCCGTTGGTATTATTCTCGTCTTGTTATATGATGCTTTGCTGTTAATGATTTGTGACTTGTGAGTGAATTCACATCGCTTACTACATCGCTCGTGCCAACCAAGTTTTTTTTTTTGATCCGCCACAAGTTCAGCGTGACCTAACCTAATCCAATACTCTACCATCTGATTGCAATAACAAGTTATGTACGGTACATATAAAAAATATCAAGAAGGTGAAATATTGATAGTAATGTAGGTATATCAATATTGATGTGATGATTCATAAAAAAAATACCGGCGGATGACCGCGACACCACTCGACCGCTTTGACGAAACACCGAACGTTAATTTTTTTTATTTCCTTCGCGTCAAAAGATCGTCAGAAAAAAATGTACGGCGTAGCGACGAATCTACGCCACTCAAACACGGAGGCGCGGTTTTTTCTAATATTATTTTTATAACTCGTGTTTTTCAACTACCATTTCATGGTTAAGTCAGCAGAAATTGTCTTGACGAGAACTGTTAATTGTTTAGTTTCTTACCTTTTTCTTCACAGAAGTTAAAGTTAGAAGGATAGGATATGTATTTTGTTCATCGCTCTTACTTCAGTAAATTTGTGAAACGAGATTTTTTTTTAAATATAAAAACATTTCTGCATAATTCGATTCGAAAATCAATAAATAAAAATGTGCGTTTAAGAATTCGTGCCCAAGTACAACACGATGGAAGTACATTGATTTATATATTATTGTATTACTGGATAGAATAGTACATTTTCAATCAAAAAGTATAACATCCTGTTGCACTAAGTCTACATTTATTAAATTAATTCAGGACCGATGTAACTTATTATGAGCTTTTTCGACTCAACACTCATGCTGAGCGAAACGTGTTTTATTTTTTTAATGCACTGCCTTTCCACCAAAATAGATAGTAATCAAATTAAAAGTGATTGATATAGCTATAAATTTATGTGATCAAAAATGTTGTCCACTAAACAGGTGTTAACTGTCAATTATTATTATATTGCATTTGTTCTGCAATTGCTCGATTTGATAAAAATCCTTCTTTGAGAGAAACTGACAAAACAATATTTCTATTTTTTTTTAAATCAATTTTTTAAGAAGATTGTTTTTGATTAAGATATATTGCTTAATTTAAAACTACTATGGAAGTTATTGTGAAACATTATGGTTGGTCTCGTTTTAAATGTCAAGCATTCAAAAAGTTTTAACGTTTTTCTTACGTTATGCTACCGTTCTAAATTTCGATATTATAATACAAAGCAACACAGTTTGAGTAGCTTTATTTTACGCCATTAGTAAACGTCAAAATCAGAATGTCTGCTTTGTTGGGAATATTTGAAATGAAAATTTTAATTTGTCTCCATCATTTAGACATTTCAATTGGGCCCACAAACATTTAAGTAAATTGTCTCGATTAATAAAATGAATAATTTAGAAATTCGTTCTCAAGCAAAGCAATTTTAACGTTCTCAATTCCATATTACTTCAAAAATATACTAGATAGTAGATATAGTATCATCCTCATCACATCAAAGTATTATAAGTAATTTTTCACGCAAGGTGAATGAGCTCAGTTTGTCAATAAGCTATAACTGTTATTAAACATTCTGAAATTCTGTGCAATAAAAAAAATGAGCATGAACAATATACCTAGATACATAGCGATGGTAAGTGTTTAAAAAGAACCCTTTTTTAATCACATTCGATCATAATTTTCAGCACATAGATTTCTAATGAAAGTATGTCAGTCGTAGTTATTCTACGAGAACTGTTAAATATTTATTCGCTTAATATTTCTAACTATGAACAGATTAGTGGGAACTAGTAAAAAGGGCGTCGGAAAGGCTTAGACGGCTCGCACCAACTCCTTGTTTAACTAAGATTTTTTTAATCAACTGTCGTTAGCTTAAATGAACAACGAAACATAAAAATGTGCTTTTTTACTCAAAAATTTCTTTTAATTTTGGGTTCATAACAAAATAGACCTAGCTGCTTTTATAATATTTAAAAAAATGATTTTTTATTGTGTAAAATTCGATTGCTGTAATAATTAAAACTTATAATTTTATATGATGATTGATACAAAATCTACCCTTTTCCCGAAACACCACAAATAGCTCTCAGAATAGGCGAGTCTCTTGTTAACGTATGGCAGCTACAGCTTTTTAAATTTTGAAATAGTATGTGTCAAATAGAGAATTTAAAAAAAACTTATTGTGATTATTGATGTATTTGATTTTGCTAACGTTTAATATTTTATTCAGAAATAAATAATGCGTTTTGGTTGAGATATTTTTTTTTAATGAAAATAAATAGATGGTTCCTGCTTAAGCATACCATTGCCCCCCTTATCATTTTTTTTTTACAAATAAACGTTATTACAATATGACAATAAGGAATGCTTAACTCAACCGAGATGATTTGAAAACCCTATTAAGCTAAATTTTATAAATTAAACGAATTTTTGTGAATAAGCAATTTGATAATTTCTCTTAATTATAGGTGTCTCTGTATACCTTGACACTTACCCTTAAAGAATGACGAATATAACTTGCTAAGTTGCATTGTTCGATACATTTCGAATACATATTTCATGAGCGTTAATGCATGAAGGTACATTTCCGAATTCCAGCAGACATTCAGGCAGACACCAGCTTTGGACTTCTTTGATGTGGTGAGTAGAAGGACGAGAGGGCGGGAGGAGGTTGTTAGGCTGGAGAGGGGAGATAGTTTGGGATTCCAGAGGTTATCGCGAGTCATCGCAATTCAACCCTAATCAAACTTCCATCAATAAATACCTACTTGTTTGAGTCTATAATTCACAAGGTGCTTATAATATAATTTGTTTTATATGTGTGTAGCGTTAAAAAAACACATGTTTGAGCTAATTTCACATTTTCGTAAAAATTAGGATTGTATCACAAAGAAAAATCTAAATTTTATATAACATAACGTTTATATCTAAACATCAAACTAAAAGTAATTAACACATTATAGGCGGGAAACGTAAAAATACGTTTATCGTGTACTTTCAGTTTTGTTGGTATATTGACTCATAATTTAATGGTTTCTTCAAAATAACTGCCGCGGCAAGTGACCCTTTTTGACAATAAGCAATATAACTCATAATTTAGTATGCCCTGAATGTTCGTTCACACAGTATTTTTTTAAAAGGCGACACATGTTTCTCGAATATTTAGGTTCAGATTTCACACTTTCAGTGATAACAAATTTGTAGGAGTGAGGGTTTTGTACTATAATTATTTATATAATTGTATGGTATGGATTAATGTTATTTTTTATACAGAATATTTTGAATATTTCATATTGATAACAAGTGGAGTGCTATCTACTAAATTAATAACAGGTTTTTATATTCAGCTTAGAAAAGTAGTGAAATTATGATGTATTCAAAATGTTTTCATTTTATTTTTAATGATTAAATGTCACATATGATTTCATTGAAAATTTCAGCCGAAAATATTGTTTGATTAAGAAGTTTTGTTGATTTTAAAAATGTAATTTTTGCGCTAATCACTAAAAACGCCCGCTTATAATGTGTTAAAAATATATTTATTAGTTAACAACGGGTATAACAATTGAAATATCAATCTGATGTGTATTTTAATTTTATATTTACGCTAAATAATCACACAATAATGCATTGAAAATTTTAAGTATATTAATATTTAAATTTCTAGAGATGCATTTTATTATTCACTGTATATTTAGAGCACATCGTTACAGCGATGGGCTGCCAATGCGTTAACAAAAATCTCACTTAACATCAGACTACTAGAGGTGTGCCGGGTAAGGGGCGATTTTTTTTACAACTCTTATAATTTATTAAACTCGATAAATATCAAACTAATCGAATGTGACTAGAATATTTTGGGTACATTTGTATTTTTGTGTACTTACATTTATTTCATGTCACTGTATTATGTATAGTATCCAGTATATTTTCGTATTTTTTTTTTTATACTGCGGCCTACGTAACGTAGCAAAAACAAACGATGACAAAAGTGCTGATGATGATAATTCTTCTTTGACTTTTCTGTGATGATTCGAATGGGGCTATATTTTTTTGCCATATAACTGCCACAGTATTTATAAACATGTCAATTATTCTCACCTACAAAATATTTGAATATCATTCTATAATAGTATGATTTTGAGGTCACCTTGTAGTTATTAATAACGCGAAGGCTGTATTTACCACTGCCTTCGAAATCGATGTTATGCGAGAATTATTATTTTTACATTTGTATATCCGACTAATGGTGATACTATAATATTATTCCAATCTCTCTCTGCTAATGAGACGAATGAGGTGTCTGAATATTAGAAAAATAAGTATTTGTTACAGTGGAGATAAAACAATTACGAGCTTAAAGTTGTTCTTTAATATTTTTTATGTGTACAGGTGCACTTACTAACAAGAGTATTTTAAATAAATGACAAGGCTACAATTCATTTAATTTGATACTACTGTAATAGCAATATCTCATACACATATCAAAAGCTTTCTAAGTTGTATTATAATAAGACTAATATCGATAGAAACACTTTTCGAAATTTATAATGTTTGATATGTTTTGCAATATGCAGTGGACCAGTTAAACGAAGAATGTGTTAAAATTTGGGTTGGAAAAAATAGTTTGGAAAATTTTAGTGTTGAAGATTTACAAAAGAGTGGTAAGTCTCAAGTGACTAAAAGTGAAGATATTAGTAGGTACTAGTTAAAGAAAATATCTAAAACTGGCGGTTTTAAGGGTTGTAAGCAATTTTCCATCTAGGGCAAGAGGTAAGCTGCGCGGAAATTTCAAAGGCTGCGCTGAGGTTGCGCGGACCGATCAAATATTAATTGAACAACTGTCTTGTAGTGCGCGCCAACCCGGAATGAGTACGCGGGGCTTCCCAACTTCTACGCGGCCGCGCACGCCGCATATTAGAGGTAACGTTGGTTGTAAGAAGACTAGATATACATTCAGCATTACTTCATATACATTAAAGAACTTGTGCAAACATATATTTTTTTACTTCTTAAGTTACTCGCAAAACACGCAAAGACTTATGAGACAGCCAAATTTATAGTGTCATTTAAACAATGACTTTCCAGCGAATATTAAAACACAAATTAATATCCATATATGCAAATTTCAATAGATATCATTATCACAAAAACTCATAGTAACTCTCATGCTGAATCATAAAGTATATTAAATAAATTCACAAATTATTAAGAAATAGTTACATTTGTATAAGAATACAAAAATATACAATTTGAATAAGAATATTAAATTATACCATTTAAAAAAAAGTTTATAAATATATACATATAACTAAAAGCCAAATTAGACAGGAATCGACTAAATCATTTGGAAAAAAAAATATAACGAACTTTCTCAAAGTAACCTCCAAATCCATCGAAAATAGAGGAAATCTTTATTTTGATTTTGTTTTTGATTTCCTTGGATATAGTTCTATAAAAAAATCATGAAACACGTATCAACATCAATTAAAATCACGTTATTAATATCATATTTGAAATGTTCACAGCGGTAAAAAAATAATAAATTATAAACAGTAATATTTCTTCGCATGTTTGTATTATTTTGTGTGAGAAAAAAAAAATACCGAGGCGTGTTGATTTCGACCGATGACAGTGCACTAAATGAAAGGTAAAAAAAAAATGGACGAGAGATAAAAAAAAAAATGTACCATCAATCCGGGTCCAGGTTGATTACAATTTCAAAAATTAATAGTCGATATTAAATTGAAAAATATCCCACTCGTTTGGGGCTCGTTTATTGGCCATTCGGCCACATTATAGCGTGAAATTAATTGAGGTGTTACGAATAACAATTTAACTTGATGTTTTCAGATAAGAAAAAATTAAATACTCATATTGCTATAAACACAATACACAAATGAATGTGGGACAAAATTGTAATCATTTGATTAGAAAAATATTCATTACGTAAGGGATATTATCAGCTGTGAGCTGGCAATACGTTAACAAGGGGCTCGCTTAATCTCAAAGCAATTCTCAGTGTTTTGAGGAAGGTGTGAATAGCTCTTATGCAATTGTATGCAATACTTAAATTAGCAATCGATTGTTGCTTAATACACGTAAAATATGTAACAGTATGCAATTTACCGTTAACTTATCAATGAAAATAGCTAAAAATATATTATTGTGTATACTGACGCCGCCTGTGTGGTCGAGTGGTCAACATCGTTGGCTACCACTACGGAGGTCACGGGCTCAAATCCCAGTACGGCCAGTTTTATAAATTGATTTTTCAATCGATTTATGAATTTCTGTTCAAAGGCATGGATGTATGTGTTGTCTTGAATTCCCCCCTCCCAACCATCCTATCCTATAAACGGAGCGTATCGAGAGCGATTAGCTAACCACTAGTCCTGTACTAGCCCTTTTCTTATATTCCCTACTCTCTATGGAAAAAGAGAGGTTGAGCAACTGAGTAACAAGCAGTTCTCGTAGGAACACTGCTGTTGAGATAAACTCTATTAGGAGTCTATGTGCTCCACATTGGGAGCGGACATGGAAATAAAAAAACTGACTCTGTCGTAGATAATATATAAATTTGAAAATGCAGTTATATACCAATTTGATCTGAGAATATTGTTTTTTCTTACATTAACAAGGGGCTCCGAGCCCCCTGCAGCCCACCCCTGGATATTATATATAATATTATGTCAACTAAAAAAGTATCTTTTAAGTGAAATTATGACGACACAATATACTGTTATATGAGTTTAGTATTTATGGAAAAACCGATGTTGTTGACCATATAAAAAAAAAGTTCAAAGAACGTTTAAACATAAATGACGTTACATGACTTACTTTTAAAAAAAAATATCACAACATCCTACGGCAAGAGTAAAATAGCTTACATTTTAGACCTTTGACCTTTTTTAAGAATGTGTTTTAAAAATCATTCGAAATAAATTTAAACACCTAAAACATCAAAGGTTCAATCAATAATGTTATCATTTGACATTAAAATTACCAAAAACAACAATAATCACGAAATATGTAATACACGAAGGTCTTTTCATTTGGCTCCAGTAGTTTACACCAGTGATATTTACTTGCAATATAATTGTTACTCAAATACAATATGGGCCCTTGAAAGGTGAAGGGAGCCTACTAATAAAATTTAAACAAAGTACAATCATGTCTTTATTTGGTGTTTTGGTGGATCGCATATTTTTATTTTACGGAGATAACACTATAAACTCTAAACTAAACTAAATGTATTAACTAAGGTTACTTCACTTAAACGATACTTAAAGACGTGCAGAATTTTACAACGCGTTTAACTTTTATTCTAAAATACCGCTTAAAAGCTTTGAGTTGCAACTTGTAGAATAAGTTTTGTACTGAATTGGGAGGCATACGCTTATCGGTGGATTTTTGACAGAACGATGATGATAGCGATGTCTCGAAGATAAAAATGTGAATAGTTACTAAGTAGAATTTGACAGTATTATGATGGTAGTTTGTAAAAGGCGTATTTTGAAATGAATCATTGAGTTGCAAAAAGCACACTGGAAGCTTTATAAAGTTGTAAGTAACACTATACGTAATATTAATTGTATTTTTTTCCATTATCTGAATATGTGTTAGTAAATGTAATATAATTAATTATTTAGTGTTCAGATGAGGTCTATCAAAAGATTAAAAGAAATTGAAACTCAGTTCGCAAGCTGTGGTTTTTTGAATATGATACATATTTTAAAAATGATTTCCTCAACAGATTGAATGAAATTTGAAGCTATCAAATGGTTTAAAATATGTATATGATTTGGTTTTTGAAACTCAATGATTCAAATAATGTAGGTATAATCAAACAATATATTATTTTTCCTAGCTGAGATGTTCTCATGATTAATGCAGAAATTCCTAGGAACCAAATCCGATAAACTGATGAAGAATAATTTCAAAAAAAAATGTAATCAAATGCGAACACCTTTGCTAATCTTTCTGGGAGAAATGACACAATAAAATGAAATATGAAATTTAATGGATTTTTTTATTCACTTAGTTCTTGGAAATACTGAACGACCTGCTGTTGATACAGTTTTTTCAGCGAAACTTTTTTACTTACATATTTCTCATTACTATTGAACAGGTATTTTTAGTTTCAGACCAAATTAGGACTGCTTTAATGTATTTTTTTTTGTTTTTTAACGCCACTTATTACTTAAGTTTAGTTTAAAAAAACGGCTATTAAATTATTCTTGAACTCCCATAAAATCTATTAACTTATTACAGAAAGAATATCAATTGCAAGTTGTAAGCCAATCACTTTTAGCCAATATTTTTTAGTATTTTTATATTGAAATTTCCGTTGATGATGACAAATAATAATTATCTAAGAATAATATTTAATTTTCTGATGCTTAGTTTGAACTCTTAATGTGATCTTACAGCCAAAAAAAAAATAGGCCAACCATATATGAATGGGAAGTCAATTAGTAATTTATTCAAATGTACAATAATACAAATTATACTTTAATAGAAATCAGTAATAGGGTGACATTTTTATAGCAAATTCATTGTTATTTAGTCTAATAAAAGATGTCAAGTTTTGCTGCGTATGTGTCTAGATATAAAATGTTATGGAACATTATTAATTGTTACAACTTACAAGCAAATGTTTTTTTCTTATATCGGTCATCCATATAATATCTTAAATAATAGATGGCGCATCGATCGAAAAGAACAAATTACTAATTTGAAATTTGAATCGTATAATTGATTCATTTGTTTTAAGATGTCTCATAACTGCATCGAACAACTATATTTAAGGAATTTGAAATAAAATATTTATTTAAAATGTGTGGAATTGTTGAATTTATCACTCAAAATGTAGAGTGTCAAATCTTTAAAGCTCTCGCCTTCGGTGTGGATGGACAACGGATTTATCAAGAGTCCGACGCATGAATCAAAGGAAACGCCATCAGTCAGTTAGGTTATCCGTCATGAGGTGAGATGAACACTAATGTTGGCGGCCATTAGTCGCAAGGTGGAATTTGTGATGAGGAAGGAACGCGTCACATTCACAACTAAGACTTGATGTTGATGCGACTTCGCAGCTGCAGGAATTTCAGATCCTTCGAACACACAGACGTCACTAGAAGCAGGTACAAAATTACGTGAGCTACCAAAAATAATTGATTGAAAAAATGATAATTAAAAAAAAGATGGTTATTTTTTACAACGCATTTTTTGTTTCTGGTCTCATTTATTGAGTGGCCCTTTTCTCATTATTAAATTCATTGATTACAAATAAAAAATCTGGTAGTCATAAATAATAAAATATAAATATTAAGATAATTTTGTGTTGTAGTTTTAATTAGTAGAATATGTTCATTTTAGCAGAAGAAGCAGTGAAAGTAATTTTATAAAATTATTGAGACCGTTAAAAAATTTTGAAAATTTATATATTTATAAAGTTTACTACATCAAGAATTTACATTTAACTTTTCTAAAAACTTTAGAAAATGTAATTTTCTTAAAAATATTATGTCGAAGAAAGTGAACAAAACATAGCTTTAATAAAATCTTTAATAATTAAAATATCTTAAATAAAAATATCATTTATACCTTCATGTAGATACCGTGAATATGCATCAGTGGACTTCTCAAGAAGGGCGGGGAATCTGCACAGTCATGCAACATACGAGAAATGAAAGACGACCGACTTGGTTCCACAACTCGGGGAGAGAAGAAGAACATTGCATTAGTGATGGTATACACGAAAACAATATGCTAAGATCTTTTAACGAAACATTCAAAAAAATTCATACTGAGTACAAGTTTAGTTTTTAAGTTAATTTTAGTATGTGATACCAATTATTAACTCAAATCGTGAGCCGAGCAGCAAATGTGCTAGTTGGTTGTGATATTCACGATTTCAAGTCTCAGTAAGACGTTTTCAATTATTTGAACTATGCATTTGTGATCAAAAGGGTTGATGTTTGTGATGTGTTAAAATTCCCTTTCACTTATTCAATCAAAAAAAAAGAAAAACGATATCGATTCGCATATTTTTAGTCCTGTCTTTGTCTTTTACTTAATTTTTTCAGATAAAGCACGAACGAGCAAATAATAAACAGATATTCTAGAACAATTTCTGTTGAGATGACTCCATTTGTAGTAAATAAATTCAATATTTGAAGGGTACATGATGTTACAAAAATATTTGCAAGTTAGTTGAAAATGAAGATTGCTTCATTAAGCCAACAGATATTATTAAATTCATCACGAAATTTACATGCATGTATTAAATTTGCGTAAAACATTTTGTTATTTATAGGACATAGATATATTTTCACTTTAATCTAAGATATAGCTTTTTTATAAAAAAGGTAAATTACAATCTATTTTCCACTGATTGGAGCGAAAACGATGACATATTATAGAAACTATTGATACATATTAAGAAGGTAAGAAATATCTTTAACTGTTAAAAATATTGGGTAATTTTTAAATGGCAAAAAATGAACCAAATCTTATTATTCATAATTAAAAGATTTCATCTATAAGAAAAGTAGGAAAATTTTCAATGGAGGGAAGACGAAGAAAACAGGTTTGGTAAAATATCATGTTCTACTCATAAAAAAATCGTCAGTTTCCAGCAACGTATAAAAATGTTTGTGTAAAATATCTTCCAATAAAATATATACTTTAAATTGAAAAATGAGTCAAGAAATTTTAACTTTGTACTCACTGTCAATGAATGCTTGGTGGGAAAACAAAATAACAAAAAAAAAACACCATTTTGAGCTAATTCTTCATTTATTAAATACTAGCTGGCCCGACGAACTTCGTACCGCCTCAGAATCAATAAATGTTGTGTTGGCTTAA